>CM021109.1:424502845-424872296 GCA_007115665.2 Sequoiadendron giganteum
TTTCGCATTCGACATTCCGCTTATATTTCGTCGTTCCTCATGGTAGTGGCTGGACGTCTTCCCAACCACTGGACTCCGGGTCGCCCATCGCCGCTTGTGAGATTTGAACTCACCAAATTTTTGACCGCCGTACAAAGGAATTAATTGTTGCATTAATGGCTATTTTGGCTATTTAAATGGTTTTTCTGGCTATCATTTTCACCTGACCGAGTGATAGAGAAATTTGAAAAGCTCCGAAGCGTCCAGCATTTTCAGCCCCACAGATTGAGTTCTTTTCCCGATGTCCTTCGTGCGGCCAACAATTTACTTCTTTGGGATCTTGAGGTACGCCTGCTGTCCGCATCCCTTGTCCTTTATTTTGTAAAATTTCGAGTCTTAAATGAAGTAAAATGTAAAATTGGGTTTAAAAACTGGTAAATTGGTACCCCCACGATAAAACCCATGTTTTAAAAACCACTAAATTGATTGTTCGAAGGCTCAAAATTCAAACTAGAGCTTAACCTTGCCGCGACTATTCTTCAGAACAGTAGCAGGCGTCTCCCAGGCCTGGACATTCCCGCGGCCGTCCGCAAAACTCAAATCTGAACTACAAAATTTATGCGGCCACATTCGTCTTGGACTCTAGCCTTCGGATTTCCCCTCGCGGGTCTCCGTTGTGTCCCCGCCATTCTGAACGGCCTTCCTCGAGTGTCTTTCCAAATCTTGGACCCTGGCCTTGCGAAATCTGTGTTGAAACTTGCAAAAAAATTGAAAATCGACAAAAGAAACAAACTGTCCTCGGGATCTGGTCCTCGGAGTTTCGTTACTGGAATTCTGTTCTAACTTCGTCGTTCTGATGGCCTGTCCCGAGCGTCCTTCCAGACCTCGGACCCTGACTGCATAATGTCCGTTCAAAGCTCCAAGGGAGAATCCAAATCCACATGCAACCCAAACCCCAACCTCTGAAATTCTGTCCTCAGAATTTTGTGTCACTTTTGCCGTTTTACACGGCTGACCCGGGACATCTTTTTGAGTCCCGGATCCCAGTCCTCGCTTCGCCTTGTATGAAAATCCTAATGAAAACCCAACCGCCCAAGGTATATTTGGACCCGAACCCCCGGATTTACGCTTCCGGAATTCCGTCCCACTGGCATCGTTTTGCATGGCAAATTCGAAACAACTTCGTGACCTCCGGGTCCCGACACATTGTTTGTCGCCTGGTTTTTCGAACTCCTAAAATTTGCCTCTGAGGATTGTCTTCCGAAATTCCCCTCCCAGACTACCTCTCACATTTCGCTATCCCGAACGGCTGACCTGTAACCGCTTCCCGGCAACGGGGGTCCGAGCTTCGGATTCCGGCGCCCAAAGTTCCGTCTCTCCTACGCTGTTTCCAATGGTTGTTCTACAGCTGATGCCCGAACTCCCAAATGAAGGATCAAATGACCTCCAAATCCAAAATGGATTTCGACCCACTTACTTAGGTCTTCCTTCACACCAACCCTCTTTTGACCAAATCCAACGCCAGGAAACCCCTTTGGGAGTTCCATGCTTAATTTGCCCTTCCAAACAACATTCTACCAAGGGAACTCCGGCCCTGGGAACTCGAATTGCCTGCTTTGCTTTCTAAGAAGTGTTTTTATCAAATATTATGCGACTATTGAATATGAATAATGATTGCAGGGCTAACTTTGATGTGCAGGGACTTGTCCATAGCTCTTTTTAATGTTTGAATGTTACGGATTCACGTCTTTTGTGCAGGATTTATGGAATCTGGTGCAGAAACTTCTGGTGCCTCCAAGGAGAAGGGTAAGGGAATTTCCAAGACTCCTCGAGGCAAGGAGGATAAAGACCTAATGAAGTACAATTTTCAAGGGGTGCCCTTACAATCCAGAGTCACCACTCTCTGGAGAGATGTCATGGATACCAACATCGGTTAGGTCGATGTTGATGAATTTACACAGAGGGTCAGGATGAACCCCAAGACAAAAAATACAAAGTTGATAAGGAGCAATGGAATCGCTAAAGTTGCAAGCTTCCCGCTGGCCTTGGTGGCCCCAAAATTGGTAGTGGCATGTGTTGAGGCATACCAACCTGAGACCCGAACAATAGTGGACCGGGATGGGAATATCCTTGCAGACATATCCCATCAAGAATAACAACAACTTTCCACATCCCTGCCTTTAAGAGCATGGAGACCCCCACCATGGAGGAATGCAAAGAATTGTGGGAACAGGATCCGCTGAGGTGTAAGAAGCTCATCAATCAATATTGGTTAAAAGATAAGTGAGGTAGTGCTGACAAGCTCCCTCAGGAGCTCTTCCGTAGTGACTTCTTCGAGGATTACCATGACCTAGTGACCTTGCTAAGTCGGGTGATGGGTCTTCCTACTATGGCCTTCTTCCAGGAATGGATGTTCTATTTTGTAGAGCAAATTCTCTGGGGCGATGGCACCGCCTTCTATTGGGGGGAGATAATCAGTGACTGCTTCCACGAACAATTTACAACTATGAAGAAGACCTCTAAGTTCTTCATGACCTCCTACCTGGTGTACTCACTCACAGACCGATGACACTATCAGGGATTAACTGCGGTGCCCAGTGAGGCATCAGGGGTAGAGCTCAAGCCCTATGATAAGTACCCTCAGCTACAGTACCAACATTTCAAGAAGGACTATTGCAGGGTGAACGATGTGTTCATTGCCCACATCATCCAATCCCTAGGAGGTGACTTTTAGAGAAGGGTTTGACATAGTGCCAGAGCCCTCCTCAGGCATTATGCTTTCTTGTACATTCAATTTCCAAGGTTCACATACATCCGTGCCTAGGGATTCACAATAGACCAAACAAGCTGCCCCGGTACCCCAATGACTGGATTATACTATTAGAGCTAACTTGGCAGCTACGACACATCCATAATATATTGAGAAACAAGCATCTAGCGAGTACCCCTTACCCCATTGGGCTTGGCCAAGGGATGTACAAGATTCATACCTCCGAGTGTGCGGGGTACTCAGAAAGGGAGTTGGCCAAATACCACTTCCGCCAATATACAACTCAACCTCGAATGGACCCATACAAACATATCAGGAAGGCATTGGGATGGGAGTATGCCCACCTCCACAACGTCGAAGATTTCTGGGCCAATTGTAAAGATGATCTTGAGGTGCGGTTGTGGCACTACATGTGCATGACTGCCATTTACGTGTGAAGAATAAATCTGTGCTCGGTTTCTTGACCAACTTGAAGAGGATGAGGACACAGTGAGAGATCCAGGATATGATGTCATCGCCAGTCTACTGCTGCCTGCAATTGACTAGAATGAGTGAGAGCTTGATGACCTCGACATACTCACTAAACCCGTCGAGATCTGAACAAGGGCATGGATCGACCAACAGGTGGCCCGATTGAAACAGCAAGGAGTCGCCTTAACATTTAAGGGACTAGAAAGTGAACCAAGTGGCTCCGATGGAGGGGTAGCTACTGCTGCAACTGGGGAGGCATCCAAAACCCCACCATCAACCAAAACCAAGAAGAGAAAAGAGGCCAGCGAGCAGCTACCCAAACCAAAGGTTTATGCCCACAAGGCATCTGAGGGCGAACCTTCCCAAAAGAAAAGGAAAACGACCGGAGGTAGTGAGATGTCTGTGACCCCCAAGGGTTTGCCCTGTGGGACCAAGGGAGAGGGATCTGACTCGCCAAGGTCTCCGTCTAATACAATTACTGCCGCCGCTGCTGCTGCCGCCGCCTTGCATACTTCGCTTGCGGTTTTCGCTTCTTCCCCGCCTGCGGTGGACATCTTTGCTCACCTTGCTTCCACCTCTCCTATCATGCAGATAGTTCCCGTGGATTCTTCCTCTGCCACGACCTTGCCGATATCCTTCTCCTCCATGTCTCCTTCCCTTCCCTCTATTTCCACTGCTACAATGCCTGCCCTCAGCCTCCCGAAATCTTTTGTGAAATACATGCAAAATGTGCTATCCGAGCTTTCGAGGATGCTTACCAATCCAGTGGTTTAGGCTGTAATAGCTCAGGCTATGGCCCATGCTCTAGCTCTCCCCCCACCTTCTGAACCATGAAGAATGGAGGCGACAATACAAATATCTGATGAACTTGAGTGACGACAGCTAGAGGCTGCGACGAGGCCAGAGGACGAAGAATTTGAGTACCATGAACACCCTCTGTTTGAACGCCGTGAGATAGATGAAGTGGCCTATGAGTCCTCCAGTGAGAGCAGTGAGGAGTTGGATGTTGAACTAATAAGAGAAACAAATGATCTTGAACTAAATGAAGAGTGGGGCAAGCAGCTTAAGGAGATTGAGGATAAGGAAGCCGAGGATCGGCTTGCCCGAGAAGAGGAAATTGCTGCTCAAGAGACTGAAGGTAGCAAGTCTCTAACTAAGGGTCGTGGAAAAACCCTGGAACACGATGAGGAAGCATCCCTCCATGGAGATGAGCAAGAGGGGAAGCCCGAGGAACATGAACAAGGCCAAGATGGAAAAGAAAAGGGTGCTGAAATGAAGGATCCCTCCAATGAACAGTTGCGCGACAAGTCTCCTACTAAGTATGTAATGCTTGAACAAGACTCCGATGAGGAGAAGGAGGATACAAAAATAGAGAAGAGTGCTCTTGTTGTCTGAGCCATTGAGCTTGAAATAGGGGACAACGGGAATCAAAATGAACCACCCAAGGAAGAGCCCCAAATGCCTGATTGGCTAGAAAGACAGTTGAAACGAAAGACCCCCACCATGAAAGATCCTAAGGCAAGGTTGGAAGCCATTTTGGCCAGAGCACAAATAAGTACCAAGAAAGAAAAGAAGCCGAAGATCAGATCAAAGATGACTCTGGATGCCTCAGAATCTAGGGTAGTACAAGTAGTGACGCCATGGTTGGAGAACGAGGAATAAATTATAACGTCTCCACCATCGACTTGGGAGTGGCAACAAGGGAACAAAAGGTCGACAATCTCCAGGAATTAGTTGCCACGGTGGTGCATCTTATCCAATAGGATAAGGTCTCTAAGGAAGAACTCAAAGCACAAGTGGCTGATCTAACGACCTATATTCAACAATGGTCGTCCCCAGATGAGTAGCCCATGACGTCATCTACCCTGCCTCAGTTGCTATCCCAAGAATAGATAAATAAATTAGAAAAGAGAAGGAACCTGGACAGGACTACAGAAAGCTGGTTCCGACAAGTCTTGGACATGGGGAACACGAGTATCAACTTGGCTATCTAGATAGCAAATAAGTTCTTAGAGGTACAAAGAACCTTGGAGGGAACAAGGCAGATCTGTGAGGAGTTCTCGAGGAGATACAGAGCAGCCTACCCAAAAATTGAGGCTATCCTCGCGTTGCCAAGTGAGGTCTGGGAGAAAAACCTTTCCCTCAAGGATGATGATCACTGGCTAGTGGATACATGGTGGTGAGATTTTGATCACTAGAGGAAAAGGCTGGAGCAGATCTTGGAGCGTATAGCACCATACATCGAATGGGCCAAGGAGTCAAGAGAAGAGTGCACTCGGTACCTCAGGATAATGACGGGGTACGAGCTACCTGCTACTGAAATAAATCTAGAGAGCATAAAGCCACACTTCTTGAAGAGCATGGAAGATGGGATGTCGATTGAGGTTACCACTGACTTCATGAGTTTTGTTGCCCAAGCATTCACACAGTCAAAAATTTTCAGGGATAATGCTACTAAATATGATGATGACTGGAAAAAGCTCGTCAGCAATTCTCAAGAATGGAGTTACCAAGTGTTGCGATCAGATATCGTGGAGGTAGATAAGCTCCAGCTGATGATCTTGAACTTTTTGGAGTATGCCGTGTTAAAGAAACACGAAGGCAACCCTATCATCGATGAAGAATTCCTCAAGGAATAGCTGCAACAAAGGGCAAACAACAAAAAGATGAAATTGCTACAGTGGTGCCACTAGATGACAAAATTGGGGAAATACAAGAAATGTCTTATAAATGAAATGTATTTGGGGGTAGGTGAAACCCTAGTGTAAAGTGAATCTTGGCCACACAATATAATCAAATCTTGACCATTAATTTTTCTTTTTGAAAACTATAAACAAGGCTCTCCTCCTCTCATTTTGGGAGAGTTGAGTTGTTGTAAAGGCATGCTGCAGAAATTATAATAGAAAATACAATCATTTCCTGGTGTATTTTTGGGTTTCTCTACATGTTTCATGATTCTTCTCCCCTTAGTTAAAACTTTATTTCATATTACTTTGTTGTTCTAGTTTCCTTAGTTAGCTGTAGTGGTTTTAGTATGTTGTCTTTGGTTTTGAAGATTCATGTTGTGTGTATGCTTTCCTTGTCCATACTTTTGGTCATTTGCTGCTGGCAAATAACTGTGTAAAGTTAGTCTTAACTATAATTTCATAACTGCTCATTAAACTGTCTTTGTTCACATTACATGGTGAATGAATGATGAATATCTGCAGTCCTTAGAAGATAGCATAGATTTCATGACATTGTGAGAATTCAGATTAAGTGAAATTTTGTTTAAGGAAACTGTCCACAGTAGGAACCTCCATGATCATTGTTCATCGGTAGTTGCAGGTCCAGGAACCATCCTTCTTCCTCGCCCCTTTTTCCTTTTTTTTTAGAAACAACTTGTGCTAAGGTTCATTGCACATTGTAAAGCCAAATCTAACTAAGCAATGGAGTCCAAGACTGCTGTCCAAGCCTACATCGAAGTGCAGTAATTTGCTACTCGAAGAACTTCATTCATTGACCCAATTCTCCCACAGCTTTAAACCACATAAGACCACCTTGTGATTCCAGCAAAATCACATCAAACAACTGATACATTCCAAGCATCGTCAAGACCTGACATCCGAGAGACCTTGGGATAGTGTTCTGCAATTTGATTGTGGAAGATTGTCTTTCAAGAGAGGTGATGCACCTATGCATTACCTGTGTTGAGAAGTGCATAAAAACACCATCAACAGGGTGTAATTCTCTTGATAACAATTGTATCTTCATTGGGGCTATGTCCTTTGCAATGTGGGCTACAAAGTTCCTCTGAAATTTCTTTGAATCCTTCTTTTGTCACCTTATTTATTTTTCTTGTTGTTGATTGTCCCTTTTTTCATTAGTTTGTCAATTTTCTCATTTCATTATTGTCCTAATTTATTTTAATCTTATGCATATATGTATATATATGGATGTGTATGTCTATGTGCATATAAATGTATATTTTATATCCACACACATATGCATAAACATTATTATGTATAATAATATTTATTATAAATTTTATATTTACTATAATTATACTTTTGTGCTTACATCTATGTCAAATAAGATATGAATAATAAAATAAAATATAATATTAGATTATATTTTAAAAAATAAAATATTATCTAAAAGTTCCAACATTCATTCTTAGTTCGTAACTAATGACTAAACCATAAGGAGGGTAACCATGAGAGGGTCAAAATGGCCACCAATGGCCAAGAAAAAAAGGGTCGTGCCCTATATCATATGGCAACCATTATGATTATTACGATGCTATTTTCTAATATTGGATAATTCCATTAGGTTTTAATATTATAGGGATTTCAATGTTGATTTAAATAAGGCCAAGTTGTATCTGGTGTAGGTTGAGCCTAATAGAGCTATGATGATTAGAAAATGATTGTAAAATTACCTTATTTTTACAAGTTTTATAGGGTATTTTTATATTTGATAACTCTTTCATTCTATTGAACCCAATTTTTATTTATATATATTGTGATATAAAATTATATTTTATTTTATAGCAACAAGGTTTATATTTTGCACATGAAAAAATCATTATGGTAGGAGAAAGAAACTAAACTCTATTTTTCCTTGTACATCCTAATAGGGTACTTATTAACTTGCTTCACATTTTTTTATTTTCTTTTTCAAATGTATTTTTCTTTGCAAATATATTTTCCTTTTCTTTATTCTTGTAGGCAAGATTATCATAGCCTAAAGAAGGCTCTGATATTATGCTAAGAATCCAAGATTATGAGTTTTAGCCATTATACTAGTTTAACACTATTATATTAAATAATATATATATATATATATATATATATTAGAAAATAAATTTATATGGTACACAAGATTTACATGGGAAAAATCTTATGGTTGAAAACCCCTCAAAAGTATAATTCAAATATTAAAAAACTTGCATATGTTTGTGTAATCTAGAGATAATAATTTAGCTTTTACATATCTCTTGTTGCCTTCTCGTAGTTACAATTCCTAAACATCTCATAGTTTATAATGCCAAATTCATATATCACAATTATATTTACTACTTTTGGGGACTCTATCAAATATAGGGTTGGATGCATTCATCCATTAAATTCAGGTGCTTATAATGTTTCACCTTATAATGTGTGTGATATTTAATTAATAAATTGGTAATTAAATTAATCCATTAATTATTAATCACTCCCAAATATCTGACAATATGTCATTTTCGTATAAGCCTAAATTTTATATTAAAATATATCTTTATTTAATTTTATTAGAAACACTTAAATATAAGTGTGGCCCTTGATGTACATTATACTCTAATAGGTCGCTTCCATATTTGATGTAGTCACATATAGAAAGTAATGAAAATATTTTGTTCATGCAACACAAACATAGATAACCAAACTACTAATAAAATACACACAAAAAAAGATCTAGAAGACAATTGAGATTCCACAAATCATTGCTGGTATTATTCAATTGTCCATATTCAATATACATGTCATATTCAAATTATCTTTCACAATAGATAACTATCAAATCTTAGGAATAAGAATACTTATACAATCTAACATGTACATAGTCTATGTACCCATTTAAATAATTGAGAACCTAAAGCCCAACATTAGACTATTCTCCATTATGTTCTACATTTAGGAATCTTCATTTTTTCCATTTTACAGTACCATGTTCCAAAGATCTTGTTGTCCTATCTATAAGGATCCCTTCTACAATGATAAGAAACTATTGATCAAAGGGTTGTGAACCTTCTTCATAATTTTTCTTGAGACCAACTCAAAGTATTCTTGTTGGCACAATATTTAAATTTTTCCATGAAACTCGAAAGGGCTCATTATATTATGTGGTGAGATCTATGCATTGAATTTTGATATAGTTTTTGCCTTGGACCTTCTTAGGACTAGTAAGATTGGAAATAACCTCAAAATTTACAACAAAGCTTGACATATTTCCACATTATGAGATCTTAGTCTGAGACTTGAAATGCACTACAACAATGATTGGGCATGAAATGCCTTTGCGGTGATAATTACCTTTGTGCGAAAATCTAATAATTGAAAAACTATTAAAAACTAACAAAACAAAACAAAACATGAAATATATATTTTTGGGTGATGCAAGACTTGTTGACCCCTAAGATGCTCCTACTTCATTTTTTTAGAAATTATACTTAAGACTACCTTTAGGTTAAAGAGCATGTTTGGATAATCTCTCCCATTACTTGTTAATAGGAAATATTAATTTAGCCCTTTGATGTTTCAATTTTTGTACAATTTTGGTTTTATTTTCCTATTTTATATTTTTGTATATAGGTTTATGTTTGTCTTTTAGCTTGTTTTCCTTTATTTTGTTAGCGTTTTTGTGTAAAAAGATATTCAACCATGTTCTTTTGAAATAAAAAAAGGAATTATAATGATGAGGATAATGTGATGAATAAGATTATTTCGGTATCATATGTTTACATTTGAAATTTGGATGCAAGGTTTAAAGCTCTCCCAACATAACATAGGATTTTACTTCTAAATTATAAATTTAGTTAAGACTATAACTAAGTTTAGGATCTAGAAGAAGTTTTTTCACCAAAATTATGTAAATTTTACATTAAAAGTACTCCCACATTACAATAGAGATTTGATTGACTTTAAATAGATTTTTTGATCCTTTATAAAGGTATGATAACTCATAAATCTATGCTAGAAAACATGGAAGATAAATATTTTTGTATTAAAGAATGTAACACAAAAGGGTAATCAAAGATGCCCAATTCGTAAGGGGTAACTCATTATCTCTAATGAGACTATAGATGCTTAGTTGGTAGTAGAGCAATATCTTGAATGGGTGAAAAAAAAACTTCCCTAGAACTATGGGTAATTGACTAAATATGTCTATTTGAACATTAACCAACATTTTGATGACAAAGATCTATTTTCTCAAAGTTCATTTGATTACACGATGACATTATTGTTATGTTTGCAGATCATAGTCATAGTGAGTTAACTAGATTTACTAAAAACTAACACTTGATTTAAGCAAATAACTTTCATGATCTAAAATAAGGTGAAAATGTTTTGGTTTGAACTCAATTTTTATCCTAGGTTTCAATTGCAAAATATTATGAGTTCTAAATATAGATGTAATTTCGTAAAGAGTAGACATTTGTTATGATCAACATGTCCTAGTTTTCATTAGAAAATGAAGTGTACCCATAATCAAATTCCTTAACCATGTTAGGTGGTTTTATCCTTTTGATTTATCATGCTATCTCCCTTCATTCACATTTTAGTTTGCACCATTTGGATTCATGATTGGTTATGTTTCTAGATTGGAATTTCACAAGTCTAAGTTTTGGCAAGACATGAATGCTCGTATTTTGTATTATTCTTGAATTATTTTGAAATAAGGTTTTATGTGGTTCCTCTATTATGTTTTAACTATTTGTTGGTTCTTGATTGAGATCATGAGAGCTTAAACACGACTAATTTTTTTATCACAACATAAAATGCATGAAGTTTGTAGTACAATAGAAATCAAATAATACATACAAGTATGCCATCCAAAACCCACTATCATCGTCCAATCAATAACATCATTTTTTATTTTTTTGAAATATAGACATTCTCCTTAATATCAATAAAGGAAACATAAACCACTCGTAAATAGACATGGGACATAACCACTCATAGATAGACATGAGGCATAACCACTCATAGATCTCAAAGGGAACAAACTAAAATGTGAATAATCAAGGGAGAAATTAAAATTTATCTATTGAATGGTTGCATCCGGATTGTACTTGACTATTTTTAATTTCTTATTTATTCTCTGTAAAATTGGACAAACTTAATTTTTTTTTCCTAACTATAATTTCCAGCTCTATTAAATTAAAAAATGGAACATAATGTAAAATTTATTAATAGTTTGTTGTGTCCCATGGGTCAGATGTATATATTTTGTTAGCAATATGCCCGACAGTCCAATAAATCCCAAGTGATAATTAGTGTCGAACGAGGGTAAGGTTACATTCTTAACGAAATCAAGGATTAAATTGAATTTTATAAACCAGCTCGCATCCGTAACATTTATCAAGGCAATCGGATAATCGGTCGGCCCATTTATAACCATTAATGATTCAAAAGGTAACATGTGTCATTTATTTCATGGTATCAATATGAGTATTATTTAGTAATGATTATCAGTTTTCATTGAGAATATAACCGAGGATTGCTAAAATCAAAGCCACCTAAGGTGAAATTAACTCAGCCATTAATGACTTCCATGTGTAGGATAATGATGAAAATTGATTTGGAATTTTCACCAAAATTATGAAATATTAGTATGAGCAACAATTATTATCATTTTTAAAATATTTGTCAGAGTTAATTCTTAATTAAAGTAATGTAAAAATCTCTCTCGTCTCGGTGGTATTGGAGGGTGTGTCGTGCCAATATCATCGGATATGTAGAAAAAGTTTTTCAGATGCACTACAGTTTATAGGGGGACTACTCATTCTTCCATTTTAATTTTTTTTTTTTTAAATGCGAACCTTGTGAGAATTCATGTGATTATGAAAGTGGAGAATTCAAGAGTGTGAAGAGAATAGAGTCTAGTTAGCCAAATGCCTAGAAATAGAAAAGTAGTAACTTCACATACAATTTGAGGACGTACAACGACAAAACATTTGAAAAGAAATCTAGAAGCATGTATTGAAGGAAATAGTTTATTGGGATACATGCTTAAATTTATGGATAATTAAAGATAACTAATTCAATAGTTTATAAGAGTGTGAAGAGAACAGTGTCTAGTTAGCCAAAGGTCTAGAAATAGAAAAGTAGTAACTTCACATACAATTTGAGGACATACGGTGACAAAACATTTGGAAAGAAATCTAGAAGCATGTATTAAAGGAAATAGTTTATTGGGATACATGCTTAAATTTATGGATAATTAAAGATAACTAATTCAATAGTTTATAATATTTTTTAAAAATATGTAGCGAAAAATTTAATAAAGTTAATTATTATAATTGGTTAGATATAATTGCAATTAATGTTGAGAATTGTTTTTTTATATGGGGTTATAAAAAGGTTTAATGTGTTTCTTATTCATGATTTTTTGACAAATATTTTATAAATTTTTACTATTGATAAAACTCACATTGAGAAATTTTTCTTATATCTAATTGTGACAACATCTAGATCAACATTTGAAAAAATATTAAGGCTTCCAATTTGATGTTTCATATGTTTTGACATTAACAAAACAATGATAGGTTACCAATAATGTTTTCAATGCCTTTGTGGATTATATCAAGGGTAGCCTACTATGGGAAGATAGGGATTCATGAATTTACTATAAGGAGTTTCAAATTGGTGGTCAAGGAGGTGATGACACTAATGAATTTGTTGTTTGAGTCAACAATGTAGAGTATTTAGATCTTGCCTAGTTGCCCCTTTTCGCCATGACCCTAGAAAATAACTTGGTTCCAAACCAAGGAAAACTAATTTTAGCAAGCCTACAATGACAATTAAATGTTGCATAGGAAAGAGACAATTTTTACATGGTCTCTTATCTAATTGATGCCATATTTTCTTTTATAAAATTTAGTCCTTGTCTCTTAGCATGGAATGTACCTTTGCTCCAACCCATTCATATTGTCTTTGATATGTTGCATGTGCATAAATAGAATGATAATGTATAGTTAATTTGTGATGTATAGTTTTGGGAGAGGAAAAATATCAATTTGCTATTATGAGCCTAGTGGCCACTCCTATTAAATTGTTTAGGTTTGTAAAAAGAAAATTTAAATGTTGGGAAATTGGTAATGAATTTTTTTATGATGCATACAAATTGAATTATTATTATTGTCACAAATAGTTTGTCAATGATGACAAGTTCAACCTCTTTGTATGATATGATAGTGAAGTAATTGAGTAGTAAAAAAATGTCAGCATACATGACGTCCTTCTTAAACATAGGGAGGAGGACCCCATCTTAGCAATAAGAAGAACAAGCATGTGAAGGATTACTTTCCTATTGATCAAGTATCATTCCCAAAGGATTTGAGAGAATCACTACCCCTTAGGTAACAAGAAGAAGTAAGAATTGTAAAAGAAGGTCAAATTGAGTCAATTGATCATGAAAATGTAAAATAAAGAAGTTTAGATGGTGTTGAAGTAATTTATCCTAAGAAATTCATGTAGGAAACTTAGTCTAAATATTTTTGTCTCCAAACTTCTCATGCAAAATTTTCACCTAAAGTAACACTTCAAGATGCTCTAGGTTCCACTAAATTACCATCATCCTTGGTTGGTTATCCCAAGTAGAATCAACATAAAAATTAATATACCCCAATGGTTATTTAATTAGAGATTGGATTGGTGAATCCTTTATATCTACAAAGAGAATCTTAAAAAACCCTTGCCTCTCAATTGGAAGCTAAATGAGTCTTCACTCCAAGGAATTTATCTTTACATTAGATGGCCTAGATGTAAGAAGAGGCAAATTGACCATAGAACCTAAAGATGTTAGTAGAAAACATTAATTTTTAGATGAAGTATGATATAAATTTTTATAAATTCAACAAATTATATACAACAAGATTGACAAAGGGGAAGAATCATGGAGTTTTAGACTAAAGAAGAATTGTTCAAAGTATTCAAGAAGAGATAGATAATTCAAAGAAAATTAGTCCTTAACACTCTTAGTGACATTTTCCACAAAATTGATGTGATTTCACATGAAAGTGACCACTTAAAGAGAAAAGGATCTTTAACAATTCCCAACAATATGGGTAGATTAGTGGAAAGATGTTTGAAATATTTGGTTATGGTTTGAGCATAATTTAAAGTTTAGTTACTTAGGTATTATAAATGTAGGAGTTAAATATGTAGAAAGATAAATAATATCAAGAACTAAATAAAATACTAAAGGTGATATAAATATTGAAGTAAGAACTTTAAGGCACTAGAGTTTGATATTGGAATTTAAAATTGAATTTTGAAAGGGGTTGTTTAAGAAAATTCATTTAAGAATGAAGGGATATCAAGGAAAATTGAACTCTATGGCTTCAGTGTTGGCAATTTTTATAGAGGTGTTCATTTTAGCCATGATTGCACATCTAAAAGATGGGAATGGTAGTTGGATTTCTATTAATGTATTAAATTTATGCTAACTAGTTTCATGACCAGTTTGAAGAGGTACATGTAGTCCATAAAAAAAAAAAGATGATTAGAGAATATTGGAGTTCACCACAAAATTTGTAACACATGTGGGGAGAATCAAGGTGATAGTGGAGGGAATTTAGGAACAAACCTATTTGATGATCCAAGTTCTGAAAGATCTAAATATATAACTAAATATAAATACCACAAATAATTAGCAAGAGTGGACTATCATTACCATTCCTATGTTGATTAACAAGGGAAATGACACAAAAAATATTATCAAAAAGGATATTTAATCCAATAAAGTATGTGATTAAGAAAATAACATTAATGAACCAGTGAAGAATCAAACAAAACAAATGAAAACCCTAACATCATATTTACACAGAGAAAGACTTGTAGGAAAAAATCCACCACCAAAGAGACCCAAACCTATACTAATCTAAAAATATTATGCACCATTACAATCACTCATCCCTTTGAGAGTAAAATAACAACATAAGAGTACCTGTTTCCTCTAATATATAGAAAATTTAGAAACAAGAAACCATCAAGTAGTATCCAAAACCATGAGCCATGGAAAAATTCCAACACCCCTATGATCATGGTCAAGCATCTCAAAAACTATGTAAATTCTCCTACACATCATAAATGTCTTTGATTCTATCATAATGGTCAAACTAACCAAGATCCTAATCCTAAATGCTCCATGACGACGCTCAATGTTTATTCCATAACCTCCAAAGTGAGAAGATGCTTTATAACTCCCAATTTAAACCTTTCCAATGTAGCCTTTATGTTCAATGGCTTCTTACATAATATCCCAAGTATGTTAGAGAATAAATAATATACCCACCCACACATGGTTATTCCATTTAGCCCACTCCAACATGTTTGGAGATCATATAATATTTATCATCTACATAATTAAATTATACAATTAATCAATACAAGTCTAGGATTGCAAGTTGAATGACACCCCTTATCCTAATATTCTCCCACTTGAAATTCACATTGCAAGACATAATAGGAAACTTAAAAATATATAGTGTTAGAATAAATAAGGCCCATGACATCTCTACACCCACTAAATTTATCTATGCTCATTGGATTACTTAGAAAATTTGAAACATTAAACAAGGTTTCAAGCTCTTGTACCATGAAAAAAACTATCTTCAACCATCTTATAGAAAAAGGGATACTAAACATTAATATACCATGTACAAGCATGGTACACTATGTTACTTTTCAAATAAATGACACTCTTACTATCACATATATTCCTAACCTATCTATACTTAGAGCCAACACATAAATAAAATATTTATAAAGACATCACCTCCTTACAATAATGTATCATAGTCATGTACTCTACTTCTATAGTGTAGAAAAAAGGTTTCTAATTCTTTTTAATCGATAGCTCCTCCAAACAAAGTAAACAATAATTATTCATGAATCTCTTACTCTCCAAATGACCAATCCAATCTGAATCAACAAAGCCTTATATACCAAGAAACATGATCACATCACCAGTATAATAATAATAAAAAGTCTATTACAAATATCTCAAAACCCTTTTCACATAAGTCCAATGCTCTTTTCCAAGGTTAGACATAAACATGCTAAGAACTATCACTGCTTGGGCAATCTTTAGCCTTGTACAAACCACAACATACGTTAGGATACCTGTGACACTAGAGCATATATATAAAAGTAAAAACATCCTCCAAATCATTATATAATTGAGGATACTATTCTAATAATAACTTACTATTAATAGGTAGATGAATACTTACTAGCTTACAATCTTGCATCACAAGCCTCTACAAGATAGTGTGAATGCACTTACTCTAATTAATCTAAATATTTCTACAAACTTGATACATATTGATCTTCATACCCATAATGTATTTTGTAGGACCAATCCTTAATGTCAAAGGCACCAGATAATTGAGTTTTGGGCTATCTAATAATTCCCTTACTATTTCCAATAAATAACATGTTATCGACATACATGACAATTAGCAATAGATTGAATCAATTAATTTAAAATAAAGATAATGATCACATTCACTCCTAACAAACCCAAGGTCCAATGCAAAAGCATCAAAATTTTGATACCACATCCTAGGTGACTACTTTAAACCACACAATGACAAGTTTTCATTTCCTTTTACCATAAAATGATCGAATTGTTTCATATATATTTCTTCCTCAAGATCCCCATGAAAGAAACTAATTTTTACATCTATTTTCTTGACTTCAAAATCATAAGTAGTAGTAATGAAAAAATGAATCTAATAATATGATGTAGGAGCATCCAGGGGTGCTAAGAAATTTTGTATCCCCAAAAAATATTTTATTTTATTGTATTTTTTTTTGTATGACTTCTAGTTGTGGGTGGTTTTTGGGTACTTGGTTTGGGCACTCTAGAGCATAAAAAAATTTATTTATGAATTTGGCTGGGTATTTTAATGTTTTAATATTATCCTTGGGTGAAAATGGGGCCAAATTAATGTAACATGTTTTATTTATTGACCCAAAAACTGTAGTTTGGTGAATTGTAAGGTACTCATTTAACGTGTCAAAAAAGCCAAAAATTGTAAAAGAATTGAAACCCAATGCTCAAGTTTAAAAAAAAAACATATTGGAATATTAATTATTTTCTTGGAGGAGTTACAAATATAGAAGTTACAAATGCTATTTGTAGGTGAAGATGAAGAGGTTTTTCAACGCCACGTTGGGGAGTGGATTGAATGTTAAAATTGTAGTCCCAAATATGTAAGAAAAATATTTGTTTTGAGAGCTAATTGGAAGTGCATAAATTACCTATAAGAATTTATGGAATAGATGAACATTGAATGAAGTTATTATTTTATTGAATCAATTCGGTGATGCTTATGAGGTTTTATTAAACTAGTTGTAGGAATGAGGATTTTTGCAAGAAAAAGTGAAAGTTGAAAAGTTGTGAGAGAAGGGTAGAGAAAATCCAATGCCCAAAAATGGACTTTCTAGAGATTTTTGGTTTGAAATTTAGCATAATGTTGCTGGTAGAAAAAATATTGTGGGCACGTATTTCTATAGATGAACATGGGATCTTTCATTGTACAATTTTTTAGAAAAAAAGACTTTCATGTGGAAGTTCAAATTATTTTTCAAAAATTGGTATGTCATAAGTTTCTGTAAACATATTCAGAAATTTAATGGAATTAAATTAATATCATTGTGGGTTCATTCCATTACTTGTAAGTGTTCAATTTATTTCAAAAGGTGAAGGATTTGTTTAGTAGTTGCAAAGATGAACACTTCGATTCATAGTCTTGATTTTTGACTTGCATCAAATGGTATTAGGGCGGGAAGATTGGCTGGGAAGTGTTACAATAGTGAGTCAAGTCATTATTTTTATTTTCTTGGATATGTGTTGAGAGGAAATTGAAGAATTTTATTTGTTGGAATGTTTGAGAATTTTTTTATTTTTTTTATTTTTTTGGATATGTGTTGAGAGGAAATTGAAGAATTTTATTTGTTGGAATGCGTGAGAATTTGTTTTTGTTTCCTAGGAAAGTTGTTCAAATGTGTTATAGATGTTTTATTGGAATAATTTGTTTGAATGTTAGAGTATGGAGAGAAAGCTTTCTTAAAAGGTTGTGTTACGAGAATTTTTTATTAATCCTTCAATAAAAATAAGGCTAGATAGAAGGTGTATGAGGTTCCTCCGCTGAGAGAGAGTGGATAGAGGAAGAGTGGAGTTGCATCTTCCAAAAATCTTGTTGGTAGAGGATAGTTTTGTGTGTGTGTGGAAATTTAAAAAAAAAAATTCTTCGAAGAAGAGGATGAGATGGGTCATGAGAAGACCTATGAGAATTTTGATTTGGGAAGAATGGTGAGACAAGAGGTATAAAAAATTGTTTATGAAGAATTGATAAAAATATGGGCTAGATTAGGTATTCTTGAAATTAATCTATATAAAAAATTGAAGAGGATAAGAAAAAGTATGTGAAAAATTTATGTGCAGGTAACATGGTGGTAGATACAAGGAATGAAGTTCAAAAACATGAAGAGAGGATATAATTTTATCCTAAATAAACAGAGGAGTTGGATATCTCTCATGAAATAGAGAGATTTACCAAAAAGAAAATCCTCTTGGAAGAGGACAACAAAAAGGAGAATGAGAAAGTGTTGTGTTGTAGATATATGATGGAAAGGGAATGAAAGGAAAAATATGTGGGAATAGCTCACACAATGGTAGTTGAAAGAAAAAAAGAAAAAAAGAGAATCGTAAAAAAGGAATGGATAAAGAAAGAGGACACAATGGTCACTATGGACCATAAAATTAATGGTAATTTTAAAGATGTTGTTTTATGTAAAAATGTTTTGTTTACAGGAGTTAGTAAAGACAAAGAAAATGGTGAAAATAAGAAGGATATAACAGTGACAACAAAGGTGTCATTTAATGATGTTAATGATGATTTATATGCAAAAGAAGTAGATAAAATTGTAGAAGATGTAGCAGAGTGCCATGCATATGGCACTAAAGAAGAAGAAAATAAACTCATGTACGATGATAAAGAAAATGATGAGGAAAAGAAAGAAGTAGCAACTAATATATGTCTTGTTGAAGAAATAAAAGTGAAGAACAAGGAAGTTGAATGCATAGAAAAGGAAGTTGCAGCAACAAAAAAATAGGTATTTGTTAGAGTAATAGGTTGTTTACTTAATTAATTAAGTCACCTTTACTTTATTTCACTTAAGCTAAACTTAAGAATCTTTATTTTGAATTATTAAACTAGTCATGTTGTCTTGTTCATTATGATCTTGACACTTGTCACATGCTAATTTAATCCTAAATTAGGGTTTTACCTTTTAGGGCTTTGATCTCCTTTCTTAAGGATTGATCTTATTGTAATTATTCAATTATGGTTAATGCATTTTTTGCTTCATGTTTGCAAATCACCATTCTTGTGTCTCTTGATCTCCTTTGGTGATAGGTTATTTGCTTGGAGGTGTTCATTGGGATCTTTGAGGTTGGATTATCAACTTCTACATGGTATCAAAGCTCCAGATTTATAAGCTTCTTATTCCTTTTTTGTGAGATCTTTCCTTGAAGCAATTTTTCAGTGCATCCAAGGTCAAATCAGACCTCTCCATTGAATCTGGAGCTACCAGAATAGTCAAGATTGACCTTTGTTTTGTCAAAATTGGCTTTCGTTTGTTAGATCTATGAGGGTTTGAAGAAAAGGGTTTTTTGCTAGATCCAAGGGGAATGTGGTTTTTTGAAGCACTTTGGGCCCAAATGGACCTCATCGTTGAGTTTGAAGCAGCCAAAAACCCTAAAAACCCCTGTCAAATGATCAAATTTGGTGAAGTTGGCCTTCAGGGAAAAATATTTTTGTACACAGGTCGTAAAGATTTTTGCACAAGGTTTGAGAATTTTTTTGCAAAAATAGGTTCATCGTTTTTAAAAAAAAATTTAAAATAAAAAAATATATATTTAAAAAGTTTAAAAAAATAAATAAAGGATGAGGTGAAACTTTTTGTTTTTAGTGGGACATTTAAGGGGGGTACCTGCAGGGTACTTGACCCATGCGGGTCTCATACCCCTGCGGGCCCCTAAGTATGCCAGATGACGTACTGTCAGCCATTGGTAGCCTTACAACCTTCTGACAGTCTGAAAATATTGTTGACCATGGTGTTTTCCAGGCCGTTGCCCCATGAATTTTTAAAAAAATAAAAATTACTTTATTATTATTATTATTATTTTTTTAAATTTTAAAATAAGCCTAATTGAGAAAATACGGCGATGGCCCTTTGGCCATCAATTTTAGTCCCCTATTTCTACTGTGACGGCCATATGGCTGTCAAATTTTATGCAGTGACTGTGTATTTTCCTCTTTGAGGGTAGTTTTCTTTTGGAGGCCATAACTTTTGCCCATGGTATCGGAATTGGGAAAAAAAGATATCGTCGGAAAGAGGAATCAAAGAAATTTCCTATGGTGTAGGCATTTTTTGGAGATTTTTTCTTAGGTCCCTATTATTTCCAGTCAAATTTAGATCTTCTTTTATGGAGTTGCCTTTAGTGTTTTCGTAACTTTTACATACGATGTCAAAAATCGGCAAATGAGATATCGTCAGAAAGCTGGTTCTGAGATCTTCGTAGTGGTGCAGGTGGTTTTCAGATTTGATTTTAATTTTTTCCTAAAATCCTTCTTCTCATATGTAGTCCTTTTTGAACCTTATGGACTCACATTGCATGTATTTATCATTTGTAAATGCACTGAAATAAAGTGCCTTAGCTTTGTATGTGTAGTATTGGGATTCTTGCACATCACTTTATGCTTTGTTGTACTCACACTATGATATAAAGTGCCATGGGGGTTGATGTTTTCCTTTGTTTTTCCTTCATACCTTTCTCATGCGTGTGTGCCTTGGTTTACGCACCTTTTATATCTGCTTGTACTTTCATGTCTGCACATTCAAATGTTCTTGATTCTTTATCATGCACTACATTATGGTATTCAACTTCAGTGTACCTGTCATACCTGTCCCTTGTCAGCATTATGGGGGGTTTCTACTTTTGGTGCTAATGCTTCCTTGGTTTCACTTTGGAGTGAGATATGTATACAATATTTGTTCCTATGTACTAGGTGGATGCAGTGGCTGGTTACCCATGTATTTTTTGGTGAGATGGAGCACTTACCATATGGAAACTCTTGCATTCCTATTTCTAGAGGTGACCTTCCATTTTTCATTTGATTAGTTCTTCAGACTATTGGTAGTTGTGCCATCTGTATCTTTGAGTTCTTAATGTTTGCCTTTGTTTTCCATCAAATTCAAGTAGTGTCATTGGGGGAACTCATACAAATTATTATCTTCTTGATCCTGATCATCATATGTTTCAACAAAGGTTCTTCTTTCAGCATTTAGCAGTCATTCTATGATAATGTTTGCAGCTTCTTCATGCTTTAGTGGTGTTTTCCATGTTCATCCTTTGTTCCTATATTTTGGGAAAAATTTCTTCTTGATTGGAGGTTTCTTCATCATTCACTCTTGTTTGGAGGCTTCCTAGTCCTTCATTTGTATTTCTCTCTTTTGGAGAGGATTTTTTCCCACAAGGTTTTCTCCTTTTCTCTTGTTGTGAGATATCATTTACATTTGTACATGGGTACCTCATCAAGCCTAGTTGTCGGGACCCATCTTTTCTTTCATACATCTATCCTTATTTTTTTAGCTTCTCCCTAAGTTCATCTTAAGGGGGGTGCTAGAGTAATAGGTTGTTTACTTAATTAATTTAATCATATTGATTAATTAATTAAGTCACCTTTACTTTATTTCACTTAAGCTAAACTTAGGAATCTTTATTTTGCATTATTAAATTAGTCATGTTGTCTCGCTCATTATGATCTTGACACTTGTCACATGCTAATTTAATCCTAAATTAGGGTTTTACCTTTTAGGGATTTGATCTCCTTTCTTAAGGATTGATCTTATTGTAATTATTCAATTTTGGTTAATGCATTTTTTGCTCCATGTTTGCAGAGGACCTTTCTTGTGTCTCTTGATCTCCTTTGGTGGTAGATTATTTGCTTGCAGCTATTCATTGGGATCTATGAGGTTGGATTATCAAATTCTACAGTATCGTCTCAGTCTTATGAGTTTTACAAAGATAATATTGATGTCGATTTTCATGTAGGAAAGATAAAGGACAATTTTAAATTAAGTGATTGTGAAGTTGAGGCAGCGATTAGCCCTTGGAAGGATACATTTTTTTAAAGAAAATGACATAGTTGAGTGCAAGGGAGGAGGTAGAAGAAGAAGAGAACAAGATTGTAATAGATAATCAAGAAGAAAAGGTTGGGGCAGCAGCAAAGAAATAAGAGATTACATAGGTAATGTGATATTTCTCTAAAGTTTGTAATATTAAGTTTGATGTTAAGTTACATGAAAAAGAGATTAAATAATTTATGGAAGTGAAAGAGAGATAAAAGGATAGCATTGGTAAGAGAAATTATAGAGAGTTGGAATAGAGTTTGGTCCATTGAAGGACTTGGAAACACTAGATTTTTTGGGACAACACAGTGAAGAAGAGTATATGGGGAAGATGGAAAATGAGAAGAGTGAAGGAGCAACATAAAATAAAGAAGAAGATGACTTACTAATGCAAATTGCAGTAGTTGAAAAAGAGTGGCTTGCATTGGCAATAGGTGGAACAAAATTTGTAGCATTGAAAGATGAGGTAAAATTTGTGTTTTGTGAATTATTTAATGAATTTAATTTGTATGTAAGTGAAATAGTTAGAATTTAAGGGTATGAGGAGATTGAAAAAGATGTTGCAATAGTAGAGGAATAAAAAATAGAGGTAACGAGTTATTTTCTACATTCTACAAAGATGATGTTAAAGTTTTTTCTTTGAAATGGAATGACCTAAAAGGATATAAAGAAAAAGAAGTTGAAAAGTGTAATAAAAATATGTTACAAGCTGAGGTACAACAAGGTGTTATGAATTTTATTATGCAGGAAGAAGAAAGTGAAGAAGAAATCGATGAGGGGAATGTGCAAAATAAATTTATTAACTCCCTTGAATTTGTTGGTTTTGATTTGTATGCAAGTGTTGAGGATGATAAAATGGAATGGAAATATGAACCATGGTGTTCCAAGATGAATTTCATGAGGGGAAGAAAGCGAGGAAAGATGAAGGAAGGAAGAGACATGAAGTTTCAGGGTAGGGCAAAGAAAAAGAAAAATCAAGTACACAAGGAAGAAAGGTGGATGAAGAACAAACACAAGATCTTAAAATGTTCGTGAGTTCTAACTCATGAAAAATTTTACTTACTTTGGGTGTTTGATGCAGGATCATCCAGGGGTGCCAAACAATCCTACATCCCCAAAAATATTTTATTTTATTGTGTGATTTCTAGCTACAGACGGTTTTTGAGCACCTCTGGAGCATGAAAATTTTATTTATGAATTTGGCTAGCTATTCTAATATTTATTGGGTGAAAATGGGGCCAAATTAATGTAACAAATATTTTATTTATTGGCCCAAAAATTATAATTTGGTGAATTTTAAGGTGCACATTTAATGTGTCGAAAAAACCAAAAACTATAAAAGAATTGAAACCCAATGCCCAAGTTTTAAAAAAGTACATGTTGGGATATTAATTATTTTCTTGGAGGAGCTAAAAATTAATTGTAGTTTGTAGGTGAAGATGGAGAGGTTTTTCAACACCATGTTGGGGAGTGGATTGAATGTTAAAAATTGCAATCTCAAGTATGTAAAAAAAAATTGCTTTGAGAGTTTAATTGGAAGTGCATAAATTACAAGAATTTATGGAATAGATGACGTTGAATGAAGTTATTATTTTATTGAATCAATTCAATGATTCTTATGTGGTTTTGTTAAACTATTTATAGGAATGAGGATTTTTGCAAGAAAAAGTGAAAGTTGAAAAGTTGTCAGAGAAGGGTAGAGCAAATCCAATGCCTAGAAATGAGTTTTATAGAGATTTTGGTTTGAAATTTAGAATAGTTTTTCTAGTAGGGAAATATAGTGGGCATGTATTTCTATAGATGAATATGGGAGCTTTCATTGTTAAAGTTTTTAGAAGAAAAGAATTTCATTTGCAAGTTCAAATTATTTTTCCAAAAGTGATATGTACAAGTTTTGATTAAGCGGGAAAAGCAGGTTTTGAAGGGACCCAAAACCCTTTTACAATATTTGATACAAAATGCTACTAAAAAGATGGGCCAAATTAAACTAGCAGCAGACCAACGCTAAGAAACTAAGGCAAAAAGAGTGTTGAACAAAAGATAAAACAATGAACCAACAACACTCAACAGTGAAAAACAAACAAAACAACAAAAAACCACCTAAAGACCAATAGAATAAAAATAATAGAGAAAACACTAATTCATACTGCTTAAGGTGTTGTCCTCCTTAAGCTCCTGGCTCCTATGCAGGTCAATCATTTCCAACAGCTCCTTCTTCTTGGCTTCAAAAGATCTTTTCTAGTCAGTTGACCCTTTAGTAGCATGGCCTTTGGTGTCATCTTTTGTACCCTTCTTTCCTTTTCCTTTAGCTGTATGCTACTTCTCCATAAGGTTAGAGAAGTACAATTGATCTTCTCTTAAATCACTGATATTTTTGAATAGGATTTCAAAGGAGTCCACGCTATTTTTCATAGAGATATGACACACATGCAACAAATTTTTGATGTCTACAAAGGTGCCCACAACCTTAAATTACAACCTAGCCAATCGTCCATCACATCGAGATTTGAAATCCTAGAACGAACCTTCAAGGTCCACAATCCTACCAATAAAAATTTTTGAAATAATTTTTTTGGCACATTCCTCAGGTTCTCCTTTAAACCCCTAATTTTAATATTCACTTTATTGAAATCCTGAAGAGTCCACTTAGATAATTTAAAAGTAACCATGGCCTCAGCCCTAGCCATGTCCAACAACTGAAACATTGAGGGAGATTCATCATTTAAATAAGAAAAATCGTCAAAGAGGGGGTCTACCTTCAGGGGTTCCGATTTAGTGTTCATCCTCTCAAAGTCTTCATCACCTTGACCCTTATTCTCAACCTACATAGCATCATTAAGTAAGTTCTAAGCCAATGAGTCCTTAATATTCCACGCGTTATCACTAGTAGCCTTCTCCTCATCTGACACATTGGCATCCTTCAGAAGAACATTAGAGACCTGGTTTTTCAGCTTAGCAATGCATTTGGACAATCTCCTTGGCTGATCCTTGGCCTCTAAACTAGGAACATTCTCCTATAAACCCTCCTTATCACCAACATCAATCTCACCCTGGCCAATATCCAATTCCACCTTCCTAGGAGAAGAATCCTCTGAGCCCACCTCTATGTCCTTGCTATCAAAGAGAATAATTTGCTTAGGTGCATGACTACTTTTAGGACAACTCTTCTTCCTCTTTTTCAAAGAGGTGGCCTTAGGAGATTGGGGACCCACCTCCTCCTCTTCATCCCACTCATCATCTTCGACATTGTTGGTATCTGAACAAGAGGAATCAAACCCATTACTCAAAGTCTTCTCCTTACCCATACTAGCAGGGACAGGGAGGAGATATTTGACATGCTCCGTGATTAGAAGAATTAGATCCTCATGGAGGATTAGGGTCTTCCTATTTTTAATGTGCATACACCAAAATCTCCATAAACGAAAGCAGGAAAAAAGGAAAAGAAACATACAACCCGTGATTGAAGTGGTTTAAGAGAGTGAAATGGTGTCCCAAAATTGTAGTAAACCTACCTTCTAGCATCACATAATGAATTATTATCTCATCCACCTCCGCCCAAATCTTCTTGAGCGACTTGCGCTCGTAGCCCCAACTCTCCATTTTCACCAACTTCTTCCTCTCATCATCCTTAAAAAATTGAGCCATTGCATCCTCATTACTCTTCTTGTCCTTAAAAAACTTGTGGCCTACCATCGACACCCCTGTCACAACAACAATCAACTCCTCATTCACCTCCACTTCCAGACCCTTTATCTAAAGCTTCCTATAATGCCAACTTGAAATAAATTTCATCGACACATTTGATTCGTGCCCATGTAGACATTCTAGGAAAGGTGTACAATTCTCGTGGCACAAAATATTCCATATTTTTTTCTTCTTCCTCAAGCTCGCGCAAGTATGCAGTTCTATTATGCTTCTATCGCCACCCATCTTAGCAGACACCAGATGGGAAAAACCCTTGCAAAAATTGTTGGAATAAAATCCAGCTATCTGGGAGAGACCCACAAAATGTGTGAGTTGAAATAAGGTACTAAGGCTTAAATGCCTCCACTACCTAATATCATCCCACTCCATCATTCTACATTAAACTCCTAGCTCTCTCGAGAATGATCGATCCCTCCTCCCACACCTGAGACTCATTTAATTTGATAGCTTCATTTAATTTGATAGTTTCCCTCTCGGTTAATGTGAGATACACGAGTCTCTTCACACACACTTAACATCATTTTACTATCTTTAATTAGTTGCTCCACATTCCAACTTGGCAAATGGGTGCCATGTAGGTAATTAATAATGTTTAAAGATTCACCTTCAACCCATTGTTTTGAATAACCTCTATCCACAACAAGTTTTATGCTTGCATACGCAGCTTCCGCCTCGACGTAGTGATTGGTCTGAATTCCTAGCAGGAGTGCCACCATGCCTAAGAATCTACCTTCCTCATTCCTCAACATCCCCCACAACTTGCATGCCCGAGGTTCCCCTTCATCTCCCTATCAAAATTTTAACCCACCTCAGAGGAGGTGGTTTCCACTTAGTATTCAATATTTCATTCAAACTAGGATTCATGTTTATGACAGGAATGGAAGGAATCTTATAGTTTGAAATCACAAAAATATCATAACTAAAAAAATAGATAGCAGGGTCATAGCGGGGAGAGTCAGGAAAACAAATGGAAAAATTTTCTAGAATCGCCCGATGAACCTTGAAGAAGAGTCTGCCAACTTTTTTTCAAGGGAATTTGGGAATACCCACACCAAATTACAAACACCAAGAAATTTACTCCAAAGCAGTGAGGAGAACTTAAAACCAATGAAAATATGGAATTCACTCTTAGCATTAGCTTCACAAAGAACACATCTATTAGGAAAAGAAAAGCCCCTTTTATAAAGATTATCCTACGTTAAAATTTTACCTTGCATAAGAATCCAAAAGAAAACATTCACCTTTGGAATCAACTTATTGTTCCATAAGTTTCCCCAAAAAGGAATAGAGGCAATATTATCCACCATCCTACTATGGGTAGAAGCAACTGAAAACTCACCCTAGGGGTCTAAACAACTTTGTTTGGCCTAGGAAAAGTGGGTATATGAACCACCCTTAAAAATTCTTGAAGAACCTTCAATGACGGGTTCCAATCCTAGAAATTTTTCCATTCCCCATTATGGATATAATAAACCACTCAGCAGCCAATAAACCAGTTGTACATAGGAACGATGGGGGTGGCCCAGTTAAGATTGACCAAATGCTTCAATCCACACCAAGTGTCTTCCTTGAAGAGAATTTGATTACCGTCACCCAGAAGCCATTTAACACCATCAAAAATCAACTCTCTACAAGGAGCAATACTCTTCCAAAAGCATGAACCAGTCAGAATATCATAAGAAGTTAAGAAGTTCCAAGATCTCTCAAGACCATGCATATACTTATTACTAGCCTCTGAAGCCTAGCCCACTTCACTGTTAAGGAGCCTCCAAACATTCTTTAATAAGAGGGCCTTATTAAAGGGTTTAAGGTTTCTAATGCCAATACCACCCCAATTATTTGGTCTACATACCAAATCCCAAGCCACAAGAGGAATTCTAGCTTTGGTTTTAACGCCAAACCACATAAATCTTCTCATTATTTATTCTATTTTCTCTTCGAATTTGACAAGAATTCAGAAGAGGCTCATAACATACATTGAATTTTTTTGAAGAGTGGAAGCAATTAGTTGCAAATTCCTAGCTTGGCTGAGCAATGCCCCTTTCCAACCCACCAAATTTCTATTGAACTTGTCCAGCAGGTCCAACCAGAAGGAGTTCAGGATCTTTGAGATACATAAAGAAAGGCCCAAGTAGGTGGATGAGAGGTCACCCCTATTATAGGAAATGATCTTATCAAGCTTCAACTGCAAAGGTTCAAGGGTATTAAGGAAAAAAAATTGACTCTTCGATAGATTGATAGGCTGACCAGAAGCCGTCTCATAGTCCTAAATCAAACCCTTCATAGTTCTGACTTCAAGCACAAAGGATTCACCCATCATCATAGTGTCATCCAAAAATTTTTGGTGGTTAACAAGAGCACATTTAGAAGAAGGATAAAGTCCTTTCAAATCCCCTGCAACCAAGGCCCTTTGAATATTTCGCCCAAGAGCCTCCACCATTAGAATGAAAAGCAACAGAGAAATGGGATCTCCTTGTCACAACCCCCGTGAACTCTAGAAAAAAGGGGAGGGGGAACCATTCACAATGACAGCAAACAAGGGAGTAGAAATAAGCTGTTCAACAAGATGAATGAACTTCCTATAGAAACTAAAACATCCCAGAACCTCCAACAAAAATCTCCAGTTTACCCTATCATAAGCTTTTAGCAGGTCCAATTTAAGGAAGAACCCTGAATTCTTTGAAATATTAATAGAATGAGAAAGTTAATGCATCATCACAATAGAGTCAAGAATTTGATGTCCCTTGAAAAAACCACTTTGTTGGATGGAAATCAACTCCGAGAGGCACTTCTGAAGTCTAGTAGCTAGTACCTTTGAGAAAATTTTATACATAGAATTACAAAGACTGATGGGATGATACTCACCAAAGCTATTAGCATCCACATACTTGGGGATCAGGACAATGAAGGTCGCATTCAACTCTCTAAGTAACTTTATAGACCCAAAGAAATCCTTAGTATCATAAAAAAAACTTCCGCAATAATTTCCCAACATGATTAAAAGAACAAAAAAGGAAATCCATCCAACCCAAGGTCCTTATTTCCTTCAAAAGAGAAAGTCACATCTTTGATTTTTGAAGCAGAAGGGATGGCCGTAAGCAACTTGTTTAGATCATTAGAGACAAGATTTGGGATAACCTCCAAAGAAGCCTCCACCCTATCATGGTCCCACAAAAGGTCATCCTTAAGCATATTCTCGAAGAAGCTAGCATTTGCCCTCCTAATCTCCCCCTCATCCTCCAATAGTGACCCATCAGCTAAAATTGAAGAAATCTTGCTAGATGATTTATGCCTAAGGGTCGTGAGATGGAAGAAATTGGAGTTACGATCTCAGAACTTTAACCAAATAGTGCAAAATATTTTTCACCAAAAATTTTCCTCCTTTGCCACGATGTCATGCAATTGAGAAAGTAAGTTATCTTTCTATAGCTGTAGATTCTTTGAAAGACCCTTGACCTGAATATCATTCTAGATACCATCCAATCTTTGAATAACCAAGGATTTAGACTCAAAGATATGACCAAACGAATCTCTATTCCATTTCTTAATATTTCTCTTAACGAAGGTCAATTTATTGGCTAATCTAAACATCACACAACCATCAATTTTCACTTGCCATGAACTCTTAATGCAATCCATAAATCTAGGGTGTTTAAGCCACATAGCTTTGAACCAAAAGGGAAAATTTTTTTTACCTCCAAACTTGTTAGCCATGAAGGAGATAGGGAAATGGTGAAAACCACACCTTGTAATTGAGGATATAGAACAAGAAAATCCACAAACCAGGCCACCAAAGCCAAAGATCTTTCCAACCTTTAATATTATCCACACCAACCCACCTATTAGACCAAGTATAATTCTCCCCAATCATTTTGACATCAATTTAGAGCATTGTCATTAATGAAAATTCTCATGTCTACAAGGTAGCTATCAGGATTGGCCTGTGATCCACCCACCTTTTCATTGTCATAGAGAGGAGTGTTGAAGTCTCCCATAACGAGCTAGGGGAAATCCAAAAGACTACACCTCAGGTCCCCCATATCATCCTATAATTTCTTCCGAGCTCTTTTTTGATTAGGGGAGTACACATTGGAGATGACCCAAGTATAAGAGTCCCTAATCCACACAAACTTTGTCTCCATATGATTAAATCCATCCGCAATCAAGACACCTTTGATTAATCTCACATTCCAGAATATATGAATGCCACTTGAAGCTTCCTTAGAGCTCACCCCATGAAAACCACAATCCTTGAAAAAGAGAGACTTCGAAGCTTCCAACTTATCAACTTGCATTTTTATTTCTTGAATCAACAAGATATCCGACTTATGATCGTGGACCAAATTCTTTAAGAGGTCTTGTTTATGCATATTATTCAACCCCCTGATGTTCCAGGAAATAATCTTCATTTACAAGAAAAGGGAGTGCTCTTCGAGAAAAAATAAAACAGGGTTTTTTGGACCCCTTCAATAATGCCATGCTTAGAATCCCTCTTCCTGCTCTTGTATAGGGAAGGCCTCCCCTAGCTCCTTACTTCGGACCCACAATCCACTTTTTTCCTTCTAGTGGTGACACCCCTATGAAGTTGGGGTGGAGGAGAAGATGAGGATTTCCTATTCCTACCCTTCACCAGAATATAACATTATTCACCTTTGGTCCTTGTTTCTTCAACCACCAACTCACCACTGCCACCCCCCAACCTAGATGCACCTTCCAGTGGAGGAGATGTGGCAGGAATAGGCTCCAGAATAGGATGTTTGGGGAAGCACAAGGATTTTGAAACATGATCCACTTCATGATCAATGGATTGGCCCACGACCTATTCCATAGTTTTCTCAAGTTCCTTACTAGCCTCAAGAAGAGGTATCGTATGATCCTCAAAATTACCTTCACCTACCAAGTCATTACCAGCAATAGATTCACCCTATTCGTGTTGCACAATATCTCCCTTGGTCTTTTTAATCTTCCATACCTTTTTTGGAGGAGCACTCTTGGGCTGGGCTAATTTGTTTGAGTAGTCTTTGGCCCAACGTGCCACTTTTTTATATTTAAAGCAAGCAAAAAAAACATTTTCAAAGAAAATCTACTACTTCTAGGATCCCACCTTTGAGTTGAGCTGGAAAAAATCTAGCAGCACAACATCCTGATCAATCATGACACAATATCTAGCCGCAACCAACCGCCTTCTAAATAGGGTAGCCTCATCAATATAGACAAAACACCTTAGATAGTTAGCCACAACTTTAAACACTTCTTCATCCCAATATTCTAAAGGAAAATTTGTCAACTTAACCCAAATAGGGGCAGAGTGAAAAAGGCATTTGGAAAGATCCATCCTAGGCTCCCAAGGGCGTAGGACTAAAGAAAGACACCCAAATTCTCATGATCCTTTAGTAAACACAACTCTCAGGTCTTCATCACAGGAAAAAGGCAAAGGAGAAAAATCCTTAAGCCATCCTTGCAACTTCCACCTAGCCTTTCAAGACCCACTTTTTTCAAACCCAAGCACAAACCTCAATATTGGGTCGACGCCCAAAGAACTTACCAACTTGAGAATATTCCATTCTAGCAATATTTTTATCCACAAAAGAGTTTGAGATAGAGAAGGAAAAACCACCTTCAATGTTGGAAGAGGTCACAAATTCAAAAGTAATGCCCTTTCCTTTAAGCTTACAGGAAAAATGTCAACCCATCTCTGTCCAAACATAGATGATTGTCCTACCGTCCAACCATTTCCCACTAGACATGCTCAATCCGAGGAATAATTAGAATAGCCATAAAAGATTCTCCAGATGAGGCCCACCCATTATCACCAACAACATCTTGACCGCCAAAGACAATAGGAACCACATCCGAAGCAAACATCACAAGCTGCCTTGAAAGCCTCACTCACACATTTTCCTTCAGACATCATATCTTTGATGAAATCCTTACCACACGACCCATCCTTTCCCATTGCATCCCCAAAGGACACCAACACATCTCCACCACTTGATCCAACCTTCCCTGCAACAACATTAGAAAACCCCAGATTCATATCATGCCTAGACTGAAAGTCACCATGGCCACCAGTGATTGAGTTCAAATTCAAATCACTCAAGCCAACCACTGAAATAGTCCGCTCCCCAATGGTCTCCTCACTCGCCATAGTTTCATGTACATTTTTAGAAGTTTAATGAAATTAAATTAATATCATTGTGGGTTAATTCCATTTCCTGTAAGTGCTTAATTTATTTGAAAAGGTGAAGGATTTGTTTAGTGGCTGTGAAGATCAACACTTCAATTTAGAGTCTTGATTTTTGACCTACATCAAGTTAGTTTTGTAATAATTTTTATGTGTGGTTTAACACTCACCAAATTAGGTAAAACACATAAGTATTCTACCTTAGTTGAAAGGAAATCATATTTACCCAAGGTCTATATCACCAAGTCATGGGAATACAAGATAACTCATTGATTGAAATGTTGTTCTAATTCAAGGGGCCTATGGTGTATGCAAGTGAATTCACACATACACTTATTTATTGCCAAAGAAAATTAATCTTTTTATATTACATATCTAACATTAATTTATTTAATCATTTCATTCTATGGATAAATTAATTTTACAAGTAAAATAACACTTGCAATTATGAAAGATTTAGATCTATGACAACACATTACACACACAGTCCTAAATATAATCTTAAATTAACTAATATATATATAAAATACTAAATATAAGGTTGAAAGAAAGAGAAATGAGTCTCTTTTATGACGATGCCAAATTGGACTTGATTGAGAAGATAAATCCCTTTAAAATGAATCTTGTTTGACCATTATACACATATCTAGGAACACAAGAGGGTCTAGGTGTTTAAGGATAATTAAACTATGAATAAACATGAACAAGATCTCTCTATATATTTTCATATTAGGTACACAAATCCTCACAACCTTCTATTCAAAATATATTCCATAAGGCACTATTGAATTATAAAAATATATCATAACAATATTTCTCATTGTTTGAAAACTATGGAAAATAGAAAAAAACTAATTGAAAATACTAAAATCGCATAAAGATAAAAGTTTCCAAATTTTTTAAAGGATTTTTTTTGGTCGTTTATAGACAATCAACTCAAAAGATAAGTCTCTAGCATAGATACTTGTATACAAACATTAAATGCTAATTTAAAGTCAATGGCTTAGGCTTGAGCTCCATCTTCTTAATCTAATGATTTTAAAATAAACAAGTATTCAATTTTAGAGGAAAAAATGTTTCCATGTTAATATTCTTGTGAAAATTCAAATTCCATGTAGCTTAGGGAGGTGTTTCTGAAGGGAAAAGAATGCGGATCTACTGACCCAACAGTGCGGAAAACATTCCCTTAACACCTTTACTTCAGAAGAGAGAAGCAAAAACGAAAAACTAACAGTTTCAAAACTTATAGAGATGCATACAATCATGGATATGAGAAACCATAAAGATAAGCAAACAAAGGTGACACAGTATTTACGTGGGAAAACCCTTTCAGGTAAAAAACCCACCACACAAAGTCAAATCTATTATATTACAGTAATGAATTGATTACATCCAATATCCAAACTTCTTTGTTCAGCTCACAATCACCTAGAGAGTTTCAGATCCACTGTTACAATGTTTTCACAACATACAGTTCAAAACCCTCTTCAGGAACTCATGTCCTTCTTGTTATTCAACTCGCAACTTCAACTTGCTCTGCAACTCATGACTCAAACTTAACTTGTCTAACTTATGAGAAATAGCATATCTCTCATCCATATGTAACCAACTCAGAAGAGCAATGAAGTCCATCCTTAAATCATGCATCTGGTCGGATCTGACATATTTCCTGCAACAAGCCGACTTTGCATTCAAAGCCATTGCTCAAAACGGTTGAGCTTGCCACCCTTCGTTGACAAATGCAACTACCACAATAACTATCTTGGTATCCGTCCAATCACTATTCAACCAGGTGTCACGCATCCAAGACCCATCAGCAATCGCAGCTGACAGAGCAACCAAAACGGTCAAACAGACATTGGGCGCGACCAAGACTTCAAGTCATTTCTAACACTGCCGGAGCTAGAGTCAGAACAGGAGTCAAAATAGGACTCCACTGAAAATACATACTGTCGGAGTCAGAGTCGGAAATAGAGTCGAAACATGACTCCACCAAAAGTCCAAGATCAGGAACCAATCTGGTTTCGATTCTGCCTCCGCCAACTACAGGAAACAACAATCTAGAACTAGGACAAGGTGGAGGAAAACACCCCGAGTAGAATCCAAACATCCAAAAGAACCAGATCGCAAAAGCAGGAGTCGGACTCGGAGTCGGAACAGAAACAGAAATAGGAACCTGGCAAACGGACATTGCCAACTTCCAAAATTGGTTCCGCCTCCACCAGAACCTGTGAAGCGAAGCGAGAAGAAATAGATGGTAGGAAGCGGAGTCGGAGTCGGAGTCAGAACGAGAACAGAAACTTGGGAAAATAGAACAATGCCAAGTTCCATCCCGGTTCCGCCTCCGCCAGAGTCCCAGAACTTAGGCAAATAGAACAATGTCAAGTTCCATCCCGGTTCCGGCTCTGCCAGAGACCCGAAACTTAGGCAAACAGAACAATGCCAAGTTCCATCCTGGTTCCGCCTCTGCCAGAAATTTGTAAACAACATAAAATCACCAAGGCATGAAAATGAGGACTTCAAGCTGGAAGTTGAGACATAATTTCTCAACAATCTCCCACTTGGTGAACACTTCCAACTTCCTCAAAACAACAAACCTTATTGTCTATCATAGGCCCCAAGGCCCATCGATTCTGTGCACCATCTGAACTTGTCTATGCTAACCGGCTTTGTCAAGGCATCTGCAACATTCTTCAAGGTGTCAACCTTATCCAAAATGACCTTGCCATCTTCAACCATATCCCTCACGAAGTGAAATTGCACATCTATGTGCTTGGTCATGGCATGGAAAGTCAGATTCTTTGCCAAACAAATGGCACTTTGACTGTCACAGCAGATTGAAATCTGCTTAGCATTAAAACTAATGTCTGAACACAGATGCCTTAGCCACACTGCCTCTTTGCAAGCATGAGTTGCTACCATGTACTCTACCTCTGTCATGGATAAAGCAACTACAACTTATCACTTGCTCATCCAACTGATTGCTCCACCATTAAGCATGAAAGTGTATCGACTGGTGGATCTTCTGCTATCAATGTCCCCTGCCCAATCAGAATCAACATATCCCTGAATGCTAAGAGTCCTTTGTGATGCAACTATACTGCCATGGTAACACAAAGCATAATCTGAAGTACCCTTCAAATACCTGAACACTCTCTTCACAGCATCCCAATGTGATCTCCCTGGATTTTCCATGAAACGGCTTAGAACTCCCACTACTTGGGCAATGTTTGGTTTTGTGCAGACCATAGCATACATCAAACTACCTACTGCACTTGCATAAGACACACTGGTCATGTCCTCCATCTTAGTAGCAGACTTTGGATAGTTTTCAGCAGATAGTTTCAATCCTTGCATGATTGGAACAACTAGCTGCTTGCAATCAGTCATGCTAAACCTCTCTAGAACAGTTTTCACATACTTACTCTGACTGAGCCAAAGCTTTCTGCTTGTTCTATCCCTGGTTATCTCCATTCCAAGAATGTACCTTGCTGCTCCAAGATCTTTCATTTCAAACTTAGCAAACAACTGAGTTTTAAGGTTAGAAATCATTGTCTTGCTATTACCAATGAATAATATGTCATCCACATATAGAGTAATAACAAACACACGATCATTCTCACATTTATAATAAATGCAATGATTATATTTTGATCTAAAAAACTCAATTGACAACACAAAAGTGTCAAATTTCTGGTACCACATTTTAGGAGATTGCTTTAGACCATAGAGAGATTTATTTAACTTGCAAACCAGATTTTGTTTGCCTCTTTCAACAAAATGCTCAGGCTGGGACATGTAAATTTCTTCTTCCAGCTCACCATGGAGAAATGCTATCTTCACATCCATCTGCTCAATTTCAAAGTTATACACAGCTGCCAATGACAAAAAAAATATGATGGATGTCAACTTTGCTACAGGGGAAAAGATCTCTCCATAATCAATTCCCTCTACTTGGGAAAATCCCTTTGCAACCAGTCGTGCCTTATACTTCTCTACACTGCCATCAAAGCATGTCTTCCTTTTGAATATCCACTTGTAGCTAATAGGCTTTCGCCCTTTAGGCAATGGTACCAACTTCCAAGTATCATTCTTTTTCAAGGAATCCATCTCCTCATTCATGGCTTCTAGCCAAGACTTTGAATCATCCATGCTGATTGCTTCTTTCACAGTCCTAGGCTCATCAGTGCTGGTAATTAAGGCATAAGCACAATTTGAATCTAACATAGAGAAACCATACCTTTCTGGTTGCCTTCTTTCTCATGTAGATCTCCTTAGAGGCTGAGGTTGTTTTTCATCATTAGAACTTCCAGATCTGCTTGAGCTCTCCTCAATCTCAGGTACACCATATAGTTCTTCCCTTTCTGGAGTTTGGTGAATCTCAACTGCATCCTTTTTCTTATCACTCTGATTTGTCTTAGGCTGTTGATCACTTACTAGAGGTTTCAACTCACGAAATATCACGCTTCTGCTATACAAAACCTTCTCAGTAATAGGGTTCCAAAACTTGTATCCTTTCACACCAACTCCATAGTCGATGAGAATACATTTCATAGCCTTGTTATCCAACTTTGATCTCTTTTCATTTGGCACATGAACATATGCCTCACAGCCAAAGACCCGAACATGCCTTAGTGAGGGTTTCTTGTCTGACCATGCTTCCAAAGGTGTCTTGTCAATAAGAGCTGGACAAGGAGATCTATTTATTAGATAACATGCTGTAGCAATAGCTTTAGCCCAGAACTTCTGCTCCAGACCAGCACCACTCAACATACTCCTTGCCTTTTCCATCAGTGTCCTGTTCAACCTCTTAGCAACTCCATTTTGCTGTGGAGTGTAGGGGGTTGTCTTATGCCTTTTAATTCCATGATCAGTGCAATACCTTTCAAAATTTGCAGAACAAAACTCACCTCCATTGTCTGTCCTTAAACACTTTATTTTCCTTTCAGTCTGATTTTCAACCAAAGGTTTGAACTCTTTAAACCGACTAAACACTTCTGATTTACTTTTAAGAAAGTATACAAATGCCCTTCTTGAACAGTCATCAATAAAAGAAACATAATATCTAGACTTCGATAATGAAGGAACATTAACTGGACCAAACACATCAGAATAAACATAATCCAGTATACCAGAAGATTTGTGAGGACTAGAGGAGAAAGAAACACAATGTTGCTTTCCATAGATACAATGTTCACAGAAATCGAACTCAAGGTTACAATCATTGAGCCCTTCTACAAGGTTTTTGTTCTTCAAGGTTTTTAAACGTTTCTCACCAATGTGACCAAGTCTATGATGCCATAACATAGTCTTTTCTGCTGGGAGTTTTACCTCCAAAGCATTTGCAGACAGTGAAGAGTCTTCATCTTTCTCTATAGGTGCAGAAATACATGACTTTACAGAGACATTGTTGCAAAGAACAGGTCGTGCATCTAGCTTACAGAGTGCCAGTACAAACACCCTTAGCTAACACCATTGCACCTCTAGCCATTTTGCATCCCTTACTAGAAAAATAAACTTCTACACCAACATCATTTAAGTTACTAACATAAAGAAGATTTTGAGCCAAACCTGGGATGTGAAGAACACCACCAATTCTTTTGACTCTCCCATCAGGAAATTGAATTCTGACCCTTCCTCTGCCAACAATCTCCAGCGTTGAATCACTTGCCAAGTATACCTTTCCACCATCATACTTCTCATACTTTGAGAACCAATCTCTATTGGATGTCATGTGAAAAGAAGCACCTGAATCAACCAACCAGACATCATCTGATGCCTGAGTTGTCAAGGCTGCTGCAATGAAGGCATCTGCATCACTTTGAGAAGATTCATTATCAGAAGTATTATTCTTCTTCTTCTCCTTGTAGTCCTTCCTAATAAGAGCAGGTTGCCCACAATTCCAACACTTTACCTTGAACTTTTAACCAAGATACTTTGATCTCCCTTTAGACTTGGATTTCGACTTGTTGTCTTTCTTCTTGCCTTTCTCCTTTGTTCTACCTTGAACAGAAAGAGCATCTTTGACCATCTCAGAAGATTTTCTTCGCATTTCTTTAGACAGAAGCGAAGCAACCACATCATTAGTCTTGAAAGAAGTGGTTGTGCTTCCAATAGCCATCACAAGATGATCCCAACTATCAGGTAACGAACACAACATGAGCATGCAATGATCCTCCTCCTCAATCATTACACCTACAAATGCCAACTGAGTAACACTCATATTAAATGAGTTTAGATGATCTGCAACAGATGTACCTTCATCCATCTTCAAGGAGTACAACTTATTTCTCAGGAATAACTTGTTTACTAGAGATTTTCCTTGGTAAATATCAGCAAGCTTCTTCAACAAAGTAGTTGCAGACGTCTCCTCATGAACATTCAAGAGCACAAAATTGGCTAGACTCAGTCTTATCAATCCCCTTGCTTTTCTATCAGCAAGATCCCAAGCTTCTTGGGTCATACTTTGTGGCTTAGTTCCAGACATTGCAATCCAAAGGTCTCTATCCACAAGCAAGTCTTCTATCTTGAGTTTCCATGACTCAAAGTTGCTGCCATTAAACTTCTCAATATCTATTCTACCAGATGTACTCGCCATCTCACAACAGAAACAAGTTTAACAATGCAAGACTCCCACTGAAACAATATTAGTGCAAAAAACTAATTTTCCCTAACAAGGATAACACAAACTAGCCAAGCTCTGATACCACTTTGAAGGGAACGGATCTACTGACCCAATAGTGTGGAATACATTCCCTTAACACCTTTACTTCAGGAGAGAGAAGCAAAAACGAAAAACTAACAGTTTCAAAACTTATAGAGATGCATACAATCATGGCAACGAGAAACCAGAAAGATAAGCAAACAAAGACGACACAATATTTATGTGGGGAAACCCTTTTAGGTAAAAAACCCACCACACAAAGTCAAATCTATTATATTACAGTAATGAATCGATTACATAAAATATCCAGACTTTTTTGTTCAACTCACAATCACCTAGAGAGTTTCAGATCCACTGTTACAATGTTTTCACAACATACAGTTCAAAACCCTCTTCAAGAACTCATGTCCTTCTTGTTCTTCAGCTCACAACTTTAACTTGCTCTGCAACTCATGACTCAAACTTAACTTGTCTAACTTATGAGAAATAGCATATCTCTCATCCATATGTAACCAACTTAGAAGAGCAATGAAGTCCATCCTTAAATCACGCATCTGGTCGGATCTGATAGATTTCCTGCAACAAGCTGACTTTGCATTCAAAGCCATTGCTCAAAACAATTGAGCTTTCCACCCTTTGTTGACAAATGCAACTGCCACAATAACTATCTTGGTATCCGTCCAATCACTATTCAACCAGGTGTCACGCATCCAAGACCCATCAACAATCGCAACTGACAAAGCAACCAAAACGGTCAAACAGACATCGGGCGCGACCAAGACTTCAAGTCATTTCTAACACTACTGGAGCCGGAGTCGAAACAGGACTCCACTGAAAATATATCCTGTTGGAGTCGGAGTCGGAACTGGAGTCGAAACATGACTTCACCGAAAGTCCAAGATCAGGAACCAATCTGGTTTCGATTCCACCTCCGCCAACTACAGGAAACAACAATCCAGAACCAAAAAAAGGTAGAGGAAAACACCCCGAGTAGAATCCAAACATCCAAAAGAACCAGATCGCAAAAGCAGGAGTCGGACTTGGAGTCAGAACAGAAACGAAAACAGGAACCTGGCAAACAGACATTGCCAACTTCCAAAACTGGTTCCGCCTCTACCAGAACCTGTGAAGCGAAGCGAGAAGAAACAAACGGTAGGAAGTGGAGTCGGAGTCAGAGTCGAAACGAGAACAAAAACCTGGAACTTAGGCAAATAGAACAATGCCAAGTTCCATCTCAGTTCCGCCTCCACCAAAGACCCAGAACTTAGGCAAACAGAACAATGTCAAATTCCATCCCAGTTCCAGCTCTGCCAGAGACCCAAAACTTTGGCAAATAGAACAATGCCAAGTTCCATCCTGGTTCCACCTCTGCCAGAACTTTGTAAACAACACAAAATCACCAAGGCATGAAAACGAGGATTTCAAGCTGGAAGTTGAGACATAATTTCTCAACAGTTTCAAGTACCTAGAGAGGTTTTCTCCCCTTTAGAGAAATATTCATGTGGAAAATGGTTTAAAATCCCATTATAGTCATTCATGTATGGATTACATTGTAAGCACAAGTCACCTTTACCATTCACGTTTAAACACATTTTAAATAATTCAATTTGATTAGGGAGCATAAATTCCTAAATACCTTCACGTTTCATAAGTCCTTTTGACTAGTTTCAAGGCACTTAGACAAATGAAGCTCCTTTAACTCAAGTGAATATGATCATATTTGAACTCTCCTAGCTTAGAGTGATTTTTATCAATAGTTACAATCATGGTAGATTTCATATAGTCCATGTTATAGGGTCCTTCACATTCCCCATATACCATCCAAACCCTTTTAACAGGCATCCCATGCATGTATTGTTGAAATGCTCAAGACAATTGAGAGGGGGGGTGAATCAATTATATCAGATTACTTTACTTCTAACGTTAATCAATTCCACTTTAACTCAATTTGTTATTAAGTGTAAACATGGAATGAAAATAACAAAAATAAAACAACAGAGACACTAGATTTACATGGAAAAGCCAATGAGGGAAAAACCATGATGAGGATTAGCTCACAATATAGTAGTAATGCAATACCAGATACAAAGGATCACTACCCAAATACAAAGGCTCACTGCCTACAATAGGACTCACTATCTAGAAGGAGGTTCACCACATATAGATAAAGAAAAGATAAATAAAGATCCACCACAAAAGATTTTATTGAGAAAATGTGTCTCAACTTCCATCTTGAAGCCCCATCTTTCAAAGACTTGGCAAAAAATGTTCCATTTCTTCCTTTACCACCATACCACGACAGTCTTCCATTCTGTTTTGGCAGTACTATGGTGAAGGGTTTGGCGGTTACCTCATTATTGCGCACAGTCTCCTTCCTCACCGCGGTGGTTGTGGTAACGGTCTTTCTGCTTGGTTGGCGGTTACCATTGTACCACGACTAGTCAAGTGAATGACCGCGGTTGTTGCGATAAGACCGCCAATGGCCTGGATTGGCGGTTACTGCTGTACCATAGCCAGTCAAGTGACGGACTGTGGTGGCTATGGTAAGACCTCCAACGACCTACCTTGGCGGTTACCACTGTACCACGACCAGTCAAATGACTGACCACGGTGGTCACAGTAAGACTGCTAGCGGCCTAGCTGGTGGTTACCACTGTACTGCGGCTAGTCGAATGACTGACCGCGGTGGCCATGGTAAGACCTTTAGCAGCTTGGTTGGCGGTTACCGCTATATCGCGGCCAGTCGAATGACTGACCGCGGTGGCCATGGTAAGATCGCCAGTGGCCTGGCTGGTGGTTACCACTATACCACAGCCAGTCGAGTGACTGACCATGGTGGCCATGGTAAGACCGCCTGCGGTCAGCCAAGTCGGCTACCACCATACCCTAGTTAGACCTTATTAGTGCTGTGGTAGCATGGTGGGTAGAGCTCGATGATGACTTGGGGTGAGATTGGATGAGCTCAGAGCTCGGTCAGCCAAGTTTGACCGGTTGGACCAAAAAGTCAAAGAGCGATAGCAAATGCAAGAAGGACATGTGGCAAGATGTCAGCGGTTTGATTGGCTAAAGGCCAAAGTTGTAACAACAGTTATTGCAACAGGTGCAAGTCGACTCAAGGTGGCGAACTAAATGCATTTTTGAGGGGTGGCATTAATGCCCGGGTGACTCGATGTAGAGAGATCGGTATGGGAAGATCGATTGCGTGATTGGTTGATTGATTGATGAACCTGATGGTTGGTGCTTGACTGACATAATTGAATGCAATGTATGACTTATGTAAGTCGGGTACGTGTTTGCAAAAGAAGTGAGTTTTTTAATTTGAACTGTATGTTGCATGAACATTGTAACAGTGAGATAATTCTGTGAGTTGTTGCTATGAGCTGAACAAAAGCAAGACTATGATTTGTATGTAATATTGTTATTACTGTAATACAAAATATTCTTTGCTTTGTGTGGTGGGTTTTTTACCGGGAAAGGTTTTCCCACGTTAAATACCTGTTTCATTTGTGAATGCTAAATTGGTGTAATCTCTTTTATGCTGCATGTATTTTATCTCAAGTATTTTAGATGCTATTGAAACCTACTTATTCTCTTCTCCTCTATTGTATTAGTGTTAAGGGAATGTATTCTGCACTTCAGGGTCATTTGTTGATGCTTGATTTTTCCTTCAAGTGGTATAAGAACTTGGCTAGTTGTGTTATCCTTGTAGGAAAAATTAATTTTTTGTGCTAATACTATTTTAGTGGGAGTCTTGCATTGTTGAAACTTGTTTCTATTTGAGATGGTGAGTACATTTGGTAGAGTAGAGATTGAAAAGTTTAATGGAAGTAACTTTGAGTTATGGAAACACAAGATAGAAGACTTGGTTGTGGATAGAGACCTCTGAATTGCAGTGTCTAGAACTAAGCCACAAAGTATGATGCAAGAAGCTTGGGATCTTGCTGATAGAAAAGGAAGAGCTTTGATAAGACTGAGTCTATCCGATTCTGTACTCCTGAACGTCCATGAGGAGCATTCTCCAGCTTCATTATGGAAGAAGCTTGGTGATATTTATCAAGGAAAGTCTCTGGTAAATAAATTATTCTTGAGGAAGAAGTTGTACTCCTTGAAGATGGAAGAAGGTGTATCTGTTGCTGACCATCTGAACTCGTTTAATATGAGTGTTACTCTGCTGGCATTTGTAGGTGTAAAGATAGAGGAGGAGGATCATTGCACGCTCTTGTTGTGTTTGTTACCTGACAGTTGGGATCATCTTGTGATGGCCATTGGAAGCATTACCGCTGCTTTCAAGATGGAAGACATTGTTGCCTCATTGCTATCTGAAGAGATGTGGTGAAAGTCTTCAGAGATGGCTAAAGAGGCTCTTGCTGTTCAAGGCAGACCAAAGGAGAAAGGCAAGAAGAAGGACAAGAAGTCGAAATCCTAATTTGCAGGGAGATCAAAGTCTCCTGGTAAAAATTTTAAGGTGAGATGATGGAACTGTGGGCAACCTGGTCATATCTGAAAGGACTGCAAGGAGGAGGAGAAGAAGAATGCTTCTAAAAATGAATCTTCTCAAAGTGATGCAGACGCCTTCATTGCAACAACCTTGACAACTTAGGCATCAAATGATGTCTGGTTGGTTGACTCAGGTGCATCCTTTCACATGACGTCCAATAGAGAATGGTTCTCTAAATACGAGAAGTATGATGGTGGAAAGGTATACTTGGCAAGTGATTCACCATTGGAGATAGTTGGTAGAGGAAGAGTTAAAATTTAGTTTCTTGATGGGAGAGTCAAAAGTATTGGTGGCGTACTTCACATACTAGGTCTGGCTCGAAATATTCTTTTTGTCAGTAAGTTAAATGATGTTGGTGTAGAAGTTTCTTTCTCAAGTAGGGGATGTAAAATGGCTAGAGGTGCAATGGTGCTAGCTAAGGGTGTTTGTACTGGCACTCTCTACAAGCTGGATGCACATCCTATTCTTTGTAACAGTGCCTCTGTAAAGTCAAGCAATGTTGCATCTGTAAAGAAAGATGAAGACACTTCTTTGGCTGCAAATGCTATGGAGGTAAAACTCCCAGCTGAGAAAACTATGCTATGGAATCATAGACTTGGTCACATAGGTGAGAAAGGTTTAAAAACCTTGAAGAATAAAAATCTTGTAGAAGGGCTTGATGATTGTAACCTTGAGTTTGATTTTTGCGAACATTGTATCCATGAAAAATAACACCATGTTTCATTTTATTCTAGTCCTCACAAATCTTCTGGTATAGTAGATTATGCTCATTCTGATGTGTTTGGTCCAGCTAATGTTCCTTCGTTATCGAAGTCTAGATATTATGTTTCTTTTATTGACGACTATTTGAGAAGGGAATTTGTATACTTTATTAAAAGTAAATCAGAAATGTTCAACCAGATTAAAGAATTTAAATATTTGGTAGAGAATCAGACTGAAAGAAAAATCAAATGTTTGAGGACAGACAATGGCGGTGAATTTTGTTCTGTAGATTTTGAAAGGTATTGCACTGATCATGGAATTAAAAGGCATAAGACAACACCTTACACTCCACAAAAAAATGGAGTTGCTGAAAAGTTGAACAGGACACTGATGGAAAAAGGCAAGGAGTATGCTGAGTGGTGCTGGTCTGGAGTAGAAGTTCTAGGTTGAGGCTGTGGCTACAACATGTTATCTAATAAATAGATCTTTTTGCTCTGCTCTTGTTGAAAAGACTCCTTTTGAAGCATGGTCTGGTAAGAAACCCTCTCTGAGGCATCTCTGTGTGTTTGGCTGTGAGGCATATGTTTATGTGCCAAATGAAAAGAGATCTAAATTGGAGAAGAAGGCTGTCAAATATATTCTCATTGGCTATGGAGTTGGTGTGAGAGGATACAAGCTTTGGAACCCTATTACTCAGAAGGTTTTGTACAATAAGAGTGTAACATTTCATGAGATAAAACCTTTAGTAAATGATCAGTAGCTTGAGACAGATCAGAGTGACAAGAAGAAGGATGCATTTGAGATTCCTCAAAATCTAGAAAGGGAAGAGCTACATGGTGTACCTGAGACTGAGGAGGGCTCAAGCAGCTCTAGAAGTTCTAATGATGCAGAACAACCTTAGCTTGTAAGAAGATCTACACAAGAAAAAAGGCAATCTGAAAGCTATGGTTTCTCTATGTTAGATTCAAATTATGCGTATGCTTTAATTACCAACACTAATGAACCTAGGACTATTAAAGAAGCAATCAACATATCTGATTCAAATTCTTGGCTGGATGCCATGAATGAAGAGATGGATTCATTGAAGAAGAATGAAAGATGGAATTTGGTACCACTGCCTAAAGGGAGAAAGCATGTTGGCTGTAAGTGGATATTCAAAAAGAAAACAGGCCTTCATGGAAGTGTTGAGAAGTATAAGGTTAGGTTGGTTGCAAATGGATTTTCTCAAATTGAGGGAATTGATTATGAAGAGATTTTTTCCTCTGTAGCAAAGCTGACATCCATCAGATTTCTGTTATCAGTGGTAGCTGTGTATGATTTTGAAATTGAGCAGATGGATGTGAAGACAATGTTTCTCCATGGTGAGCTAGAAGAAGAAATCTACATGTCCCAGCCTGAGCATTTTGTTGAAAGAGGTAAAAAAAATTTGGTTTTCAAGTTAAATAAATCTCTCTATTGTTTAAAGCAGTCTCCTAGAATGTGGTACCAGAAATTTGACATGTTTGTGTTGTCAATTGGATTTTTGAGATCAAATCGATCACTACATTTATTATAAATCTGAGAATGATCATGTGCTTGTTATTACCCTGTATGTGGATGATATGTTGTTCATTGAAAATAGCAAGACTATGATTTTTGATCTTAAATCTCAGCTGTCTACAAATTTTGAAATGAAAGATCTTGGTGCAGCTAGGTACATTCTTGGAATGGAGATTGCTAGGGATAGAATAAGTAGAAAGCTTTGGGTCAGTCAGAGTAAGTATGTAAAAATAGTTTTGAAGAGGTTTAGCATGGATGATTGCAATCAACTTGTTATTCCAATCATGCATGGAACTAAGCTATCTGTTGAAGACTGTCCTAAATCTGCTACTGAGATGGAGGACATGACCAGTGTGCCTGATGCAAGTGATGTTGGTAGTTTGATGTATGCTATGGTCTGTACAAGACTAGACATTGCCCAAGCAGTGGGAGTTCTAAACTAATTTATGAAAAATCTAGGAAGATCACATTGGGATGGTGTGAAGAGAGTATTTAGGTATTTGAAGGGGACTTCAAATTATGCACTGTGTTACCATGGAAATTTGGTTGCATCACAAAGGACTCTCAACATTCATGGGTATGTTGATTCAGATTGGGTAGGGGACATTGACAGCAGGCGATCCACTAGTGGATACACTTTCGTGCTCAATGGTGGAGCAATCAGTTGGATGAGCAAGTGATAGGCTGTAGTTGCTTTATCCACAACAAAGGCAGAGTACATGGCTGCAACTCATGCCTGCAAGGAAGTTGTTTGGTTAAACTGTCTATGTTCAGACATTGGATTTAATGCTGGGAAGATTACAATTTGTTGTGACAGTCAGAGTGCCATTTGTTTGGAAAAGAATCCGACCTTTCATGCCAGGACCAACCACATTGATGTGCAATATCAATTCGTGAGGGATATGGTTGAAGATGGCAAGGTAAATCTAGAAAAGGTTGACACCTTGAAGAATGTTGCAGACGCTTTAGCGAAGCCGATTAGCATAGACAAGTTCAAATGGTGCACAAAAGTGATGGGCCTTGGGTCCTATGACAAACAGTAATTTTTTTGAAGCCATGGGGGAAGCTGGAAGTGTTCGCCAAGTAAGAGCTTGTTGAGAAAATGTGTCTCAACTTCCAGCTTGAAGCTCCATCCTTCAAAGACTTGGCAAAAATTTTTCCATTTCTGCCTTTACTGCCATACCATGGTGGTCTTCCATTCTGTTCTGGCAATACCGTGGTGAAAGGTTTGGCAGTTACCTCGTTACCACGTGCAGTCTCCTTCGTCACCACGGTGGCTACGGTAACGGTCTTTTCGCCTGGATGGCGGTTACTGCTGTACAATGGCCAGTCAAGTGACTGACTACGGTGGTCACGGTAAGACCGCCAGTGACCTAGCTTGATGGTTACCACTGTACCATGGCCAATCAAGTGACTGACCGCGGTGGCTGCGATAAGATCGCCAATGACCTGGCCTGGCGGTTATCGCTGGACCGCGGCTAGTCAAATGACTAGCCGTGGTGGCCATGGTAAGAACGCCAGCGGCTTGCCTGGTGATTACCACTGTACCGTGGCTAGTTGAATGACTAACTGTGGTGGCCACAGTAAGACTGCCAATGGCCTGGCTGACGGTTATCGCTATACCACGGCCAGTTGAGTGACTGACCGCGGTGGCTGTGGTAAGACCTCCTTTTGCAATTGTCTGAATTTCTTTTAGACTGCTTAACCTACTACGCCACTTATTCCAGGTGTTCATGAAAACCTCTTGATTACTCTAAAACCTCTCATATGCTTCATGGACACTTTTATATGTTAACCATGTAGTATCTACCTTTAATGCAATCCTATGCCATTTGTAATTGAGGAGACCCTCAACCATATGTTTTGAGATACTACTCATGTCTTCTTGGAGCCTATTGTTCACAGACTTGGTTGTCTGAAGCTCCTTCTTCAATGCACTGATTCTCAATTTTAGAGTATCCCTATCCTGTTGTGAAGTATTAGACGAAGAGGTCAGGAGTTCCTTTTGGTTATCCTTGGTGAGAGTAACCCTTACTTTGTTATACTCCTCGAACAACTTGTTGTGCTTCTGCAATAATTTTGAGTACTTAGCTTGACTAATCTCTACAGTATCAACACTCAACATAGCTGAATACATTGTCAACCTCACGGCTTGTGGAGCTGTCATCTCTGAATCTCTTCCAATGATCACATCTCCTGAGAGGATAGAAATTTTTCTACTAAGTACACATCTCCCTGAATCTAGGGTTAGAGACCAAATAGCCAGTGCATGTAAATTGAGACTAAAACCTGGACCAAAGGTCTTTTCATAAAATGTTTCCTTAGACATCGAAGCACTTGGGTCACTTTTAATTGCATCCAAGGAAATAATGTAGAAAAAACTCCAACCAGGAATAACCATCATTCCACTATCTTTAACTAACCTCCTAGCCTCCACTGGATTCAATTGGGCGATCTCTTGAGCAATCTCATATTCAATTTGCTTTTTCACCTCCTCCTACTGAGAAGGATCAGCTACCTCCATTGCTGCTTGAATTCTATACTTTTTTTTCCCGAGCCTTTAACTCAACAACAAATTCCCTAAATTCCTTTGAAGCCAAAAAAGAATCTTCCAAGAATTTAGCACAGGCTAAAAGCCTTACATCATTATCTGGATTTTCATCATACTCCCAAGGCACTAACCTATCATCTAGAACAAAAGGTTCCATTGCATCTCCAACATCAGGGTAGGAGAATTCATGTTCTACTCGATGCTCAATGGGGTCTGACTTAGTACAAGGTTGGTTTACATCCGCTTCAGCATGCTGTGTTTTACCAATATCTTCAGGGGGCAATTCCATGGTAGGGGTGTCCTCAACGTCTAATGGATGCTGCTGAACCTCTGGTGCCACCAAATCCTTTGATTGGCCACTAGTCTTCATCAAGTACTCCTGTAAGGCATCTTGGGCCAAGTCCTCTTCTTGTTTCACCTTTTCTAAGAAAGTGCCATCACTGAAATCACTGAGGAGTAATTCCATTCTAGCAAACTTATCAACAATGTGCTTATATGGAATTTCATAAAAGTAATTCTTTCTAAGAGCTCTTTTCTCTACCTCAACAATTTTTAGCCATACTTTTCCCCTATCCTGAGAAGTTGTCATTAACAATTTCCTTACTACATATTCTTTGAAAATAAATTCATGAGGCCCATATCTTGATATTCCTCGTTTAATCTTCTCTTTGTCAATGACCCCTTCAGGATCAAACCTCCTAGTAGGGGATACACTAATCCTCAAATTATTCACCATTATACCAAAAACCTCATAGGGCTCCTTAGCAGTGACAACAAAATGATCCAAATAAAAGGTGGTCACAATGATAGAGGCCTTCCTGGAAGCCCTAAAATTTTTAGCATCACTATTATCCATTTGCCACATGATTTCCATGAAGGCCAACCTATCAAAGACATAGGTGGGAAGTACATGTGGGGCCACAGTAGTTCCATAACACCTGATAAAATTGTATTTGTTATAAAAATACCAATCTCCCCAATTACATTCATAATTGGGGTCATCTCCACATTCCTTTGGCCTTAACAAAGCTTTGATTGTTTTAGAAATCCTCTCCTTTGGCCCTACCCCCATTTGAACTAGAATAGTGTACTTTATTGCATTATAGAATAAGGTGTAGTTTGAAGTGGGAAAATGCAAATCCCAGACGTAAGTCCACATATATATAGGTAATCTATGGTTGTTATCATCTACCCACCTCAATTGCAAATATCTACTGAAAACCTCCCTTCCTTAATATAGGAGCACCTCCCTCCCTTAATATAGGAGCATGTGCTTCAACAAAGAGTAATTCTTGAACATCAGTGGGGTTCTTCTCTCTTTTAGAATTATTAAGTCATAATGCATTTTCTCAGCAAATGGTGAGCATAGTCAAACCACCTGTGCTGGATATCCATAATCATAACTAGCATGGACGATGGTATCCTTCCATCACATTTAATCCCAAGCACCTGACACAAAATGAAATATGTATACCTGAAGTAGTCGACAAATTCTTCGCAATCCAAGGGTTCAACCTCCTTGAGTGCAAATGTGGAACCCTTTATTTCCTGTACTTAGGTAATTCACCTTTTCTGTACCCAACCCTATAGGCATTATAATATTTCTGCAAGTTCTCCATGCTGATTTTTTTGTTAGCATCAGGGTTCATGTTAAAGACTTCTATGACTTTACTCCTCTTTATCTCCAGAAGGTTTTTACCAAAAGTATCAGTAATAACCCTATTAACATCATCATACCTGTTTACAATTTGCAACATCAAGTCCACTTCCACAAAAACATTTGGGATGACCAGCTTTCCCAGGTCATATCCCCAAACATTTCGGCTAGGGTGCAGAGAATCCCTCCTTGTAAAGGAATACACAAATAACTCCCATCCTGACTTTGGCACAATAATATCACCAATATTTGCTGTGAGGTCTTTAAAATTTGTTAACACTCCATCTCTTGTGGTCTTCCCACCACTTGCTTTGACATCCAAAGGCTGAAACTTGTCCATAAAATAAACATAATTCTTTGGCTGCCCTTTCTTCCTTGTCAGGGCCTTTAGATTCATGTTCTGTTTTGTTGGAGGCCTGTTGCCTCTTTCTCTTAGACATGGGTTTATAGGTTGATGAATACTAGTTGGCTGATCCTTTCCTTAAACTAGGGTTTCCTTCACAATTATAATTTCAACTAGGTGTTGAATTGAAAATATAAACTTCACAATCGCAATTTTAGAGTAATACTAACTTTTTAAGATCACCCTAGCCCAGAATACACACCAATTCATATAATATGGAAAACCCTACTTTAAACCCAGTGTATGATTGTGGACATAAAAAACACAGAGACAATTCAATAAGAGAATAAGATTTTCATTATTCGGTAGAGACTTACTCGGGAAGCGACCTCTGCAGCCTTCCTCCTCTTGTGTCTCCACCTCGTCACTACTTCTTTCAACTTCTCATAAGCAAGGTAGAAAATTAAAATAGAACCCTTATACAATTATTCAACCTAGTACAAGCACCATTAATGGCACAAGGAAGCTCACACAAGTGAAAACATCCACTCTGTCATGTGCCCGTTTTCATTTGAATACACACCGTTGATTTACAGGCTTGAAAAATTAATCTTGCAATTTGTGTGTATTCACCACCTCATAGTGTCCTTTCAATGACATGGTACGTACCAAGTGATGGGTGAGGTAGATAATATGTGTCACCCTTTTCGATATGGCATGAGGCGTCGCTACTCCTAGGTCCAAGTTAGGACTTCATCCAATGATAGTGGCGAGGCCAATGATGAGATACGAGCCATCGATCATTGATAAAATGATTCTAGCCATTGATTTTACTTTTGTTTCTCATCGCTTGATGACCCATCCTTGGCCCAGGTGAACCGGTGAAACACTAGACCCCAATGATGGAAAATGAGTTGCACATCGATGGTCACAGGTTCTACTTCAACCTGTATGAAACAACTAACAATAGTTAAAAGGGTAGTGATGGGTCAAAATGTTGACCACATCACTCATCGGGTGTTAATTCCCCATGGATACAACTAAACATGCGAGGGACTACGGGCGACCACTAGGAAGAAAAGGAAGGGCATCACTCATCATAGGATGCATGAGGGAATTTGAAAATGAATGAGTGATAGGAAATGCAAACACTTAGAGCCCGAATTAAGGAATAATTTTAGCACGTGCATCTAAGGTTATTTTTAGAAAGACCACCTAGTCATGATAGGAAGGATAATGAAAGGGGCCGGTAAAACCATGAGACCTAAGGCCATGAGGGATTAAGAAAAAGACTAGGAAATAGATACAACTGGTCAACTCAAAAATAGAATCCCAAATACCAAATAAGGTTGCAAACATGAATAAATTTTAAAACCTCAACCCTAGGGCAAAAACTATAAGGATTTAGTAATAAAAATTTCAGTGGAACAAGGAAAAATTTCAGGGGTTCCACCTATGGTTCCGACTGGGGATGTATGCCTCTTACAGGCATAGAAAGATCTTAGAATCTCAGGTTAACACAAACTAGAAGAACAAGGACCAAAACCAAGGACTTGTCTAGACAAGACAAGCATACACAACAGAAGGGAAACACACCACACCTATCTACAAATTTATAGGACTATACAATGTACATAAAGAATAACCTATTTCAAGAGAAATCGGGCTTCAAGAACTGTCCATGTACTGGTAATTCAAGAATTTCATCTGTCAAGGATTGCAAGAAGTATGAATCTTCTTTGTGTAATTCAGCAACCAAGTATGGGCCCAACCACAATGGTTCAAACTTCCCATGTTTACCCTTGTTTTCCATCCTTGCATTCCACATTAGTACCAAGCTTCCAAGCTCAAACTTCCTTTCAATAGATCTCTTGTCATAGAGGTGCTTAACTTGTAACTACAACTTCTCATTTCTTTTATGGGATTCTCTCTTGACTTCATCAAGCTCAGTTAACTCCTCCATCCTATGCTACATTTCATCACAAATACCATCATCATATTCCTGGAAAAATTTGTGCATCTTCATCAGATTGTTGTGGGGAATTTTAGCTTCAACTCCACACACCATGTTGAATGGGGATTGTCCAATGGCCTTTTTGACAGTAATCCTATCAGCCCACAATGCAATCTGTAACTTTGAATCCTAGGCTTTCTTATTCTTATCCAGTATTCGCTTAATGATCTTCATCAGGTTCTTATTACTTGATTCAGATTTCCCATTCCCCTGAGGATGGTAAATGATATAATAAGATATGTCTATGCCATGTTGGTTACAAAAATAGGTGAACTCTTCAGACCTAAAGCACATGGCATTATTAGAGATGAGTCTCGCTGGAACTAAGAACCTTCTCAAAACATTATTCATCAAGAAATCAATAACCACTTTACTAGTGGCCTTTTTAGTGGGAATAGGTTCAACCCACTTGGTGAAATAGTTAGTTGCAACTAATATCTAGGCATGTCCTCCACTGTAGTTTTCTGACATATCTCCAATAAAATCAAGGCCCCATTGCTGAAAAGGGGCTTGAATAGATACTAGACATAGTGGAAAATTTCTCGAGAATTTCAACTTACCATTAAACCTCTGACAAGCATGACATCTTTTCACAAATTTGTGAGCATCCTTGAAGACATTAGGCCACCAAAAACCTGCCCTCAATATCTTATGGGTGGTGGTCTTAGCCATATAGTGTCCCCCACATGCTCCCTTATGTAGTTCAATCAACAAGTCCTCTGCTTGATCACCATCTACACATCTAAGCAATATACCCTCTGGGCTCTACTACCATAATTCATTGTCTATAATAACATACCTAATGGCCTGTAACTTCAAGGTCCTTTTCTCATTGTGGGGTATACCCTCAGGGCATCGCATGGTCTGTAGATATTCAACAATCCTTCGGTACCATCCACAAGTCTACATATCGCATAAAGGTGCCACATTTTCATGTTCCACTTGGTTTATTTGGTTGGCTTCCAGGTTTGTCTTAGCCATTAATTTGGCCAAACCATATCCTCTCACCAATTTATTAATTTGAATACTTATGTCGAATTCCTAGATGTGATCGGTCCATCTACATTGACGACCTGTGGTCTCTTACTGCGTGAATATATCCTTGACCACTGCAGTAGGAACATAAGCGACGACAGTAGCTCCAACCAAGTATGGTTTGAAGTTCTTAACAACCTTTACCAAGGCATAAGCTTGCTTCTCTCTGGCATCATATTTGAGTTTAGCAGCTTGTAAGGTTTTGCTAAAAAAGTTGATAGACTGTTCAAAGCCTTCATCATTTTTCTGTAGCAACACACTTGCCACTATGTGGAATGATGCAAAATTGAATAGTTAGAATGGTTTGGCATAATATAGAGATTTCAAGACTGGTGCCTCCTTGATTGCATTTTTTATGGCTTGGAAAACCTTTACAGGTTCCTCCAGCCATGATATCTTTTGTCCCCTTTTTTAGCATTTTGGAAATGGGTTGGACAATTTCAGTGAAATTTGTGACAAATCTCTTAACAAAATTTATTTGTCCGAAAAAGGATTGGATTCCTTTTAGATTCTTGGGTTGTGAAATCTTATCTATAGCTTCCACCCATTGAGGATCGATTCTAACTCCCTCCTTTGAAACAATATGGCCTAGCAACTTTCCTTCCTTGAATCCAAAAGTGCATTTCTTGAGCTTTATCAAGATCCCATACTCCAATGCTCTAGCAAAAATATTGTCCAGGTGGTAACAACGGTTCTCCTCCTTCTTACTATGGGTAGTAAGATCATCTTGGTATATGGAAAGGAAAAGATCAATAAAATCTATAAAAGCTACATCCATAGCCCTCTGGAATGTGGCAACTGCATTCATCAGGCTGAAGGGCAGCCATATGTATACATATGTCCCCCAGGGTGTTGTGAAGGACATTTTGTACTGCTCAGATTCTCTCACCATAACCTAGTTGTAACTTGAGAATCCATTCATCATTGAAAGTAGCTCACATCCTATGACCTTCTACAACATGGCCACCATGTTAGGCAGAGGGTAGTTGTCCTTTAAGGAAACCACATTAAGATTCTTGAAGTCCACATGTAACCTGATATCACCATTCTTTTTCCTAATAGGAACCAGGTTTGAGACCTAGGAAGAATGCCTGATAGGTTTAATGATGCCACCATGCCCGAGCTTTGTAAGATCCTCCTACATTTTTGGCTGCGAGGTTAGATTGATTGGTCTTTTTTTCTTGCGAAATGGCTTCACTTCAGGCTTCAAAGGAAATTCATGCTGGAACAAGTCCTCCCTATATGCCTTAAGGTCATCATATGACCATGTGAATACATGCCTGTATTTTCTCAACAAGGTAGTTATCATAATCTTCACAAGAGGTTTCATCTTCTTTCCAATGTACACACTTTTAGGAAATTTCTCCATTCCTAAATTTATCTCCTCCAAGTCCTCCTTGTGAGAAGATGCTTGCTTACTATTTTCCTTGTTAGGGCCGCCAAAAACCATTTCTAGTGCAACTAGTCCCCTGGGAATCTTTTTCGTTTTCAACTGAATTATCTCATTCCCAAAAAATGTTTCTTTGCCATCAACCTCAACAACAAATGAACCAAAGCCAATCTCTTGACTTTCATATTGGTTAATACAATGCAAAATTATTAGAATGTCATTGTTATCATCAAACACCTGCCAATTGCATATGTTGTCAGGTACTATTGACCTCATCTATATTTCTATACTTGAAAAACCATCAAATGTAACATCATCCAGCTTGACAACAATGTTGGCTAGCAAGTCCACCATGGCATTTTGGCTTCTTTCTATCCAGTCTATGCCAAAAGCGTGAAAATATTCTATGGTATCTCAGACCGCATTCCTTTATTGATTAAACCTCTTATCTTTAGTAGCAAACCTAGATCTAACATGGGAGACTACCAATTCAGAATCACCTAGTACCCTCAATAACTTGATACCATGCTTGGAAACTAACTTCAATCTGAGAAAAAGGGCTCCATACTCAACAACATTATTTGTACAAGCAAATTGCAATAAGAAGGAATATTTGAAGGTTTCACCTTGTGGGGAAACAAGAATAATGCCAAAACCTGTGCCATCCTTGGGACATGCCCCATCAAAATACATAGTCCATAGAGCATCCTTGTACGTAAATCATTGGAAAATTCTTGGAAAATCGGTGTAGGTTCTACATCCTCCTCTGGCAATTCTTCAACTTGAAAGAAATCCATATCGATATCCACAAAATGAATCCTTACCGGTTCTTCTGGTCCTTCCACGTGCTCAATCATATGATGTATTCTAGGCTCCCTTGCAATCTTAACATCCCTTTGGTCAATAAAAAAAGTGGCAAAGGATAGGTCACATTGTATACTCCTACCCATAGAAGCACTCCATTGTCTAGATAATAGCATCCCATATGTTGGTTGGATGTCCACCACTGCGATGCTCATGAATAATTCCTTTTTTGGGAATTCCACCAATTTGTATGGCACTCTATTGATTATCCCTATAATGGGTACCTCCTTTGAATCCATAGCATAACACTTTCCGTACGTACTATCTACTTTCAAACCTATTTCCTCCATGATTTTTACTGGCATCACATTGCTTGAGGCCCCTAAATCAATCATACGATTTCTAAGCAACTTACCATCAATGATTAGGCTTAGATAAAAAGGGTTAACCTGACTGGGTTAGCAGTAATGGTAGTTCCCAGATATATCTCAGTGTTTTTATCTATCACTGCTTTGAATTCTACATCCTTCTCCTAAATTTTACTTGTTTCGGGCTGATCCTCAATCATTTTTCTATTACCACTGGTAACAATACTGTTGATAAACACAACAGTCTTATCTTTATGTTTATCAATTCTCATCATCTCTAGTAATGGAACTGTGCCTTTGACCTGAGATAGGACCTAAAACATATCCACTGGGGAGTAGCTTGGTAATCTAGGGAGGATGAATTCTCCAGGACACACCTTCCCACCTTGTCTTGTAATCTTTTCAACTTGGGATTTATCATCCTTAGTTTTCTCGGCTGGAGGGGTAGTTTCACCATTAGTTTTTTCTTTACTGTTCTTCTTTGCCCAAATCCTCATTTCCTTACTTTCTTTGGGATTTGTATCATCTTTCCTATTTTCTAAGCTAGATCCTTTGTTTTTTTGTTTAATAAACACACTACCAGGGGTACCTTGGTCGCCACTCATAGTCCTATTCCTTAATTGGAGATCAATCCTTGCTTTAGCAACTAGTGCAACTGTATATCTTTCAATTTCTTCATTTGAAGGTCTCCGCAGAGAGACATTATTTATCTCCAAAGTGTATATAGTGCAATCATTTTCTGTCTCTTCATCTAAAAAAACCTGTTGGTGATGCACACTAGTTTCCTACTGTAGCACATCTACATAATTAGTATCAACATCATCACTGGAAGAATACTCACCATAGTTAAGGTCAGACTTAATCATGAACACATTTTCCATCTTGTCATGGCCTTGAGTCTTTTCTACAGATCTTGCAATGACACATTGCTGTGATGAGTGGGGCATCTGGCACACCTCACACCAAGGCTGATCATCAAAAACATTAGTAGAATTAATTTGCAAAGGATAAGGTGTGTTCTGAATTTTTTTTTGATTACTTTGAATAGGCTTCCCATTGTGCCAGTTTGTATGATAGGGGAAGTCTTGTAGTCTTGGAGGCCTCTCATTCCTCTGGAACCATGGCTTATCATTATTGGAAGCATTTAGCATACTGAGAAATTGATCTAATTTCTCATCAAGGGCTGCAACTTTATTTCTCTTATCATTCTGGGTCCTTGGGTTCTTTAGAAGCTTAGAATCATCCCATCTTCCCACCTTACTAGAGGCTTTTCTATTATTCTCAATATTCACTGCTGTCTTGTAAGCCTCCCTCAAATGCTATGGGTTTTTATCTCTGAGCAGGTAACACATCTTTGGATCATAAGCATTACAATATACAATTAAGAATGCATTCTCATTAGGCCTCAGATAAGAAGAGACTTTATACATTTCCTTTTGAAAGCTAGCATTAAAATCATTTGCTAGTTCATTATGCCCTTTAGTTATGTTATTGAAACCATTAAGTCTAAAGCGTGGATCAGTCTGATCCCCATATTGTTCCCTAAAAATGTGGTAGAAAGAATCCTTTGAATCAATGCTTGCATCTGATAGACTTATGTACCAATCCCTAACATCTTCTGTTAAGGACTACATAAAATGCTTCATGGGGACATATTCATCCCATAGCTGAAAATACTCAATGATGCTTTGGAAAGCTTTCAAATGGTCTTTTCCACTAAGAGCATTGTTGCCAATGAACTTGGGTACATGTTTCCTTGCATTGTCTGGAACTGGATTTTGGTATCTAGGAACATATTCAAAACATAGCTATCTGTACCTGTCTATATGCAACAACCTTCTCCCAAAAGGTTCTTCCTTATTATTCTACTCATCATAATTCCTTCTCCTTTCATTATTACCCTCAGGTTTTTTATATTGGGAATCATGTCACTAGTTCGTATGGATTGTTCTGACCTTGTCTTCAGGTTGGCAGGATGAACTAGAGGGGTTCCCATTAGGGGATATCTTCTCATCTAGATGGGAGCTCTGAGCTTCATGGATTGGACCCCTCACAGTAGACTCTAAGAAACTAAGTTTCTTCTTCATCTCATTATTTACAACAAGTAATTCCATCTCCTTTGTTTTCCTCTCGAGTTCTTCATTCTATTTCATCAACTTCTCAATCAAGGGGATAGACTCATCCTACGGATGCACTTCTTAGGATGACCTCCCTCATTTATCTTGAATCCCTCCATGTTTCTTTCCTTTATTAGAATTATGGGAACCATGGCTTGTGTTTTTGGGTTGGGGGTAAACTGGGATAAATATCTTTTCGGCATTATAGGTTTGTGAGTTTACAATAGTACTATCAGTAGAAGGGATTTTAGGGACTTTAGGCACAATTTAATGAACAACTAGACCAATTGTTTGAACAGTCTTAGTTTCTAACCTATCCAATTCTTCCATCTCCTCAACTTTCCTTCACAACATATCTCTTTAAATTATTGCGCCTCTAATCCTTTTCTCTTTCTTTGCCTCCCTCTTTTTCCTATTTTCACTCCACTTTGAGGCTCTTTCATTAAGTAGTCTCATATCTTTGAGAACTTCTTCCTCTTTTGGAAAAGTTGAATCACCATCGGATGCTATTATAAGATCATCCTGGTTAGGGGTAATATTACAAGAATATTCATCATCTCTCGTTAGCAGATCTAAAGGGATAGGGGTATAGTGATAAGAATCAGGATATAGTTGTCCCTCAATCCTAGCCTGTCTAGCACTAGCATTATCTCTTTGTATTATGTCCCTTTACCTCCTTTCCATGGATTTTAATCCAAGGTCAGAGGATTTCTCACCCACAACATATTTCATGTAAACTTTGCGAATCTCAGTAGAACTGTGATCAACAAAATCTAGCAAATTATTTTCACATTCTAAATTAGAGCTAGAATGACCACTACATTCAGGAAGAGGGTGAAGAGTAGAATTACATTTTTCAGTATCCTTTGCCTTTACCCATTTCTCATTTGGATTCATGTGTTTGGGAAATTCCCCTTCCAGCTTTTGCTCTGGATGCTTCTTCATGTGGCCCCGAGTTCCCCACATTTGTATTTGGATTGTCTTTACGTCCACCAACCTTTTAGTTTCTTTCTCTTCTTCTTCACTACTTCCTTAATATCCTTAAACATTGGTTCACACTGGTGCAAAGAGTTCATTGTCGCCACCCAAATTACTTAGGACCAATTTTTAGCAATTGTGTTACAATTTATTCAAATCTTGCCAAATTATTGGATATACAGACAAACTTTGACAAATGCAATATGTTTCTAAATGAACCTCAGGCACAATCCTTTAAAAATTTAAAATGCGAGAAACCTAACATTAACCGTAATGAGAGATATGATAAAGGCTTCAAACAATATTTAACAATACTTCAAATAAATCAACTCTATATAAAAGTATCACTACATAATATAGTGATCTTTTATAAGGCGTTCTGGAGACTAGCCATTTCACACTTAATCCCCAACAGAGTCGCCAATCTATTGGGTCTTTTAAAAATCCAACTAGATCTCATAGGTGGCCTATGGAATTTCCATTTCCAATAGTCAACAACCTTCAAGGGGTTGGCCAATGAATGAGAGAAATAACTTTAGCTTTCATCCTGTACTTCAGGCTCTTCAAAACTTGGGAGGGTGATCCCACAATTTGTTTATAGCATTAGTTCATAATACCTCCACATACATTTTAAATTTAACATATACATTCTCAAATCAAGACTTAGAGTACAATGATTTGTGAGGATTTGGAAAATACTTCACACCCGATGACTCAAAGTATAGAATGGGAAAATCAATTGATAACCATGACAACCATCATCATTATAAGCGAAATTTAATTCAAATGAGTTATTCTTTGACACAATTTAATTAGCCAGGTACACAAAAATTTGACTGATGCATAGAATAGTACCTTACCATAAGGTGACGAGGTCAAATTAGAAAATAATAGTAACAACAATTATAGCATTGACATCGACATACTATTATGGATTTGCATTACAAATTCATAACTCAGAAGACATACACAGACAATTCTTAGAGATCCTATGTCATGATACATGAGTCATTGATCACACTATAGCATTTAATCAATTCTTTGAATTGAAGCATGTAATGCAAACATACATCTAATCACAACAATCAGAGACCAATGAAATAATCCTTAACTATTTCATCTCTAATTCATAAATTACTTCACAGGAGAAAATCTACCTTGAATCTTCCATTAAATGATGCCAAAATACTACAATTATTGTAATTGTTTTAAGCTACTTGAAAATATGAACTCATAATCCTAGACTCAGCTATCAATTCTATATACTTGCATATTTCTTGGTAATGTTCTCAAAGGAGTACCTGAGATCCAACAAAATTTCAAAGACCCCCACACAATAGCCTTGAATTCCCTTTTGTAAGATTAAGGGAGAAAAACAAGCATCGGGCTATTGGCATACCAAATTATATTTCACATTACATTTTGAAATATTTCATTTCATTTCAACCCCCTGATAGTTATATTTGCATTCCACAAAATGGGGGGAATGAACCAAAAGAAAAACATTTAAATGAGCATTCAAAACTTGCTCACATGCTATTTGAAGAGTCCACGTCACTGCATTACTCAAAAGATGAATCAAATTAAAATAAAAAGAGCAAAGAGTAGAGCAAGGGAACCTTGATCGGATCTCCACATGTATATTTTGCTAAGAAGATATAGTTTTATTTGTGCAAAGTTTGTTTCAATGGCCAGACCTGTATTATACTAGACCATGTTCTATATCCATCTTACCACCCCCTTTGTGGTTTACTCAACATATTTATCCAACCAATCGCTGTACTCCTCCTCAGTGGGCCAATTATCATCAAACAACTTCTGTACTTTTAAATTATAAGCATTATACCTTGCATCTAGTATGACTCGGGCCTCTTTCACAAAAGTGTCCATTCCTATCTCAATTTTTATAAAGTTATCAATCACATCATTTAATACTGATAGGTCTAGTTTATTCTCAACATACACCACTTTAGGACACTTAGCCTTCTGATGCTTGAACAAATCTCTCCACGAGTCATAATCTTTTAACTCCCATTCTTCATTGAGAATCAAGGGCATGCCTTGCTCCTCCATTTCCTTGAAGGCCTACACCTTTCATCACAATAATCCCCCAAATCTTTTATGGGAAACTATTGTGTGCAGTGAAAATACCCTATTCTAACGTGCAAAAAAAAATGAATGCAATGAAAAAGGAACACAACAACACCTTGGATTAGGCCTAGTTGAAACTAGACAAAACAACAATCTAACAATAAAAATGATTATACCTTTGCTTGTCTAGTTTGATGGAGTGGTTGGCCCTTGATGATGCTCTTGATGTGTGCTCCTTGATGACAATCTTGCAATAATGATGGTGGTTGAATGATGGAATATGGTGGGTGGGAGTGCAAATGGCCTTGAATGAAAATTCTTGAATGCAAGAGTGCTATAATAATGGTTAGAATGCTTAATAATATTCAAAAGTCTTAACCTCTAACTTGAGGCCAAGGCCCTCCATTTAAAGAAAAATAGAGGGCTGAGATTGATCCACCATGGATAAGATGAAGGGCCGTGGTGAGTTGAGGACTCAGAAGCCCTCACATCTTGCCATGTGGAGGGTGAGATGGAAGAAGTACAGGGTGACATGGAAAATACTATGTGGTCCAAAGGTACTTGCAAGTACCTTGGGATTGAAGAGGATTTCCTTAAAAAGGGATTCCTTGTCCCCAAGTGGGGTTGAAAGTGACAAGTGAGGACTTTTATAAAGTCCACTCTTTTCACCATGGGGTTTGGAGAAGGCATTGGAGGAATAAAAGTGAATTTGAAATTCACAAAATTGGAATAAACCCATGGATAAGACAAGGTCCTCCAAAAGGAGGTCCTTGTCCCATGTACTTGATGTGACCTTTGAGAGGTCATGGGGGAGACAAATGCATCAGGGAATAAGTGTGAATTTTTAATTCACATGGGGAATATGTCAAACGAAATAAGGTAAGTACCATGAAATGTTGAATTAAGGACATGCTAGAAAAGGTATGTGATTAGGATTAAGATTGTGCAAATAGGTGATTAGGTGAATTAATGAGGATTAGAGACAAGTGGCTAAATATGGAGGATGTGACATTAATTTGTATTAAGGATATGCACATCCTAATGAAGGATTAATTAGATTAAACTTGATTAATGAAAATATTGAGGATGGGACAAGGAGAGAGAAATAATGAATTTAAAATTAAAGAGGATAATTTACTAAATTAAATAAATTGATTGATTAATTTAATTTAGAGAGAAAATGTTAAAAGATAAAGTATTTAATTAAATACTTTTAGGAACCTTAGAAAATGGGACAATATTAATTAAATATGTCATTTAATTAATATAGACGAATTAGACAAGTAAATGATAGGATTTTGACCATATGAGACTTGTCAAATTTAGGTTTCTACATTTTTCCTCTTGTCGAAATATTGTTAGAATAACATTGTTTCAAAAAAAATAAAAAATGCAAATGAATCTATAGAGGAATCGAATAGAAAAAAGATGCTCTAGCACGTGAGAGGTTGTGTGAGTTTCTCAAATGGAGGAGAGTGAAAGGAGATGCCCCAATCATGTGGGAAAATGACCAAGAAAGAGGTATGCATGAATATGGTAGGGTATGCCCCCTCGAGAGGGTGGTGGGGGAAGGAAAAGGGGCCCCAAGTGACTTCTTGATATGAAGAAATAGATGGTACCATTGGATAGAGCTCGAAAAATCATGAAGAATGACTTTTGAATGGAGTCAAACGAACATACGGGGCACAAATGGCGGCCCTAGGGAGTTGGAGAATTAATTGGAGGAGAAAAAGTTAAATAGAGGAAAAAAATATCCTCTATTTTAAAAAAAAAGGGGAAAATGAGGGAAGTTATAAATAGTAATTTTAGAATTACTATTCATCATTTACACAGTTGGCATTTGAGAGAGAGAGACGAGAGAAGAAGAAAGAGAAGGAGAGAGAAGATGCATGAGGATTACAACGACGACATCATCCACTGAGGAGACGAGGTGCAGAGCTTCTACACCGAGTGCACGGTCCCACGCCTGGTTAGGTTTAAAACCTTTTTTGTGATTTTTAGCATTTTTTTGATTTATTTGTCAATGAAAGAGCAATTTGAAAACCTAGGTTTGGGAGTAGGGGTAGGTTAGAAAAATGGGTAGAGGGAAAAAAGTAATTTTGCCTAGCGGGTTGGAAGAAACATAAAATAGTGACATGGAGGGAAAATAGGGGATGTAGGAGGAAAACTAGTAGGTTTAGATGAAATAAATTAGTCTTTTTCCCCACATAGGGGTGAGCGCAACCCAAGAAGGGCGATCGCGCCCAAAGAATGGGCGGCCTCGCCCAAGAAAGGGTGGTCGTGCCCCAAGGATGGGCGGTTGTGCCCAGCTGGGGTGATTGCACCCCATGGAGGGGCGACCCTGCCCCGATGGGGCAGTGACGTCTTGACTGGGGTGGCTGTGCCCTAAGGGGTAACCTCGCCCTGAGGGGCGGCCATGCCAACAAAAGGGCAGTTGCGCCCGTATAACATGAAGGGCGTGAAAGGGTGGGCCAGGAATAAGATAGACAAAAAAAGGAGAGAAAAAGGTGCTTAGAAAAAAAGGATGGTAAAGGGGGACGACTTAGAGAAATTATCCCAAGGAGGAGTGTTAGAAAAAGTTAGTGCAAAAAGGAACCTAAGGCAATGATTTGGTGACTAACAGGTTGTGTGGTATGGTTGCAGAGGTTCGACAACTTGCAGACTCAGGAGAGGAGATCTGAGATGTTGACAATGACACAACAAGCAATGACCAAAGTGGATCATCAGGCTTTGGCCTAGATAGGGCTACTGCACATGTTGGGGTATCTTTCTATTAGGGCACATTGAGTGATGCTGATAGCCCTGATCGAGCATTGGGATTCAACGACATCGAATTTCCATCTCCCAACAAGGGAGATGACAATGACGCTAGAGGATGTCTAGCGTATGGTGAGTGAGACGATATTAGAGGGAGAGGTATTGGATCAGATCGTGTGGGTCCTATTCGGGTGAGAGGACCTGCCTATGTAGAAAAAGGGGCTAGATGTGGATAGATGCTTAGGATTGAGAGTACCACCACTGCAATTGTAGCTGTGCAGGTTGATTAGTGGGATACTCATACCGGATAGGAGTGGTAGGATCTATAGCCTCAGCTACATGGGGGTTATTTGACACAATGTCGAGGGGAGGGATGGAGAGTTCGCATGGGGCCATGCATTCTAGCGTAGTTGTACAAAGATATGCACATGGTCTGCTATCGGGAGGGACTCAGTGCGTGTCACATGATATTACTTCACGTATGGGCCTGGGAGTACATTAGTTAGTCCAAACAAGATGTGGTGAGAGTGGGTCAGTAGGATATGATACTACCAGTAGTTTATTATTATGGGGCAGAGTATGACTGGGTATGGCGGTACCAGGGTTCATGAGATTTAGATGGATGGAGGAGATTGTTTGATGATCTGGAGGAGGATGTAGTCTAGAGACTGTATATGACACGATGCTTCATACAGGCATTCATAAATTATAGGAAAATAATAGCATAGAATAACAGTCTTATCAAATATTTGAAAAACAAAAAGGCCGAATTGATTGGCACAGTCTGTGAACTTCAAATTCAATAAAAGTATTATGGAGGCTTTTCCCAGTGCTTGGGAGCTTTTATCAACTTAACAACAACTACAAAAGAGAAAAAGTGCCGCATATATAGGCCAGTCCACCACCTAAAAACCATAGAGAAAGATACCACGAGCAAACATCGACACCCCAGATCATCTCGAGTCGCCACAAAAAAGAACGATCACCCAACAATGTGCCAACAATGCCGTTGTAGGGAACATAAAACCATGCAGCAACAAAAATGAACACATGACACTGAAGAAGAAAATGCAGTGGCAAACAAGAACAATCAATGTAGCGGCAACTCCCAGATAACCGACGCACAAGAAAATTCCATGCGTCAAGCAGATGGATCTTGGGAAAAGGAGTGAGGGACGCCCCAGTGAAAAGCTCCGAGTGGGAGCCACGTGGATGACATCGAGCTAATATAACTGCTTGGTGGGCCCAGCTCGAAAATCCACCATAGTAAGCCACACATCATGCAGATGAAACTTGGAAAAAGCGAAAGGATACCGAATAGCAAAAATCTTCGAGAGGAAGTCACGTGGAAGACGCCGAAGGTTGCAAGCGATCAAAGATAAGGTGCAGCTACAAAGATAAAATAATAACTGTGAAGTTTAGTGGTTTTTTGTGAAATAGTTTGGCGACTCACAGGGAAATTTTGCTTGTGGAATGAAGAACTCCAAAAACCTTGGTTCATCATCCCACTATCACTCACAACCTTGAGAGGGCAGCCTGTAGACCGGTCTAGACCTCGTTTGATGGTGCAGAGAGAGCTCGCAAATTTTTGTGCACCAACTTGAGATTGATAATTTCCTTGAAAGGCAATCTGCCAGATATTTTCATTTCTAATTCCAACTGGAAGAAGAGCTGCACCAACTAATGCATGATACCTTCAATTTTCTTAGTGGTCGGAGACTGATCAAAATATTGGAAAATAGAAAGGTCCTGCTTCTTCTCCTCGATCTTTGCAACAATGTGTTCAACACCTGCTACCGCCTAATCTACGATGAAGGGCGAAGGGAGGTCTCTCTAAGTTAAGTGGAAAAGTTTTGCCCGCATGTCACTGGTAACTTGTTTCAACCTGGCCTTGCATTCTGCCACTTGCTGGACAACCTCATGCATAGAAATGAGGATGCTTATGCCCATGGCCGTAGTTGTTCAATCCTCAATACCTATGCCACTCAGAGCCTCATCGAAAGCTGTATAAAATTTTCCCAACAAAATCATGGCCTTTGGAACCTTATCAAAAGTAATTTCCTGTATCTGCTGGATTGTTTCACTGATTGTTCCGCATAGGCTGGTCGCTTGCGCCATAAATTTCAGGGTGGGCTGCAGAGTAAGGCATAATGCCTTGAATTTAATTTAGTATGATGCATATAACTCCTTGGCAATCTCCAATGAGCTCATCTGTGGTTCAAGAGTTGGGCCCTCAAAATATCTAGCTCCACTACTCTGTTGCTCAAGTCCACCTTTAGCTCTGATAAGCTTCCGTCCAATATAGACACTTGTTCTTTTAGAGCGGAAATTTCCTTTTCTTTTTCTTCTAGGTCCAATTCGGCCTACTTTGTCTTCTGAATCTCCAACTCTAAGGTGGCATTCATTTCATTTATTTCATCATTTGTGCTTTGTCGAAGCTATTTCATACCTTCATTCAGCTGAAGTATATTAGCAAGGAGCTTTTCTTCGTTTTCCTGGCTCTGTATAGCCTCATTTTGGAGGGTTAGGACAATTTCTGTGCTCATAACCTGAAGCTCCTTGATTTGGATTTCAAAAGCACTCCTCTCCTTTTGTAGTGACTTATTTCATTTTCTTGGGATTTATACTTGTTCACCTAGATATCAAACTTTCCCTTTAGCTCCGATATCTGCTTCTCCCTTTTCCTTGCCTGGTGATTAAGCTTGAGGTAATCGGTGGTTACTATCTTTTGAGTCTCCTCCATCAGCTTGACCTTATCTCATGGATGAGCCTACTGTAAGTCTAGCCCAATGATATTGATAGAGTAATCATTTGGAAACATTTCTCCTACCGGTTTAATCACGTTGGGAGTGATCTTTACAAATATCAATGAATTCTGACTCTCATTGAACACAGTTTGCAAGAAAGGCTCTGCTTGCCCACCCTCCTCTTTTGAATTCAACTAGCTTAGGCGCTCTTACTTGCCTCCACCTACAAGAAATATTCCTAGGAAGGGATACCCAACCCACCAGCAAAAGGAAACTCCCGAGGGACTGCTAATGGGAAATAGAGCGTGTTGGGTGCATCATTGGATTTTCCAGACCTTGTAATAATGGCTGGGGAAAAAGGCGAGATATTCTGGCCACTCAGAGATGATGAAAACATGACAGGGGAAAAGGTAGGGGAAGCACTGACCGATAAGCAGGGCCTCGGGGATAAAAACTGCTGGCTCACAAGCCCAGAACTGATTGCAAATTGTGCTTCGGGTAAGGGATGAAGAGCAGAGGATGAAAGTGGGAAACAAAGAGGAGAAGGACATGACTACCTGGGATGTCCAATGATAGAGAAAGCTAGTGTAGATGAAAAAGCTGGGGTAGATGAAGAGGATACTAGGGACACAGTAGAGAGAGAAGAGGGAAGAAAGCTGTAGATGATACAACTGTTTCCTCCTGCTGCTGCTTTTCCTCTCTGCCAGATTCTCTAGTTTGCGGCCACTTCTCCTCCAGAGAGTCCTCATAGTCTACAATGACCTATCTTCTACGACTGATAGTCCTTGTCCTCTTCCTAGTTGATTTAGAGGAGCTGGATGGCTCCGACGTTTCTGTGTTTGACGAATCCTCTTGTTGTGCAAGCTACCTACCAGCAACTTCCTCATGCGTTGGATCTTCTTCTGCAATAGGGTCATTCTGGGTTACCTCTTCTCCAAGCTTCATGATAGTCTTTCCCCTCCTATATTATTGCTCTGACGGTGAAGGGTTTAGAGACCTCTCACTATTTGGATGCTCGTTCTCCCAGATGTTATCAAATTTGTCATCCAAGGCCAAATCTTGAAAAAGCCCATTTGTTGCCTTTGTTTCCTACCGGTATATCCAAAAGTCTTGATTTTTTTCAGGCTTCCATTTGAGCCTATTCAATTGGCTACACAGGGATTGGTTTATCTTCAAATTTGGGTTGGGCTTCCCAACAACGTAGTAAAAATTCAGCCACTACTTTCGCTTGTCATATGAAGGAAAATATTCAAGGCTTATATATAAGTTCAAATTCCCCTCTTTAACATTTCTCCGAGGGTCCCAGAATGGCCGAATTTGGTGTTGAATTTTTATGCCAACCTCTGATAGATTATTTTTGGGGTTGTATTGCTAGGTATCCTTGATAAGCACTAGCCCAAGCTATCCCAACTTTGACAACAAAATCTTCGAAGTATCAATCTTCTAAGTCCTTTTCTTAACCAATGATACGAAACCAAACATGACTGACAGTAATAAATAGGAAGTTAAATGCTTTCCTCCCCAATAATCATTATCAATATTACATAGTTGTGTTAATGCCTCTAGGGCCAACACTCTATCAAAAAAAAATGTGGGAGCTGGAAGGGTTCTCGGGTGAAACCTCGCATACAGAGCATAGTGAAGTCTGTGCCAAAGAACCAATTGTAGAGTGGCACGAGATTTCCCAACTAGGATTTCTGTCTTGGCGACAAGCACGTGAACATGCTAATCCTAGATCTATCCAAAGCCTGCAAAGTTGGGGCTAAGAACGAATATGAAAATGTATAGCAATCAAAAGTTTTTGACAGGATGAGAGTCCATGTTGAAAATGGCTTCCTTTTTCCAGTCTCGTCGAAAATGGTCAGAGACATAAATGGCTAGAAATAGTTCGGATTCTGATGCAATATTAAGTAGGGCAGGAAAGAGGAATACCTAAATCTAGAACCATCTTGGAAGTCTTGTAGCTACTATTTCATCTCATCAACAATAACCTTCACAATGTCTAGAAGTGGAGGCACAATTTTCCTTCTTAACATAAAGCTGAGACACATCTAAAACTCAAAGACTTGCTTGTTTGTATCCAGTCCACAAACCAGCGCCAACATAGAACAGATAGAAGAAGACCCAATTTTTAAAGCAACTAGATTAATTGGGAATCTGGGAGGTGCTGAGTCATTTGTCGGCTGAGCAATTTCAGTGTGGTAAAACTACTGTGCCATTCTGAGCATTCCCCACTTATCATGCATCCTTTTTATGTCAAAAATTTCAAAATTCTGGGTCAAGGGGAATGAGATGCATAACATATCTTGAAGAGCTTCGGGGCTAATGAATACCTTGAAATCAAGGCCACTTATCACTCTGGTCTGAGGGTCAAAGTTTACCGTGCATGCTACCATAATTTTTGGGCAATGATGTACTAGGGGAACCATATACTAGGGAAGCCCACAGTCCAATAAACGTTTGCAGAAGGGGTCCGATAATTTCTTCATTTTGTCACATGTAGCTTCCCTAAGGCTCTTGGGATTCTAAGATAACTCAGGATCCAAAACATTATCCCAATCCTCCGATACTAAAGCTTGGTTTCTGGGAGGAACCATGCTCAGTGTCCTCTAGTCCGCTTGACTGGTGAAGGGCCAACATGGCTTTTTTGGGATGCCTGGAGCAGCATAAGACTTGCGGCTATAGATATCTACATAGGGTGCCTTCAATCTTTGCTCGTTTATATTCATTGGAGCTAGTGCTTGTGTTGAACTTTTCGCAATCTCAGCCATTTCTCTGTATTCGTAAGAACCTTTCACAAACTTTCGTAAATGAATTAGCTTCTGAAAGACTCTTTCTCTCTTTGCAAATGAATTATCTGGTTTTATCTTTTGATAAATTTCACAATAAATGCGCTTTACATGCTCAACCTACTTTTTGATTTTCGTGAAAAATGGCTGAGCGAGTGCACATGCCAGCCTTTCACATTTAGTTGCTATATGTGTCACCAACTTTTCATGCGTGCGAAGATATCACCAACCTGCCAAATTTCTCTCCATATTTAAGAGACATGACTTCGCATGAGGTGGCGCCTGATTTTTCTTGGACAGCGGACCAAGACAACCCTACCATATCTTTTGCAAATTCTTTTGCATTTACTGATTTTCTTGATTGTACCTAGGCACATCACCCAATAGCCTACTTAAAATATTTGCCTTGATTCAGATGGGAGGACAACTCCTTATGCTGACAACTGGCTAACCTTTATTTAATTCAACAACTTGAACAGAGTAATTTGCATCTGTACCTGATCATTTCCATCACTTCACACGCCGCAACACTAAAAATCGAGGCTTGGCAACACCTTTTGTCTCTGTCGTAATCATGGCTTGCCTCATCAGGTGAACCCTGACCAATCTATAAATAGGGCTATTAGAAGCATTACTAATCACAATTATTCCTAGCATTCTTTGTTTAGAAAGCTTTAGTTATTTTAGCAATTTTCATTTTCTAGCAAGAGTAGCAAGCAGCATGGAGACACCAATTATGTTAGTCTGCAAAAAGTCTCAAGTCGCTTTCCTAGGAAAAATTAGGTGTAGGCGCCTGAAGTGCATGACAGGCATAAAAAACCTGTTATATGTGAAAGTGATCAAATGGGTCCTTGGCAAAGACTACGTGGAATATGAGGAACAATACCGCGTCAACACCAGAATCTGCTCTCATTTTGTCGCCTCGCTGCTGGATATCAGTGTCTCCAAACGCAAGATCCTGAAGCTAACAAAGCAAGTGTTCCCTCAACGTTACCTTGGAGGATTGGAGCAAATAGTGTGGGCCATCGAATTCGATCATTGGGTCCCTTCTATTCACAACCTACATCGGTTGCTGCTTCATGGAGGACCCGTGCCAACCAAGCCCTTCTTATTCGGCTTTGAGCTTGAGACACATGAAGAACATTGCTCCAGGGTTCGTGTCAACTACTATTTCTCATGTGGATTCATCACATCGAACCGTTATGGAACATGCAATGGTACGAGGACTTTGAGAGGATGGTCTTTCCTCATCCTACGCCACTGGATGCTGCTACTGCCGGACCCTCTTCTGCCACATGACTAAGAAGAAAAAATAACCCCAACCTGCTTTTTGAATTTTTTTTTGCTAGCCATCCGCCCTTTAGCGGATATATGTATATATTTGATACAAGGCCATTGGCCTCTATCATATGCAATGTAAATGTTCCGGAAAATATATAATACCCATGTTTTTTAAAATCTTGGCTCATTTACAATGTTATTCAATTTCTTGCACTATTGTTGTTATTTTATATAGCACTGAGAAGACCCAAAAATTAAAATAGGAAAGATAACTACATATTTACAATTTACAAAGCTGTCACATAGGAAAAACTAAATAAATTTCTTAAGATGTATTCCATTAACTAGAATACTTAAGGCATTACCTTCCATGTCTTCCAACTCGAAAGAGTTGAACTGTTTACACTGGACAATTTTGAAAGGCCTTTCCTAGAGACTGTCAAATTTTTGGTGCTGGCCGGGCTTTGCTCTGTGCTCGTTGAACTTGAGCACCAAGTCCTCGCATTGTAGCTCTTGATCCGATGCCTTTTTATCGAACCACTTTTTTACCACCTGTTGGCGACTGTTCATCACCTCAAAGGCGTGCTCTCTCTTCTCCTAAACCTCGAGTAGCTCTGAAAATCGTACCTTCGTTGCTCCATTATGTTCAATTTCTAGAGATTTAAGCAATTGGAGGGCAGGGATTTCCATGGCGATAGGCAAAAATGCCTCCTTCCCATACACCATCTCATAAGGAGATGTCTTTAGTATCTACTTGGGTGTGATTTGGTCTGCCCACAATGTTGTCCGGAGGTTCTTATGCCACTCCCTCTAGTGTTTCGAGCTTATCTTTTTGATGATCCTGGTGAGGTTTTTATTTGTAGACTCCACGAGGCCATTCCCTTGAGGATAATAGTTGGAAGAGGTTTTCAGGAAAACTCCATACTTTAATGCGAATTGGCTCATCTTAGAGATGAGGAAAGCTTTGGAATTGTCAAAATAATTGTCTTTGGCGGGCCAAATCTGACCACCAACTCCTCTAGGAAGTTAACAATCTCTACTTCCGTTGCATTCTTCAATGAAACCACCTCTACCCATCTGGTGAAGTAGTCCGTTGCTGTCAATATCCACTTGTGTCCAGCTGAAGAGAAAGGTTTAATCATCCCAAAGAAGTCTAGACCCCATTGAGCAAAGGGTTCCTCTACTACTATAGGTCTTAATGGCATAGCAACATTCTTTCTCTTTCCAATATAGAATTGGCATTCATTGCAGGACTTTACTAATGAAAATGAATCATTAAATAGTGTTGGCCAAAAATAACCAACACATAATTTTAATTGTTGTAGTCCTTGCAGAAAAGTGTCCTCCAGCTAGGCTGCTATGATATTGATCTAATATTCTTTTGGCTTGTTTCTCATTCACACACTTTAGCAAAACTCCATTAAAATTTATTTTAATAAGTATTCCTTCCAAGATAACATAACTGATATTTTGCAAACGACAGAACCACCTCTTGAAGGAAGGGAGATTGGCCGGATACCTTCCATTTTGCATGAAGTTCATTCTATCCTCCAACCAGTCGCCCTGGGAGCTTTTTTCATTCAGTAACACGGGTTTCGAGGCTTCAATCTCTGTCAGAGGTCCATTTTTTTTGGTGAGGTACTCACAAAGTCCTTTTCCCTTAATAGTTTTGACAGGCCTGATCTCAATATCACACTTTAGGATCTTGGTAATCCAGTTAGCTCTTTTCTTTATGATTTCTCCTTCCATGATATATTCTCACACACTAGGATGCGGTACACAAACAATCACCTTATTGTATGATATCAGGTGCCAGAAATTCTTAAGCCCTTTCACAATAGTAAAGGCTTGCTTTTCAACAAAATTATACTTCACCTCATACTCCTTTAAGGTGCGTGAGTAGAAAGCGACAGGAGATTCCCTTTTATTTTCATCATCCTTTTGCATGAGCACTGTGGCAATACTATTGCCACCACTGAAAACATACATGATAAAATATTTAGACAGGTCTGGATTAATTAGCACAGGGGCTGAAGAAATGACCTCCTTTATAAGCTCGAAAGATTTTTTGGCCTCTACCATCCACTTGAAAATCTAATCCTTTTTGAGCATCAAGGTAATCGGCCAGATGATCCTTGCAAAATCTGCAATGAAATGATTGATGAAGTTGAATTTAACTAGAAATTATTGCACTCCCTTCTTGTTTACGGGTAATGGAAGCTCCCAGATAGCATCAAATATTTTTGGATCTATAGCGATGACTTCCTTCGAGACAACATATCCCAATAGCTTCCCCTGGGGATCTCCCAACACACATTTTTTCAGGTTTAGAGAAATCCCAAATTCCTGACACTTCTGGAAGACAAGCTCTAAATGATCCAAGTGATCATTAGTTGATTTGGAAAACACTGTCAAATCATCTAGGTAGATAAGTATAATCTTATGAATAAAATCCTTAAAGGCAATATCCATAGCCCTCTGAAAAGTGGCTCTAGCATTTGAAAGTCCAAAAGGAATCTTAGCATATGCATATGTTCCTCACTTCATGGTGAACGCCATTTTGTATATGGTCTTCTTCTTTTACCTGAATCTGGTTGTAGCCTAAAAAGCCATCCAACATTGAAAACATTTCATAACTAGCTACAGTTTGTAGGATTACCTCCATAGAAGGCAAGGGGTAATGATCCTTTTGGGACGCTCTCTTCAGGTCCTGAAAGTGTACACACAGTCATATGTCTCCATTCTTCTTCCGGACTTGCACTAGGTTTGACACCCAGGTGTTGTGTTTGATTGGAAACACTATTCAGGATGCAATCAATTTATTAAATTCTTGCGACATAAGAGATTCAATCTTTGGGTTCACCGGCCTCTATTTTTGATGAACCGGATTTTCCCCTTCGGATAGCTCAATTGTATGCTGAATAATCCTGGGGTCATACCCCTTAAGATCATCATATGACCAGGCTACTACACTCGGATATTCCTCGCAAAATTGCCTTAGTCTATCTTTGTTCTTCTTAGATACTCCCTTGCCGACTTTGAGCTTTCTGTCTTCTCCAATATTTAGATCGGTGTAGTCATCTTTGTTAGCTACAAGTTTTCTTTTGTCTCTCCTTGCATCATCAGAATCAAACAAGCTCTCTAGAGTGACCAAGCCTCTCGGAAGCTTGTTGGATTTCAACTGGATAACTTGATCCCCATAGGCCTCGATGATCTTTGGTTGCAGTTGATCAGCGAATTCCCCAGATGACTAGAGAAATGATGCAATATGAGCATCGCTATCGAACACTTTCCAGTCTCGATTATTGTTTGGAACAATAGGTCTTACAATTACTCTCACCGCATGCCTATTTTTCAATAACTCAGAGACTGGCTCAAACTGAGCCCCGATAGTCGCCATACGGTTAGCTTCAGAGTTCTTCTCTTTCAGTATAGCCTAAATATTAAATGCCTCAAAGTTGTCAATAAGATCCTAGACTCTATGTCGGTAGGATCACATATAGACATTCTTTGCAGCAGAAATCCCTCAGATTTGGTTGACCACCAACTCCAAATCTCCGAACACAGTTATCTACTTGGCACCCATTTGTTCTGCAAGGCTCAAACCATGGACAAGACCTTCATACTCTGCTTCGTTGTTTGAGCATGCGAACTGGAAGCGATAAGACCTCAAGGAATTTTCTTCAGATGAAGATGTCAAACATATGCCTGCTCCAGCTTCGGCTCTGCATCTTGCTCCATCAAAGTGCAAAATCCTTAACCTCGAGGGTGTTTTGCCTCTAGCTTCTTTAGTAACTTTGGGCATAGACTGCCCTTCCTCATGTATGAAATGCGTGATAATTCCCAAAAGGATCCGTATCTATAAATTCATTCTACAGAGCTTCTTTATTCTCAGTCTGGGAGCTAGTAGCCTCTTTTTCTTCCAAAAATTCTACATTGAACCTTTCTTCTTGGGTAATTGAAGTATGTGCCACTTCAAAGTTGAGCAAGGCCTCATCAACAACATGTTTAGAATGCAAAGTTTCTGACAACAGTTTCATCTTGGCTCCATGTTTGGTCCTCAAGATCAGGTGTGACTAGTCTAGTGCTAGATATCCTCCAACATTTGCTATGAATTCTTAGGACAAACACATCCCAAATAGAGGAGGAATATCAATGAGTATGGTATCCTGATTTACAATGATACTGGGGCAAGAAAACTATTTCATAGGTAATCCCTTGATTACCTCGACGGTATCAACTTTGTTTTTGTCTAGCTACATGAATCCCTTGTTAAAAGGCTCATATTTTAAACCCAAAGCATCAACTATTTGCTTAGGCATGACAGTGGTGCTAGCACCAGAGTCGATCATACAATTTTTTAATAGCTTATCACCAATGATAAGTGTTAGAAAGAAAGGCTTAGGTTTAGGCTTACTCTCTTTTCTGGCTTTGAGATTTTCTTCTGGTTGATTTGTTAGCACTTTATCCAGGTCCAACCTGGATATTTTTTCTTCATTGGGCTGACTAGGCACCTTCGCATCTTTCTCTCCTGACAATGCTTTTTGTAATAGCACCTTCTACTCTAGAATAGCCAAGAAATCCCACAAAGAAGCATTGGCAGAGGACTTCTTTAGTTGTTCCACCACATTGAACTGTGCTCACGATTGATGAGTCACGGTTGCTTGCTCCTTAGGTTTCATAGATGGTGTAAGCCTTGCAGCTAGCATGTTCGACTGTTTGGTAATAGTCGGGGCGGTCATAGGAGCCTTTGCCTTCGAAGGAGGTGGATTCAGAGAGCTAGGAGGAGCCACATTAGTCTACTATGGGACTGACGACAAGCCTGCCAGTGAACTAGGTATCGGATGAGATGGAGCATTAGTCGGTTGAGATGTGTATTCTCCGATGAGTCTTTGATTAGAACATGTATTATAGTCAAACTGCACTTGGGGCACTTGAGTCACAGGAAAGTCATTCAGAAATGCAAACTCTTCTCCTTCCATCCATGAAAAGAGTGCTTGGTCTGGAACTATGTCTGACTCTTGCTGAATGGATATCCCTTGCATTTGAGCAGCGAGGATTGCATTATCCATCTACTGAGAGGCGTATGATTGGTTTCCAAGATCCAGTGCGCTGCCTTGGCTACGTTGTTTCGCAATTTTGTGTTGCAAATTTCCTCATGGACAATTTTGGGGCATGTGTGCATCATTGCAAGGAATACACTAAGAATTAGTGTCTTCGGCTAAGTTATTATGTCCTGCCACTAGCTCCTTTCTCAAACTGGGATGGACGGTCTGTATAGATAGGGTCACTAGAACAACTTGGTTATTCAATTGAGCCTGAGTATTGCCGCATGACCTATCTTGCCACTGATTTGGTTGATATAGAGCTTTTCTGCCTTGATAGTTTTGGTAGGCTGGCTTCTGATAGCTATATTGCTATAGCTTCATGGTAGTCAATTCATTAGTCATGGCCCACATCTATTCTCTCATCTCGTTCATCTCGACCACTAAGGGATTAGGCACAGGAGCTACAGTCGGAGCTGTTCCTAGATACACGTACATAGATTGGGGAGGAGTTGTAGGCATGCTAGTCAAAAGAACCTTGGCTTCTATGACGTTGAACTTGGGGAACAATGGCATGATGGGTCTCGATGCCAACTTTTTCGTAGCAATAAGGTTATTTTATGCAGTAACAACAAGAGCATACGCATTAGGTAGAGTACTTCCACCTTGAGCCTGTAGCATCATGGAAATATCAGGATTAATGGACTTCAAATAGAACATGAAAGCCAAATCTAGAGGCGGTCGACTACCAATAGGAACTCTCTGCCAAGTTGAATGAAATCGTGCATTGAAATAGAGAAAAGCCTTGTGAGGAGCTTGCTTTATGCTGGCCAGCTGATGATATAGTGAAGACCTATTGTTAGCATTTGAAAAACGCTCATAAAATGGAGTTCCAAGCTGGTCCCAAGTCATAATCATATTAGCCTCAAGAGTTCTATACCAGTTCAACGCCTTTCCTCGGAAGGAGGCGACAAGCAATTTGAGAGCTATATTTTCATTTGACACACCATGTACCAGACATATGTGTACCACATCTTATAGGTGTTTCGTTGGTGTCTTCAACTCATCTCAAGAATACTTAGGAATAGATTTTAGAGCGGAAGCGGGGATTGGAGCCCATACTGTAGGAGGTACAGGTGCTACTAAAGGACTGCCATCGTCCCAGGCTACATAATTTCTAGCGGCCATAGGTGCAGGAAAAGGAGGCAATAGAGGAGAAGGAGGGGATGGAGGAGGTGATGGACTACCTTTCTAACCTCTCACGTGAACAAAAACTAAGGGTGGTACGAGCAGGCCATGAAATCTTGCAGTTTGCGACCTAGTTATAGGCTGATGACTCATACACTCTTATCTAATTAGGCGAACGTGCTAGTTCGTGTCCCACTGGGCATGCTAGAAAAAGAATTGTTGATGCAAGATTTTTGCAAGTAGCAGCAGTCTCATTGGGAACTTAGCTATTGGGGGACATAGTGCACTAAGTAAGTGACCTCCGGGGTTTTATCAAAGCCAAATCTTCATTTAGTGGGGAGGTAAAGGGTTAGAAAGATAGCAAAACATGAAATCTAAACTATAGGTGATGCACCAAAATCGTAAACAAATTTACCAGAGCACAGTGCTAGATGCAAAGGCCTGAACCACCAAATGTTGTTTATTAAGTAAATTTTCTCAAAAGCACTTTAGAACATAACAAACACCCTCTTATTGCATAGCATAATTTGACATAACTTTAGCCAACACAGAGGAGTCGAAAAACATGATTTGTATTTATTTAGTTATTGAAGATCACAAAAGTTGAAGAATAGGCATTCATATATTATAGGAAAATAATAGGACAGACTAATAGTCTTATCAAATACTTGAAAAACAGAAAGGCCGAATTGATTGGCACAGTCTACAAACTTCAAATTCAATAAAATTATTACAAAGGCTTTTCCCAATGCTTGGGAGATTTTATCAACTTAACAACAACTACAAAAGAGAAAAAGGGCCACATATATAGGCCAATCCACCGTCTGAAAAGTACAGAGAAAGATACCATGAGAAATCATCGACGCCCCTAATCATCTGGAGTCACCACCAAAAAGAATGATTGCCCAACAATGCACCAACAATGCCATTGCAAGGAACATAAAACCATGCCGCAATAGAAATGAGCACGCGACACCGAAGAAGAAAATGCGATGGCAAACGAGAACAATTGGCGCAAGAACAACTCCCAGATAATCGACGCACAATAAAATGCCATGCATTTAGCAGACGGAGCCTGGCAAAAGGAGTGAGGGACGCGCCAGCGAAAAGCTTCGAGAGGGAGCCATGTGGATGACGTCGAGCTAAGATAACTGCTTGGTGGGCCGAGCTCGGAAAGCGGCCAGAGAAAGCCACACGTCACGCATATGAAACTCGAAAAAAGCGAAATGATATTGAACAACAAAAATCTTTGAGAGGAAGCCACATGGTAGATGCTAAAGGTTGTGAGCGATCAAAGATAAGGTGCAACCACGAAGATAAAATAATAACCATGAAGTTTAGCGATTTTTTGTGAAACAGTAGGCATAGGTACAGGCTATGCAGGAGGAGAGAGATAGAGCCCTGGAGTAGGTTTCACGGATGGGATCAGAGATTGAGCAACTATGGTTAGCACGAGGTGCATGGGCACAGGAGAGGAGGTCCATTTGTGGATATCGGGATAGGTATAAGGTATAGTGAGACTTAGGCAGACAACATATTGGAGATCGGGAGGAGTATATGAGGGAGGCAATGTACTATATGTGTGCCTATTATTTGGTAGTGCCAGATCTAGCACAATGGGTACTCGCCTATGTTCGAGCGCCACCACAGATGCCAATGCCATCCCAGTCAACAAGGATGCATACCTGGGGATATAGTAGCATGAGAGAGACACCTCCACCCAGGGGGCCAATGCTAAAGTCTCCATAGACAACTCATGGTTTAGAGGATCACAGGGACATGATCCTAGTTATTGACAGGTATAGGATGGGATACAATACAAAGCAACAAAGATCAAAGTAGAACCAAAACCCTGTACTCAGTTTATTTTTGATGGCAGATGATGAATATGTATTGTGATGTATATGATGGATATTATTATGGATGATGTGATGGACATTGTATTTTTTTGATTTTTTATATGATATGTGAGAGCCCTTATTGACATTATATGATGTGCATGTGATGGATGATTTACTTATGCATATATATGTTTGTGATTTTATGATAGATGATCATGATGACATGATGTTTGAATATGCCTATATGGTTTTATGCTTATATGGATGTATGATTATGATGCATAATGATTATGTTGATGCCTAAAATTTGTGATGCAGAATGAGATGGACGAATTATGATTGTTTTTATGTAGATGATTATTATGATATGCATGAGGTCTAACACTTATGATGTAGGATGTTATGGATGGATTATGATTATTTCTATGTGGATGATATGTTATGATATGCATGATGTTTTATGATGCTATGGATGTGGAAATGAACCTAATAATATGTGATGCAAATGCATAGGAGATGTTAATGAATTAATAATGAAATGACTCTTAAGATGTATAAATTAATTAAAATCAACCTACACAACTTAAAATGATTATGCACATGGGATGTAACACAACTTAGTGAACCGAAGATACGGAATGAGAATGCAACTAAGTGTTAAAATGTAATGTGTAAATAAGGGCCTACACAAGGGTGGAAGCGAAGGAGGTGATACACCTTTCAAGAACCATAGGAATCCCGAGGGAAAGGGGAAGATGGGAGGAATCACCGTTTGCACAACCAAAATACTAAGTCATGGGACAAAGAAAATATGTGGGATACATGAATGCAATGGAGGAAAAAATGAAATGAAATCCTAATGCAATTTGCCATCTTCGGAGCATTGATTTTTCTATAGCATAAGACACCCGATACCATGGTATATGGACCAAGGCAGATCAGTGTCCAATGCATAAACAAACACAACAAACAAGAAAGCTATCCCAATACTCCAAAGTCATGATGACTTTGGTCAGGCCAGGTATTGGGATAATCACAAGGACAAAAGGATGTCCCAGTGTAATGCAAGACCTTGGGGGTCCTAGTGGGTACTACGTGGGAAAACTAGGAAAACATCAAACAAAAGAAAAACCAAGATATGTCCCTATGTAAACCATTCTAAATACACCATAATATGATAGATCATGGTGGATTTGACGATTGATGATAGGGAGCTCAAATGATAAACAAAAACCAAAAGCATAAAAATATTGAAATCAATTTCAAAACATCATTTGCCATAGGATCAAGATGATGGATGGGGTTGATGCAGTTTGTTAGGAAGGATACATCTTGTTGAGACCAAAGATGGATGCTAAACTAAAAGATCAATAATGATACATGATATTCAAAAACTGATTAAATCTTGTGACACAAATGGATTCCATTTGTGAAGAAGCAGCTAGATAAGGACATACCTTGACAACATGACACAAGACACGAGACACAAGAGTGACACACCCTATAGACCTAGGGGCTTGAGGGTTGATCAAAGATCATCCTTGCCTACGTGAGAGTGTAGAGCCCTCGTAGTTCAAGAAAAGACCATGGATAAAAGCGAAAAGAGGATGACGAAGACATAAGATGAAGGACAAAACAAATGGATAAAATGCCCCAGGGGCGGATCAAATGATTAACCTTGCCTATGTGCAAGTGCAGGGGAAACGTAGTTCGACGAGGATGAACAACCAATGATGGATAAGAGGGAAAATAGGACAATGGGGATAGAAGATGAAGGAAAAAACCGATGGATAAAATGCCCTGGGGGTAGATCAAATGATCAACCTTTCCTATGTGCAAGCACAAGGGAAATTTAGTTCGACGAAGATGAGAGAAACAACAAGAGGGAGATGACAAGGAAGAAAGCCCCGAGGGCAGATCAAGTGATCAACCTTTCCTACGTGAAAGTACAGGGGCAATTTAGTTTGCCTCAGATGAGATGGGATCTAGATGGAGACCGACACGATGAATAATCCTAGGCAGAGATGACCAAAACGATGAGATGACAGAAGCTCAGATTGGGATAAAAGCTCAGGATGCTAGATAAGGAATGAAGTTCATCCAATGCTCAAGAAAAATATACCAAGCGACTAGATGATGCATGCAGATGGAAGGATATGATTGATAGGATGGTGAGGATATGAGATTTGGATGGATAAATCATAAAGTAACTAGGACGCCAGGTAGATAATGATTAAGCCCTATACAAATGGTGCCTGTTGCTAGGTTTTCATCGATCGTACATATCCATGGTGCCATGTAGGGGTGGTTTTCACTATAGGATGAATTATTTTTCTTTACTAATTTTTTTTTTTTGTATTTTTGATGATTTTTTACTTTGTTTTGTATTTTTTGAGATTTTAATAGGAAGGATATCCCAGTTGACCTAAGTATAAAACTTCTTCAGATGCATGATATTGATGGGTTCTTATAGGGGCTCCCCTTTAGGTGTAGACAACCTATATTATCTAGAACTATATTTGGCGGTGATGACATAAGGGCCTAACCAATTAGCTTCAAACTTTCCCTTCTTATCCCGATCTTGCTGATTCTGTGGATTTTCTTGAAGGACTAAATCACCAACATTGAATTGACAAGGGAAAACCTTCTTATTGTAGCTTCTCTTGAGCTGATGTTGATAGGCTTGTAGATGGTTGTAGGCTTTGATCTATTTTTCATCTAGGAGTTCCAACTGATCAAGTCATGAAACTCGGGTGTCTTCATCACTGATCAAATTCTTTAGGGATATGCGAAGTGATGGGATTTCAACTTTGATCGACAAGATAGCTTCAAAACCATAAACTAGTGAGAATGGAGTGGTGCCAATGGGGGTGCAGATGGAAGTGCGGTAGGACTAAAGGGCGGGATGGAGGTGGAGATTCCAATCTCGACCAGTGCTATTAACCATCTTCTTAGTGATTTTAATCAAGGTTTTGTTGGTTGCTTCTGCTTGACCATTACCCTGGGGGTAATAGGGGGTAGACCAACGGTGTTGGATATGACAAGTCTCACAGAGAAATTTCATGCACTTGTTTTTGAATGGCTTTCCATTGATAGTAATGATGGTGGAGGGGATTCCATACTTGCAGAGGATATGGTAAAGGATGAATTTGGATATCTACACACTATTAATTTGGGTGAGTGGTATAAATTCCACCCAATTAGTAAAGTAATCAGTGGCTGTGATGATGAAAGTATGACCGTCGAAGGATGGAGGGTAAATCTTGCCGACCAAATGAAAACCCCATTGTGAAAATGGCCATGGTGTTGTGATGGGTTGTAACTCTTGCACATGAGAATGAATAAAATCCACATGTTACTGACAGGGAAGACACCTCTTGACAAAATTACAAGAATCACGTTCCATAGTAGGCCAGTAATATCCCACTCTGATAATCCTCTTAGCTAGGGCCATACCATTAGAATGGGCTCCATAGATACCTCTATGTAATTCTACCAATGCAGTGTGGGCTTCGGTCACATATAAACACTGGAGGAGTATTCCATCATAGCCATGTGGATAAAGCGTATCACCTATGATGGTGTATTGGGCGGTGTGTTGGATAAAGGATTTTCGTTGGTTACGTGTGAGGTCAAATGTTAAGGTATTGTCATGAAGATAAGTGTAGATGTCTTGGTACCAGGGGGATTCAAGACCTACAATGTCACATACCATTTCACTCTCAGGGATGTCATATGCAGGGATTAACAGTTTCTCTATGAGGAACTCACATTCAGTATGATCTCTAGGCATGTACAACAGATGACCGATGGTGGCCATGGCGTCAACTACTTTATTCTATACTTTGGGTATTTGATAAAATTGGATGCAGGAGAAATACTTCTTGAAATCATCTACCATATGTTTGTAGGGTAACAACTTGTCATATTTTTTTAGGAGCTCATCATTGACCTGCTTGATAACCAGTTGGGAGTCATCAAAGACATGCAAGTGAGAGATACACCATTGGACTACAATCTTGAGGTCTGTGAGAAGAGCTTCATACTCATCATTGTTGTTGGTACAAGGAAAGGCCAGTCTGAATGACTTTGGTATGTAGTCACCTTGGGGGGTGATGAGCAGGACTCCTGCTCTTGATCGATTATTTCTCTGTGATCCATCAAAGTATAGTGTCCATGTGGTGGCTTCTGAAAATACAAATACCCCTTCATCTGGAAACACTATTTCTAAAGGATAAGCATTTACCAGTGGATCATCTACTAGTTGATCCATAATTACCTATGCTTTGATTACTTTATGATCCATATAATTATGTCGAATTCACTTAAGAGCATGACCCATTTAGCCTGCGGCTAGTTAGTGTTGTTTCTGATAACAAATATTTAAGTGGATCAACCTTAGAGATTAGCTTGACTAGATGAATAAGCATGTAGTGTTTGAGTTTCTATGAGCTGAAGACTATGGCAAGGCAAGCCTTCTCCTTTGGGGAATAATTGAGCTCATAACCTACTAAGGGCCATTTGATGTAGTAAATTGCTAACAATGCCCCGAATGCTACGTAAGTAGCTGAAATATAAAGGAGGTGTGGTTTTCCTTGAATAGGTGGCATGCAAATAGGCGGGTGAAACAAATATTCTTTGATCTAATAAAAACCAAGCTGACATTATTGGTTCAACTTAAATGCAGTATCTTTCTTGAGGAGATGCATGAACGAATGACAGTTGTCGGCTAATTGAGAAATGAATCTTCAGATGGATTGGAGCTTACCGTGCATACTTCTTAGCTATTTCAGATTACGAGGTGGAGGCATTTCCATGATTTCCTTGACCTGAGTATGATTGACCTCAATTCCTCTGCAAGAGACAATGAACCCTAAGAGTTTTCCAGATGTGACATCGAAGACACATGTCTTTAGATTGAGGCGTAGCTTGTACTGTTCCAAATGTTCAAAGATATTTTTGAGGATAGTAGGGTGTTCTTCTCCTGTTCTTGATTTTCCTAGTAGGTCATCAACATAATATTCCATGATTATGTGGATGATTTCATGGAAGATGGCTGTCATAGCACGCTGATACGTTGCTCCCACATTCTTGAGGCAAAAAGGCATGACATTATAACAAAATGTACACCAAGGTGTTGTGAATGCAGTCTTGTGTTGATCCTCGGTGGCAATATTAATCTAGTTGTAGCCGTAGAAACCATCCATGAGGGATAGCATCTGATGTCTTGCGGTAAGATTGACCAACATATCAATATTTGGTAAAGGGAAGTCGTCCTTAGGACAAGCTTTGTTAAGGTCTCAAAAATCTGTATAGATTATGATATCTCTGTTGAGTTTTGCGACTGGGAATATATTGGAGATCCAGTTAGAGTAGTCAATTATTCGGATGAATCAAGTGTCTAACAAATTTTTTAATTCTTTCTTAACCTGTAAAGCCACTTGAGGATCCATTTTCTTGAGTTTCTGCTTGACAGGTTTTGCATCAGGATGGACATCTAGGTGATGTACCACCAAAGAAGGATTAAGTCTAGGCATGTCTAAATATGTCCAGGTGAATTTGATGATTCCCTCTTTAAGGAGCTTGGTGATGGTAGAGTTTTCTTCTTCTGACAATGCTTTAGCCACATAGGTGATTTTGGGGTTCTCCTTGGTTCCCAAACTTAATGCTTGTGTTTCTTCGATCAAGATGGATGATCGCCCAAATACTTGAGTCCCTACAAGAGGAAGATGAATCTTCCCATCTTCTAGCGCCTCTTCAAGGTTTTCACTAGTAGATATGCCCTTTGTTTTTACTTTTTCAAAGTCACAAAGTGCCTAAGGGAGGTTTTCACTAGGTGACCCATTTTGGTTTTGTTTCTTTTTATTTTTCGGCTGGGGCATTTATCTTCCCTCAATCCCATGAGATGAAAATATTGGTCCACTGAGGGAAAGGTGTTGGGAGGTGCGGTACCTTGTAGGTCATAGTCTATAAGCTTCGGTTGTTTGATGGATAAGGTGATGGTGCAAACAGATAGGCATTCAAACATGGAAGGGAGGTCAATGTGATCAACGCGATCGTACGCATTTATGATGGAATCCTCCTCTAGTATGTCCTCAAGAGAACCATCATCTATACTAACATTGTTAGAAGTACTAGAGGATGCTACATGACCCTTCTGTTTAGTATCATAGCCCAAACCTATCTTCTTCGTACGTAGAGAAGCTTCTATTGGTTGTCGTCTACCTTGTTTTGTTACACCAAGGCCTCCCCACTGATAGTTATGTTTTTTTACAATCTTAGAAGGCCAAGGATAGGCCTCTTGGAAGTATTCCTTTAAGGGGGGAGATGGTTTAGGTTCCTCATAGTACACCCTCTAGTTTATATCATTGTCAGGTGTATCTTGTTGTAATCCACGAGAGCGAAAAGTGCTAGATCCCACAGTTGGAGCATGGAGGGTGATTGTCTTCTCTTTGTCTTTTGGAACAGACTGAGATGGTTGACCATATGTACATGGTGAGGTGGCATGGTTTCCATGTTCAATTTTGTACGCATTTCATACTCTCCACATCCCTTGTCAATGATGTGGACCTTAGTGATGGTGGAACCAAGTGTGGATGATGGCGTGGATGATGTGGTGTTTAATGTATTGGTGGATGGATGAAAATATGATGTCAAGGATGCCCCCATTTCCACCCCAAGGAAATGATGAGAATGTGGAAAGGAAGCTTCAAGGGAACAACAATATTCAAATGTCTGAGGGTCAACTTGTATAGTTACTTACATTCCTTGAAATGGAAATTTCAGACATTGGTGATAGGTTGATGGGATGACTTGCATAGAGCGGATCCATGGGCAGCCAAGAAGGATGTTATATGGAAGTTCTAGGTCCAGAACATGACACATTGTATACTACACAATGGGGTCCACCTAAATAGGAAGACAAATAGTGCCCTCAGAATCTCATTCTGTGTTATCATATGCTTTGATGGTGATAACTTGATTATTTAGGTCAGCTTGGGTGTATCCCACTTGTTTTATAAATTTTAATGTACAAAGATTTAGGGAAGAACCATTATCTACCAGTACCTTTTTAACCTTATGAAAATTCACCCCAGCCTCTAGGTGAAGGGGATAGTTATGACTTGAGTCAAGGCGTGGCATATCTTTCTGACTAAAACCTAATTGGTAGGTTGTGGATAGATTTCATACCAATGCTTGGAATTTTGTGGGATCTATGTCATTGGGGACTTGAGTGATCTATAAGGCCTTATTCAGGATATCTCTATACATGGGGGAAGACTTAAGTAGATCTAGGATAGAAATTTTTGCGTTGGTTTTGCCTAAGTGATCAAGTATGTTAGACTGCAAACTGACAGATGACAGTTAGGTAGAAGCGAGGGTTGCTGGGACCATGATGCATGTGTGAGAGGTGGTAACAAAACATTCTGGATATTTTCCTTTGATGCGTATTATGGATACACATGCCTCCACTTGTTCTACATATGTGACAAGACCTTGGTAATTGTATGACACGTTTTTATAATTGATGATATTTGTGTTGCTATTCTGGTTGTTGTTGTTGCTAGGTCCAGGATTGGAGTTGGATGTATGAGGACCTTGATTATGATTGGGAAAAGTATTTTGATATATTTGAAGCTAAGAATTAGACGAAGGTGCCGTGTTAGCATCCACATGGGTTTCACCCTGATTTATGAGATTTTGGACATATGTTTTCAGATTTTGGTATTTATCCAATGTGTGTCTCTTAATCTTGTGAAATTCACAATACTCGTTCTCTTTGAACCAAGTCAGCTTGGGCTTGGAATCGTCAAGGGGCTTGGTTACAAGATAAGTGATGGGGTAGTTAGCTTGGAGGATCTTGTTAAAAATGATGCTAAGAGGTTCTCCCAATTGAGTAAACTGACGTTTATTTTCCCCTTGGTTGTTTTGATTTGACTGTTGATGAGGTGCTCCTTGGGGCACATATATGGCATTTGGGATTGACTGCTGTTGTTGAGGAGGATATTTTTGTGTGGTGAGAGCCACCTGGACATGTTTGGTGTCAGTGACACCATCATTGACAACATTCTTATTCTTATTCCAATAACGAGGTTTACCCCCAGAGGATATCTCTTTATCAAAATTGAAAATTTTGACTTGCCCTTTACCAACAAGGGCTCTTTCTAGGATATGACCCTTCTCCACTAGTGCCGCAAAGGTGGTGATGCAGTGGAGTCAGAAGTTGTGAGCCACGTTCGGATGGGAATTTTTGATAAATAATGTAACCATGTATTTTTCCTGCAATGGGTATTTCATTTGGTTGGCTAAGGCTCACCATCTTTGTAGATAGCTTGAAAAGGTCTCTCCATCACATTATTTTTCTTTCAGGAGATCAAGCGTGTCAATATACTTCTCTAGATTGAAGGAGAAGTGAGAGATGAATTTTTCTGATAGCTGCACAAAGGATTTGATGGATCCCTTTTCAAGACCCATGAACCAATTAAGAGCGAACCCCTATAGGCTTTTAGGGAACAATTGTATGAGGTAGTTGTCATTATGCATGAATTCCTGGCATTGTGCATAAAAATCTTGTAGATGAGCTTTGGGATCTTTGATTCCCTTGTATTTATCGAATTTTGGTATTTTGAAGTGTTTAGGGAAGGGAACCAAGGAAATGGAGGGATCAAATGGATAGGGACAAATGTCCTCAAACTTGAATGATTGTTTTCCCATCCTAGCTTTTAAGTCCTTTAATGCAACCTTAAATTCTTCCAAGTCTTTGTTGATGGGTGCTGCAAGAGTCAGAGCAGGATGATTGTACGGGTATTGTTGGTGTGATGAGGATGGTATTGCAGTGGTTGGATCATAGATGGGTTGAGATGCATAAGAGGGCCTTTGCTGGTTCTGATTGGTATAAGCGGATTGTGGATTAATGTACGATGAATATGAAGATGATAGGTTGTGATGGGGAGAAGTGAAAGCTATTTGCTGGTAGGGTGGTTGCTGTTGGTAATAAGAAGCAGAAAAAAGCACCCTATTGTTGTGTAGGATTTTGATAATACAAAGAGGTATAACCCCCTTGTTGATATGATGATGGTTGTTGGTAGTATGAGATGGAAGGTGCACCTTGCTAGTAGGATTGTTGTTGCTGGAGATAGGGTGGATAAGATTTGTATTGATGTGAAATGGTGGGCTATTGCGTGACATATGGGTGTGGATTTGATGGCTGTTGGTAGGGATTGGTATGTGACTACGAAGGATTGGTGTAAAGTGGTGGTTGGGTCTGTGTTTGGTTCTAAAAATCTTGATGAGGATTTGAATTGAGATGGGATGGAGCAATGTATATGTTGGATGGATGATAAAGATATTTTGTAAGAGGATTATTTCATTTTTGCGTAGGAATATGTATATGCTATGGTAAAGGGTGTTGTTGTGGAGGTTGTTGGTAAGATGGGTGAGATGGAATATGTTGTTGTTGTGGGACTGCTCTAGAAGCACCATGGGGCAGTTGTAGTTGTTGGGATGTTGTTTTGTGTTACTTGGTGTGGTGGTTGCGTAGGAACTGAGACATTTTGTTGTGGAATGGAGGTGTTGTGCTGCAAAGGTTGTTGATGAGGTGGTAGGGATGAAGCAACAACAATAGTAGTGTGTTGTGGTGGTGTTTACAATGAAGTGGATTGGTGAGGATTAGTAGGTAGTGGCAAGTTGTTAGCGGAGGCAGATCCTAGAGGTGGCATTAATGCAAGGGTAGGTATGCCCCCAATATTGATAGGTGGCTAACTAGGATGTTGAGCTGGAAGTGGTGGAGCGGATGGGATGTATGGTGGCATTCCATAGGCATAGGGATCGTGATACTTGAGCTGTGTTGTAGAGGTTGCGGTTGGGAGACGAGGATAACTAACAGCTTGGTGTATCATAGTTTTTCCAAACTCAAGATGATACTAACAAGTGCGGGAAGAGTGTGGGTACCGACATATTGTGACACATCAAAATCAGATGGTGGTTTGACTCCTCTCATGAGAAAAGTGGCAAGAATCTTATCCCCACTTTCGTTGAGGAGACGATCCATCATCTAAACATTAATAGGATCATTAAGGTATTCATCAACAATGACTTCAGGTTGGGTAACAATGTTTTTGTCACCAGGTGGTGTGGTGTTCTGGATGTCGGTGTTGGATTATGATGAAGTGCCATTATGAGGATCTTATGGGATATTTGGAACATTGTTAGGATCTTGTGGGATGTTCATCTAGGAACCTTAGGCTTGTTGTTCTACCATTTAATTTTTTTCTTGTGAACAGGTATGAATGGGCACAACAACTAGTTGGTATAAAATGCAACTAAGCTTCTAAGATGCAACCTAAATGAAGATTAATTGATTGATTGGATTGGATGAAAGATTCAATTGATTGGATAAATGTTGGATCAATTGACTAGATAATTGGATAAAGATGTAATTGGATTAGATTGGATATTATTGATTGATAAAATGATTGATAGGATTGGATGGAATTGGATTAAAGATCAATTGATTGGATGATTGGAAGAGTTTCTAAACTAGGTTCAAAGATTACCATAAGTGACTTAAGGTGCTGATTGATCGGATTAGAGGATGAACTGATGATCACAACACCGAATCCGCCTTGAGATGGAAGGGGATTGATAGGGATGAGGATGATGATCAACCTAGGATGGATAGCGATCCTAAGCAGATGTTAAAGGATGATGATCAGGTTCAAGCACATAGGTCGATTCAGATAGCAACTACAAACAAAGTTTAGAGGGTTTGGATCGATAAAACAATAGTGGATGTTGAACGTAAAGATAATTATGGATGCACCTATTTGATTTGGATAATGATTTAGATGCAAATGGATCAAGATGCAGATGGATTGATGTGAGGATTATGCTTGGATGAGATGTGCAAACAACTAGGCAAACAACAAGCTTTTTAGAATCCTAGAAAATTGGCTTTTCGGATTAGATTCATGAAACATATGCAGTTATAGGGTAGGGTCACCCAAACTAAGGCAGGGTTGCCTAAACAGGGGCAGGGTCACCCAAATAGATCCTGGTTTTGACTTAGTTTGAAAAATTGTTAAGCGATACCAATAAACGGACTTCCAAAACGGGTAAAAGGGTTCATGGAACAGATGAACGATCACTCGAGATGGGTGAACAGATGTATGAGATGGGGGAACGACACTCAGAATGAGAAAATGGGTTCCCAAAATGGGTGAATGACTTCCCAGAATGAGTGAACGACTTCTTGGAATAGGTGAATGGGTGGCCGAAATAAAGGAACAATGTTCAAAACGGGAAAACAAATATCTGAAATGGACGGACGAATGTTCAGAATGGTTAAACAACTACTCGGAATGAGGGAACGACACTCAAAAATAGAAAATGAGCATCTGAAATGGGGTAATGATTAGCGAATAGAGGCTTCAAATGATTGTTCGAAGGGCAGGGTCACCCCTTTTAAGGCAGGGGCACCCCTTTGAGGACAGGGTCGCCCAAATAGGAAAAACTGTTCAAATTTTGACTTGGATAGGATAAACAATAATTGAGATAGGGGCAACATTTCTCCTTTGAGGGAAAGGTCTCTTGTTTGAAGGTGGGGTCACCTCTTTGAGGGAAAGGCTGCCTGTTTCAGGAAAAAATATGAATTTTGACTTGGTCCAGGTAAAAAATGGTTGAAACAGAAAGGGCAGGGTCGCCCCTCTATGGGCAAGGTCATCCATTTTAGGGTGGGGTCACCTTTGTATGTTGGTTTGAGCCTAAGTCAAAAATAATTATGTTAAAGGACAAAAATGACAAGCAAAAGATCAAAATTGACTAATAATCCCTAGTTTTTGAAAATAAGACAGTTCAAACAACAAAAACCTAGTTCTAGTGTTAAGGGTATGGTCAACACGACTCTCTATCTAGGATGAACAAGGAATCTAAGGGCATCCCTGATATATGCATGGTATGTAGGGCACAACCGTGAACACCAGCCCATCTATAGGAATGAGTCGAGAGTAGCCAATGAGATACTGGGAGCTTAGACCAACTCTTCACATATTGTCTAGGTATCACCCTAGCTTTGACGCTCCGTGGGACATGACATGACTAAATTGAGGTACAAATTTTACCTCCCCCCTTTATATATTTCGTCAGTATGCGTGGTTGGAATTGTCCCTTGGGGTGATGAAATCCCCAAGCAAGTCTCGCTAAGAAAATAAAAAAGGGTACAAAAAAGACTAAGTGGACTATGATTTCTCTTCACCCAAAATTTCCAAATGGCGCAAGGGGATTGGATACGTCAATAGTCCACTTGTGCAAACACAACAAACAAGTTTATTAACCCTTTATTTAAACCTATGTTCCTAGTTAAGAAATGAAAACAAGAAGAACAAATTTTCTCTACTTGCAAAAAATACGTTAGTAGTTTCATTTTGTATGTCTTTGACAATTGAGTTGTTTTACCTCTATTTCGGGCATGGATGCCTCTGTGTTTTGGGTAGGGCCACCTGTTTGTCTAGAACCTGTAGAAAAGTTTGAAAAATAGAAAAATAAAAAACAAAAAAATTAGGGTTTCAGGCAGGGTCGCCCCTTTGTGGGTAGGGTCGCTTGTTTGTGGGTTGGGTCACCCCTTTTTTTGGGGGGGGGTTGCCTATTCGTGGACTTGAACCTACAAAACAATTAGCGAAACAAAGAAAAAAAATGTAGAAATCAAGGTTTTGGGCGAGGTTGCCTATTCGTGGGTGGGGTCGCCCTTTTGTGGGAGGAGTCGGCTATTTGAGGGCGGAGTCACCTCTGTGTTTCTGAATATGCAAGATTTCAAAAAATAGAAAATGTAAAATTAATAGACTCATGATGTGGGTACCACTGGGCATGCCAGAAATGTGTGCAGTGAAAATCCCCTAGTCTAAAATACAAAACAAACTGAATGGAATGAAAAAGGAACATAACACCTCAGATTAGGCCTAGTTGAAACTAAACAAAACAACAATATAACAACAAGAATTATTATATCTTTGATTTTATAGCTTGATGGAGTGGTTGGCCCTTGATGATGCTCTTGATGTGTGCTCCTTGATGACAAGCTTTAAATAATGATGGTGGTTGAATGATGGAAGATGGTAGGTGGGAGTGCAAATGGCCTTGAATACAAATGCTTGAATGCAAGAGTGTTGTAATAATGGCTAGAATGCTTAAAAATATTCAAAAGTCTTAACCTCTAACTTGAGGCCAAGGCCCTCCATTTAAAAAAAAATGGACGGTTGAGATTGATCCACCCTGGGCAAGATGAAGGGTTGTGGTGAGTTGAGGACTCACAAGCCCTCACATCTTTCCATGTGGAGGGTGAGATGGAAGAAGTACAGGGTGACATGGAAAATTCCATGTGGTCCCAAGGTACTTGCAAGTACCTTGGGATTGAAGAGGATTTCCTTAAAAAGGGATTCCTTGTCCCCAAGTGGAGCTGAAAGTGACAAATGAGGACTTTTAGAAAGTCTACTCTTGTCACCATGGGGATTGGAGAAGGCATTGGAGGAATAAAAGTGAATTTAAAATTCACAAACTTGGAATAAACCCATGGATAAGACAAGATTCTCCAAAAGGAGGTCCTTGTCCCATGTACTTGATGTGACCTTTGAGAGGTCATGGGGAAGGAAAATGCATGGGGGGAATAAGTGTGAATTTTTAATTCACATGGGTAAGAGGTCAAACCAAATAAGGTAAGTACCATGAAAGGTTGACTTAAGGACATGCTAGAAAAGGTAAGTGATTAGGATTAAGATTGTGCAAACAGGTGATTAGACAAATTAATGAGGATTAGAGGCAAGTGGCTAAATATGGAGGATGTGATATTAATCCTTGTGTACGTTAGAATGTGCCAATTAAATTGAATCTAATCTAATACACCAATGAAATATTAGATTGAAAAAAACTAAATAAAATAAAGTAAATTCAAACTCTTGACAACAGCTTCTTCATATTCGTTCCATTGTCCTCTATCTCCAAGGAGTTGCTTTAAGATGTTTGCTCTCAGTTGTGCAAACACAGCTTATAGAATGGCACTTGAGAGAATGAGATTATTAAGAATGCATATGCATCTACAAGATTGAATTATTGAATTAAAATGCTATGAATTGCTAAGATTGCGACTATAATAACTACGTATGAAAAATGTGAGATTCGAGGTCCTTTCTAGCTCATGAAAGGGCTATATTTATAGATTTTTAAAGGTAGGAATTCGATTAGCCAAGATCGATGGTCGAGTTCAAACCTGTTGGAATGAACGGTGAGAGATCGAGAATTTGAAAAAGAGATGGAATTCTGAGAGACAAAAAATGAAGAGACCATTTGAAAGGTGTCTCTCATAATTAAATAAATAAATATTTAATTATGTGTGAGAGAAATATGAAAAGGCTTTAATTAAATATTGTAAATATTTAACTATGTGAGAAAAGAAAAAGCCTTTTGATTAAATATTAAGAATATTTAATTTTTGTGAGAGAAGTGGGAATTTAGAAAATGATTTAATTAAATATTGAAAGTATTTAATTAAATGTGGAAGGAAGAATATCGTTTAAATTTAGAATTTAAACTTTGATAATTAATGTAAATAAATTGTAAAATCTATTTAATTAATTAAGAGGAAGGTAACATTAATTAAATAAACTTATTTATTTAATTAAATTAGAAGAATTAGAAAATGAACAATATAAATAAATAATTAAATTTATTTATATGTAGAAGACTTAAGAAACATTAATTAAATAATTCATATTTAATTAATTAACAGGTTCGATCGATCGTGACCATTTTTAGATATGTACATTTTGCCCCTCTTTGAAGTGATGTGTTTCACGCATTGCTTCAAAGAATTTGCCCCTGACTTTGAAAAATTGCTGATGATGCTATATGCCCCCTCGAGAGATAAATCGCGTGATGAGAATGATCATGAGACTGATTTGGACGATTTTCAGATGATTTTGGAGAAAAAAATGGCAATTTAACTCTCAAAATAGCACTTTGCAGAGTAATAAATGCTATTTTTACCCCTTTAAAAGATGAAAACTGTGAGAAGTCACTTTCATTTGAACAGTAACCTTTGAGGAAATTTGGAGCTCTGAGAGAGATAAAAGTAATGTCAATCCCATATGAGCGCCATAGATTTGAGCGAGGTCACCATCATTAGAGACCACCTATGTATGGACCTCCGATAAGTCGATCCAAACCTCTCCGTAAAAAATTTAAGCATTTTTGGATACTTTTTTGAATTTTTTCAAATTTTCAAATTTTGTTTTAGCGCATGCAATAGGTCTTTTAGCACATACAGTAGATAGTTTAGTGCATACAAAGTGGTGTATAGGGATAGAATAGTCATGCATAGAGTCCAAATAATCGCGCATAGGATAGATAAAATGGCGCATCTATGAAACCTGCTTGTCGAAGATGATAGATTAGTGAATAAGAGATTTAGCGCATCCATGAACTGTTATAGCGCATATGCTTGATGAAATAGCACATCCATGAAATCGCACATTCATGGAATAAAGTTGCGCATCCATGGTTTTAGCGCATTGATTGACTGTTTTAGTTCATCCATGAATTTTTTCCAAATTTCAATTTTTGTAGAAAAATTGATGCATGCTTGACGAGTGTTGCTAGATTAGACAACAGATTTTACGCATTTGAATATCATCAATGAATAGATTTGATAAATTTACCTTCGTGCTTGAAGAATAAATAGATTTGATAAATTTTGCTTCCATGCGATATGAAAATCAAAATAGAGATGATAATTTGATTTCCTGATTTGAAAGTCAAATAGATTAAGTCACGATGACTGTTAAATTTGTTTCCATGTGATATGAAAAAAAAAAAAGATGATAGATTTGCTTTCCTGTTTGAAAGTCAAATTAATTCATGATGATTGTTAAATTTGTTTCCATGTGATATTAAAAACAAATATTATGATAGATTTAAACTTGCTTGATGTACTGATTGAGTGATGATATCCATTTGCTGATTGATTTTGCATGCTTGCTTGATAATTTTGTAAAGGAGGATTTTGGCCTCCTTCAAATCAGAGAGAGATTTCCATAGACATGGGAGATGATTTCTCGACTGTCCCATGATGAATTTCGAGTGATAGACCAGTGTGGCTTGAGAGCTCTTTTGAGTATCCCGCAGTATCGGGTCAACAGGGCTCTATTGACTGCCTTAGTAGAGCAGTGGCACAACGAGCACAACACTTTCCATTTTCCAACAAGAGAGATCACGGTGACTCCAGAGGATGTATACAAGATTTTGGGTATTCCTGTGGTTGGAGAGCTTGTGATTTATGATCACAATGAGATTGGAGGTAAAGATGCTCTGAGGTGAGTCTTCCAAGATCCTCATGTCTGTGGATATGAGCTTCCCTGGAAGGAGATGACGGAGAGATATGCCCCACTACCTTCGGTTTTAGCAGGGATGATCGGTGGTTTCCTTTGTCCTGATAGCAGGTCAAAGAGACTATCAGTTAGGTGGGTGAGGATCCTAGAGGACATGCTTCTCCACCGTACTAGATATGCATGGGGATCATGCATGCTTGCCCATTTGTACCATGACCTTCATCAGGTCGTGTATACCGATGGGAAGAGTCTTTCCTCCAGGGTGACTCTTTTATAGTTATTCATGTGGGAGCACTTCGCAATTACCCACTCTATCGTTAGGAGAGATCGCCCCATTGGATTCCCCTATGCTTATGCGTATACAGGGCCCCTTGTCCAACCGAGGTTGGAAAAATTGGAGTACTGGCGATGGGTACTTGATGATTTGGACACGGTCATCTGGCGATCATATGTGGATTGCGATCTGTGGTAGATAGACGACATAGAGTTGCCATATGTTACGAAGCCCAGATACTTGATTGGACGCACCTCCTTCATCATCGAGAGATTTTTGGGTTGGAGGGTTCTAAGGCAGTATGGATGGGTTCAAATGATGCCCCAAGGGATGACACAGTATGCTAGGCGTCGGGGAGATGTACCAGAGGGGGTGCCAGTTTTGACTATTAAAGCCGCTTGAGAGGAGTACTTTGAGTTGCAGCCAGATGATTGGACCATTCGACCAAAGGTCACAGATGCAGGGATGACGGATAACTATGCCACATATTTCTACACACATCCCTTTCCTCGTTTCACTAGTCCAGATAAGCCTACCCCATTGATGGGAGGTCTAGTTATCCAGGCAGGGTTACAACAGCCACAGAGACATCTAGTAGTAGGGTAGCCACAGGATCAGGGGCAGGTACAGGCAGAGCAGGTGGCAGATATCGACGGGGTAGCCATGGAGGTGGATGATGAGAGCTCTAAGGTCGAGAAGACAGATGAGGAGTCAGACGACTCAGATGATGGGGATGATGGGGGTGGTGGGAGACATAGACTATTCTTTGACATTCCCTTCAGGACGAGGGCACAGACAGCTAGAGCAGTGGGTCAGGCCAGTACTTCAGTGTTGCGGATCACCATCAGGGCTCCGTCACAGGGATAGGTGGATGCTTTGCATACTGAGGTTTAGACTCTTAGGAGTCAGCTAGCACAAGCCCAAGCGACCATTAGTCAACTGTAGGGACAAATAGCACAGCCACCACCTCTTGACCCATAGATAGCTTAGCTTACAACCGAGAGGGACAGCTTTTGAGAGAGATGTGTATAGGCCGAGGGGGTATCTGAGAGGCTACTGAGATTAGTGGAGAGCACCTCTATTGGAGAGGTTGTGGCAAAGGGTTTAGAGACTGCTCGGGAGGTCGAGTATTACAAGATGCGATACTTTGAGGCAGTGCCACCTGAGCGACGGATAGCCTTCACTTAGTCAGGTACTCGGACTCAGACTCACTCATGCAGTCACTCCAGGAGTGTGACTAGAAGTGTGGGTCAGCTGGTCAGATGAGAGAGCAGAGCCTCTAGGAGTAGAGATCCAGTGAGACCCACTACCTTTGGCAGCAGTAGTAGTCATGATCCACGACCAGATGCCCCTCAACGATGAGCATTTTATTATACACATTGATGCCATTGTATGATATATCTTTTTGAAACATTTGATATCCTTGTATTCTCGGATATTTGTTTTGATGAGATCTATGATATGTAGTGGCAATTTGATTATGCACATGTTATGGATGATTTATGCACATGTTATGGATGATTTATGCACATGTTATGGATGTTTTGATTTTTATATGCTATGTCGTGTATGCTGATGCAATGATGATATGATCTAAAAAATTTCTTTTCTCTTATGATGTATGCAATGAATGCAAAATGCAAGATGTAAATGATTTATGATTTATGATGATGATGATGATGTAAAAATGTAATGAAAATGCACTCATGTAATGATCTTATGATATATGATGTAATGGTGTGAAAAAATATGAATGCAATTTTTTTATTTTATGAATGCGTGAAATATGCAGATTGTATATGTTAATGAATGATAAATGATAACCATGCCTATGATGTAATGAATATCTATGATGTAATGATGGAAACTGACATGATAAGAAATATGATAATGATATGAAATGATGATGATGAGATGTAACAAATGTCTAGTCATACTCAACCATTGTCGAAAAAGATATTTAAGAATGTGATCCACCCTCAAAAATCTATTTTAAAAAGAACCTCAAAATGCAAATGAATTATGCAGTCCTAAATGAAATAATGAATCATTCTCCTTGTTGCCATTTCTTGTTGTGTTTAGTTATCATCATTGAGCCTTTTGATATGTTGAAAGTTAGTACAAGCATCAAAGGGTATGTTAGCACCAATGATGACCTGAGTACTGCTTCCATAATGTTTAATGTAGCAAGTTAATACAAACATCGATGGTATAATTGAACCAAGATGACCGGAGTATTGCTTGCATAAACATAAATAAATTTCCTATGCAAATTCTGAAATGTCATCAATGATCCATTGTAGAGCATGTCCCATGACCAATTTGCATCATACTAATGATTAACTTACAGACAACAATCAAAGAAAAATCATACTTCTTCCTCATGATTCTAGTTCAATACATCATTGAACCACTCCCAAGATATGATGTCATCAAATATCAAAACAACAATTTGCAACTTTTGCTTTTAAGTTTTGTCATTCATTTTATTCAGATTAAGATCATCCAATTTGTTTTTAAATCATCTATCAAGATAATCATGTAAGCTCAAAAAACTGTTGTTTCTGACATTCTGATGTTAGACACATGCTGCTAACTACCTCCTAGAAAAGCGAACTGCCCCCTAGTGACCTTGTACTCTGACTCTTGCTAGACACAAATGTTGCGATGGATAAACCTCTAATCATCAAGCCATGATGAGACCCCTGTCGTTCCAAGGAAAATGATGCGAATGTGATAATGAGGTGTGTGCGATATTGATGCGAGGATGCATATGCAGAATGAATCCTAATAGATGAGTGAGCTAAATGAGATCACAAACAATGCCTTTTTGCCAGGTTTTCATTGTTTGTTTTTATTGCACTTTTTCTTGATTTTATGATTTTTTTGTTATAACCAAGACGCATGTTTGCCAGGTTTTCATCAAGGCAATGTTTTGAATTTTTTTTTTTTCAGGTGTAGAACATTTTTAGATGAATGTTGTTGATCGGGTCTTCAAACAGGTCCCCTTCTGCTGTTGACAACTGATATGCCCCTGATCCGTAGGCTGCCATGATAACAAACGAGCCTAACCAGTTAGGTTCGAATTTACCTTTCTTTTCCCAATCTTGTTGATTTCGAGGGTTTTCTCTGAGGACCAAATCACCCACTTGAAAAATTCATGGTTTGACTCTGTGATTGTAGCTACGAGACATGATTTGTTGATATCCCTTTAAGTGATTAACTACAGTTTGACGTCGTTCATCAAGTAGTTCCAACTCTTACAATCTTGATACTCTGTAATCTTCATAAGTGATTAGCCCTTTGAATGATACTCAAAGTGAAGGAATCTCAACTTCAAATGGAAAAATAGCTTCTACTCCATAAACCAAAGCATAAGGAGTAGCTCCTGTTGATGTATAAATGCTTGTTCGATAGGCCAATAATGCTGGATTTAATTGGACATGCCAATCATGACCTGCTTCATTCATTGTTTTCTTCAGAATTTTCAGAATTGTTTTGTTTGAAGCTTCAGCTTGACCATTCCCCTGTGGATAATAAGGTGTGGAGTATTTGTGTTGGATGTGAAACCTTTCACACAATTCATCAACATCTTGATTTTTAAAGGGTCTACCATTATCCGTGATGATGGAGTTAGGAATGCCATATCTGCAAATGATATAATTCAAGATGAATGAAGAGATTTGTTTACCCGTAACAGTTGTTAAAGGGACAACTTCAATCCACTTAGTGAAATATTCAGTGGCTGTAATGATAAATTTATGTCCATTTGAAGATGATGGATGTATTTTTCCAACCAAGTCCAATCCCCACTGAGCAAAAGGCCATGTTGTGGTAAAAGGTTGTAATTCCCGACTAGGAGCATGAATGAGATTCCCATGAATCTGACATTTGGAACATTTCTTCACCAAGGTGAAAGATTCTTTCTCCATAGTTGGCCAATAGTATCCTAATCCTACAAGTTTCTTAGCTAAGGTTAGTCCACTTGAATGTGTCCCACAAATTCCACCATGGACCTCTTGTAGGGATTTTTCTGATTCATCGCGTTCAAGACACCTAAGGAGGGTACCATCTAGACCACGCCTGTATAGGATGTTAGCAATTAAGGTATAATGGGATGATTGTCGAATGAAATTTCATTTTTGATTTCTAGACAAGCCTAAGGGTAAAGTAGTATCTTTCAGGTAAGTGTAGATTTGGCCATATAAGGAAGATTCAGAACTTGTTAGATGACAAATGATTTGCATTTCAGGATCATCATGGGCGGGAGAAAACAATTGTTCCACCAGGAAATCGTACCGCTTTTGATTCTTTGATAATTGGAGTAGAGAGGCAATTGTAGCCATGGCGTCTGCTGCTTTGTTATCAATGTGTGGAATCTGTTCGAACTTGATATTAACAAAGTATTTCTTGAGATCATCCACCATTCTTTTGTAAGGTATCAATTTTTCATCTTTAGTGTGGTATTCATATTGATTTGATTTATGACAAGTTGCGAGTCTCCAAAAATTTGAAGTTCTATAATTTTCCACTTTACTGCAATTTTCATGCCGATTATCGATGCCTCATATTCAACTATGTTGTTTGTGCAAGGAAACATCAGCCGATAAGATTTTGGGATTGTATGTCCTTGAGGTGTAATGAAAAGAATTCCTGCTCCTGAACCATGTTGAGTGTAAGAACCATCAAACTAAAGTGACCATGATTGTTGGATTTCTGCTGTGAAAATATCGGCATCAAGAAAATCAACATGTATTGGATGTTCTGCTGGCATAGGCGCTTCTACTAATTGATCTACAATTACTTGTCCTTTTATAGCTTTTCGATCCACATACTGAATATCAAACTCACTTAAGATCATAACCCATTTAGCCAAACTGCTAGTTAAGGTTGCCTTGCTTAAAAGATACTTGAGTGGGTTAATCTTAGCCACAAGCTTTACTGTATGAGTTAACATGTAGTGTCGTAACTTTTGAGAAGTGAACACCACTGCTAAACAAGCTTTTTCAACAAAGGTGTAATTTAGCTCATGACTTGTCAAGGTTCGACTTATGTAATAAATAGCTCGTTCTTTTCCTGAGTAATCTTCTTGAGCCAATAATGCTCCTAAAGATACTTTTGTGGCAGCAATATATAATATGAGAGGCACACCTTGTATTGGTGGAGTCAATACTGGTGGATTCATGAGGTATTGCTTTATTTGATTAAAGGCTGCTTCACATTTGTGCTCCCATTTGAATGGAACATTCTTATGCAGGAGATGTGTAAATGGTAAACTCTTATCTACCAATTGAGTGATGAATCTGCGAATGGATTGTAACCATCCCCATAAAGAGCGTAGCTGAGTGATGTTCCTTGGTGGTGACATATCAAGAATGGCTTGTACCTTAGCCAGATCCACTTCAATTCCCTTTTCTGACACAATGTATCCTAATAACTTTCCATATTTTACCCCAAAAACACATTTCTTAGGATTAAGTCATACTTTGAATTGTTCCATTCTTTTGAAAATTTTAGACGAAATGTCAATGTGTCCTTTTCTAGTGTTAGATTTGGCAAGAAGATCATCAACATAATCCTCCATAAATGTATGCATCATGTCGTGAAAAATTGTTGTCATCGCTCATTGGTAGGTAGCTCCTGTATTTTTCAATCCAAATGGCATTACGTTCCAACAATATGTACCCCATGGACATGTGAATGCTATTTTATCCTAATCTTCTGGTGTAATCTTTATTTGGTTATATCCGGAGAATCCATCCATCAATGAGTACATCGCATGTCCAGCAGTTAAATCCACAATCATATCAATGTTTGGTAAAGGAAAGTCGTATTTAGGACACGCTTTGTTCAAATCCCTGAAATCTATGTAAATTCTGATCCTTCCGTCTGGCTTTGAAACAGGCACAATATTGGAAATCCATTCTGCATAATCTATGGATCAGATGAATCCAACGTCCAAAAGTTTCTTCAATTCCTCTTTAACCAACAACGCGACGTGTGGATGCATTTTTCTGAGTTTCTGTTTTACTGGCCTTGCCCCCGGTGTAATAGATAGATGATGCATGATGAGATCCGGATCCAATCCAGGCATATCTACGTAGGACCATGCAAAAATGATTTGATTATCTTTGAGAAATAATGTGAATTTAGGTACTTCTTCATCTGTAAGAGAAGCAGCCAATTGCAACACTTTAGGCTTTTCCGTGATACCTATATTGAGTGCCTCCGTTGGTTCGATCAAAATGGAAGATCTTTCCTGATAGTACTCCAGAAGAGTGTCAAGTTTCCCATCCTCTGGCATCTTTGAAAGGTTTTCACCATTGGATACGCTCTTTATTTTTCTCTTTTCTTGACCTAATATTGCCTTTGTTAGGTTTTCACCATTAGGTCTTTCTTTTATTTTTCTTTTTTCTTGACCTAATACTGCCTTTTTTAGGTTTTCACCATTAGGTCTTTCTTTTTTTTTTCTTTTTTCTTGACCTAATACTGCCTTTGTTAGGTTTTCACCATTAGGTCTTTCTTTTATATTATTTATTTCATAGCTGAGAAACTTGGCACTTTCCTGTCGAAAACTCTGATCTGGTGATTCCCTAGTGGAACTTGTTTCGGGATGGGATGAACAAAGAAAGTTTATTATGGTTTCATGATTTGGGAAAGGTGGAACATCAATGGGTGAAATTTGTTCCCAATCAATGAGTTCAGGATGAACCAAAAGGTAATTGATCATTAGGATAAGTAAGGTCATTGCATGTTAGGGTCATGATGTTATTGTTAACGCTATCATGGGAGAAGTCTAAGATGATATCCTCCTCAAAATGTTCTATCTCGCTTTGAATCGAATTGGTCTCACTAGAGTCATGATCACTTTGTACGATGCATTCAAATGGAGGTCTTGAGCTTTCTCCTTGTAAGAATGCAGGTGAAAATTTGTGTATGACATCCACCTTTTTGTCCCTCTAGAATTTATCATCAAAGATGGTGTCCCATTCATATTCATTGGAGTCAGTGTTAGAATTGTTTTCTTGAATTCGCAGAATTGACTCAGCTATTTCTTCATTAGATGGTCTCTGTGTTACTTTTTCATTAGTATCCTCACCATATCCTATCCCCGTCTTATCTTTTGGGTGCATTGTTTTTAGTTGGACAGGTTCAACAATACCTTCTTTTCTTTTACCTAAAGGGCCATTTCCTTCATAACCCATCTGTTGCATGATAGCATAACCTTTTCCATATTGTTGTGTGGGAAACTAGATATGTTGTACAGATTCTTTTTCATCTTTATAGAGCCAATCGAGAATAGCTCTATCTTCCCCTTCAGTTTCTTTGATAAACATCCCATTAAAATTGGTGATGGGGGTTGAAGTTGAGGCTAAAATTGTTGCAGCTTGCAGTGTAGATGTTGACGGTTGACCATGAGATCTTGGTGATAAGGGTAGATTAGAGAGAGATAAAGAATATTCTCCTACCCCATTATCCTTTAGTTTTAGCTTGCTACCAAAATTGCTTATCATTTCTTGCACTTGTTCTTTGTTTTTGGAGGTAGAGATGGCCAAAGCCTCTCTATTATGTGGGACAAATGTGTCCTAAGTCGCTCTTAGGTTAGAACAAGTTTGACTACTATTGTGATCAATGAGTATGGTTACTTCTTGTCCATCATATGGAAACTTCAAACATTGGTGATAAGTAGATGGAACTGCTTGCATGTCATGGATCCAAGGACGACCCAATAGTATGTTATAGGTTAAATCCTGATCGAGGACCTGACAAAAGGTATTCTTCACAACAGGTCCCACTCTGATTGGTAACATGATGAGACCTTTTGAATTTCTTTCCTCATCATCATAGGCCTTGATTGCAATTTTGCTCTGTGGGTCTATAGAGTCTGCTGAATATCCTAAAGCTAGGACCAATTTTAAAGTGCAAATATTTAATCCAGCTCCCCCATCTATAAGGACACGTCTAATGCGGGCTTTGTGAACCATGACTTCTAAATATAGTGATGAATTATGCGGATGGGTTATGGATGAATCATCTTTTTTAGAAAAAGATAAACATGTGTTGGAGGAAAAATGCCCCACCATGGCTTAAAATTTATTGGTATGTAGATTAGGAGATACAGTTGTATCGATGAGAGCCTCTTCCAGAATGTCCTTATGTGCAGGTGATAACTTAAAAATCTCCAAGATAGAGATTTGGGCTGAAATTTTTCGTAATTGTTCAACCAAATTGTATTGTCTTGGAGGCGGAATTGCTGCTTTAGATGAGCCGCCTTTGACAATGATCTTGGCTTGTCCCCTTGTGGTAACATTGACCTCTTGATATTCTGGCTTACCTTTGATTCAAATAGCATTGATTTGAGGGTCATCAGTATAGATATGATTGATAATAATTTCTTGGATGTTATTAACATTCTTGCCCTTATCATTTGAGGATTCCCCTTTGTGATAATTAGGGAGAGGATTTTTGAATGCTTGATGATCATTATTGACATTGTGTCCCTCAACTGTGATGGTATGATTATCAATCAAATCTTGAACGATATTCTTTAACCCTTGGCAACTGTTTGTTTTATGACCTTTGCATCTATGATAATCACAGAAGTGTGAGTCATTCCACGATGGTGGTTTAACATGAGGTTCATAGTCTCTTTGTGGTGGCAATGTAATAGCGTTTTGATTCAATAATTCTTTGAGAATGGATTCCAAAGATTGGCCCAAGGGAGTGAAACTCCGTTGATTTGAAAAATATAATGGTCTGGGCGCATTTGAATTTTGATTATTGCCAAAATTATTTCCACGAGCATTATTTGTGTTTCCTTGATTAGAAACATTGCCTTGGGTGTTAGAATGTCCAATATTATTGTTATGTTGAACACCTGACACATTAAGAATGGCAGGCTTCGTATTCACATTGTTAGCACCTACTACCCCATCATTCCCAACGTTTTTATTTCGAGTCCAAAATCATGACTTGTCATTGTTGTTACTATGGTTGTTGTTGTTGTTGTTGTTGTATGAATTTGAACCCTCTTTATCAATTTTTAGAATTCCACGCTTGATCAATGCACCTTCAATAGTGATTGCGTTTTCAATCAATTTTTCAAATGATGGAGGACAATGAAGATTTAGTCTATAACTCATTTCTTGATTAAGACTATCGATGAAGATCTCCATCTTTTCCTTTTCAGGAACAGGACGAGAATATCTAGCAAACGTTCTTCTCCATCTTTGTAAAAATGTAGTGAAAGATTCCCCTACTTTTTGTTTTATCTTACAAAGATCAACCATGGTTATCTGATGTTGGATGTTGTAAGAGTATTGCGATATGAATTTATTTATCAACTCTTCAAAGGTTCTAATGGGGGGAGTGATCTTTGAAAGCGACTCCATGGATTGTCCACTCAGGCTTCGTGGAAACAATTGCATTAAGTAGGTGTCTTCATGAGAAAATTCTAAAGTCATATTTTGGAAATCCCTTACATGCTCAATCGGGTCAGTTTTCCCATTATATCTATCAAACTTAGGGATTTCACAATGCTTCGGAAAAGGTATCATTCGAAGATTTCTATCAACTGGGTAAGGACATATTTCTTCAAAAACATACTTCTTTGGTGCTCCCCCTTGCATTTATTTTATTTGCCCTTGTAATTCTTTAATCTGTTGAGTAAGGGCACTAAAATCATTAAGAGGAGTTTCAGGATTCTCTTTAATCCCTTCCGTGTCAAAATCGGTAGGTAATTTGGCTCCTTGAATAGCTAAAGAAAGGAAGTACCTTTCCTTGTTTCTTTCCAAAATCTTTTCCATAAGAGTATGGAATTGAGGATCTTGTTCTGCTTCTTGAAGCTTTTCTTCCGTTACTTCTTCAATATTTGGAATGTTAAAGAGGTTTTCCTCCCTCTCATTATTAACACCCATTTTGCTTACTATACTTTCCTCTTTTTCTATGTGCTTTCGAGATCTCGTGGTAATAGGCATACGCTTTACTCAAATCCTACTAACTTTGATCAAAGGAATGAAATAGTGCAATGGTGATGAAAGTCAGGATAGAATGAAGATTCTATGACTTAAAAGATTTTTAATCTTTAGTTCATGATTCCCTACGTGAAAGGATGAAAATCCTGTTTGCGGGAATTAAACCAAAGATTGAAAAAAAATAAAGGTGATTTTGCACTTTGTGAAGATTGATCTTAGCTTTGTAGATAGATGAATTAAATGGATGCCTAAATGTGTTTGAGTTCTCTATTGTAGAATTTGATTTGGACGAGTAGTATATGCGATTGCAAGTTGGTGAAAAATAAGAAGGACGACTACGCCTTGATTTCTGAAAATCTAGAAAATCACCTAAGCTTCAGAAAATAGATGCGTCAAAACAGAGACTGAATGCGCTAAAATAGAGCACAGACGTGCCGAAACAGTGCACAGATGCGCTGAAATAGTGCACAGATGCGCTAAAACAAAGCACATATGCGCTAAGACAGAGACCAAATGCGCTAAGACAGAGACCAAATGCGCTAAGACAGAGACCAAATGCTCCAAAACAGAGACCAAATGCACTAAGATAGAGACCAAATGCGCTAAAACAGAGACCAGATGTGCTAAAACAATGACCAGATGTGCTAAAACAACGACTAGATGTGCTAAAACAACTCTGAGACCGACATGTTTTGACAGTTTTGATAAAATTTTCTTATTTTGGATGATCTTATTCTGATTTAAATGTGAAAAACATAGCATAGAAGCAGACAATTGTTTTGTTAATCCCTAAAATCTAAACAAAGAGTGTACGTTCTTGAGATTTCCATAGGTTTTTAAACAATATAAGCACTTCAGTCAGACTCACTCTTAATTTGTCAAATAGGTCATCAAAGTAATCAGAGCCCACATCTTAAAATCGCGTCGACTCACACAGCCTTGTCACCACCTAGAGGGCGCCTGTGTTTTTGTCTTTTCCAGGTGCGTACTCAAAGTGACGAAAGTGGATATCGAATCCCTTGAGCAAACAATCCATGGTGACTATATGGTGAGTGTCTTGGGGGTAGATTCTTCCCTCCCCTTGCACCATGATTAAAATGATGTTTGGATACTGACTCGGCTGGCTTTCTACACTATGGTTCGTAGTAAGGGTATCCGTTCAGTGTGGCAAATAGATATACTCCCTTGAGAGACCTCCCAACCTTTAGAACAAAGGTTTTGGGGATGGTTATCCTGCGCACTACTGTCAAGTTGGGTTTTCATCAACAACTTGTTTTTGATTAAAGTGGGTTGGAAACCTTGGCTTTAGGTGTTCCCACTTAGGTCGTTCCCGTAGGGTGAGTACTTTTTCCCACTACGGAAGGCCTTATAAAGGATGTAATAAAGCATTAAATTGCATAAAACAAAAGGTAAGTCTGGTATTTTGATCACCCAGTTAAGGGGAGAGCATAGACCTATTACCCACAATCACAACATGCAAATAATGGTTCAATTTTAAATCCCAAATTGAATTTTTTTTCTATTCTAAGTGAAGATGTTGCTTCACTAAAAACATGGGGTTTATTTTAACCAAAAGAAAATATGTTTGGTGACTATCCTAGGATTGGTTAATTCAAAATTAAGTGTCTACCCTAGGATTGGTTCATTTTGTTAAAAATAGCATTAGAAAAATTTTGTCCGTGGATTGTGTTGGAATCAAAATTTAAATTTTTACAAACGAATGCACTGAAACAGAAGCTGTATGCACCAAAACAGGTAACGTATGCACTGAAACAGGTTATGTATGCACTGAAAGATCTCGTAGATGCACCGAAACAGTCATCAAATGCGCCGAAATAGGTTATGAATGTGCCAAAAGGTTCTCAGGGATGCGTTGAAACAGGGTGTCTATGCATTGAAAGAGGTCAAGTATGCGCTGGAACAAGTCATGTATGTGCCATAATAGTCATTGTATGTGCTGAAACAGTCTTCGTATGCACTGAACTGAGACTCGCATGCGCTAAACTGCGATTTTTTGTCCGTCACCTGCCAGAAAAATTTGGAAAAAAAGAAATTAAATGCGGGGCTTGGCCCCACAGTGGGCGCCAGAAATGTTAACGTTAGAATGTGCCAATTAAATTGAATCTAATCTAATACACCAATGAAACATTAGATTGAAGAAAACTAAATAAAATAAAGTAAATGCAAACTCTTGACAACAACTTCTTCAAATTCGTTCCATTGTCCTCTATCTCCAAGGAGTCGCTTTAAGATGTTTGCACTCAGTTGTGCAAACACAGCTTATAGAATGGCACTTGAGAGAATGATATTATTAAGAATGCATATGCATCTACAAGATTGAGTTATTGAATTAAAATGCTATGAATTGCTAAGATTGCAACTATAATAACTACGTATGAAAAATGTGAGATTCGAGGTCCTTTCTAGCTCATGAAAGGGCTGTATTTATAGATTTTTGAAGGTAGGAATTCGATTAGCCAAGATCGACGGTCGAGTTCAAACCTGTTGGAATGAACAGTGAGAGATCGAGAATTCAAAAAAGAGGTGGAATTCTGAGAGACAGAAAATGAAGAGACCATTTGAAAGGTGTCTCTCATAATTAAATAAATAAATATTTAATTATGTGTGAGAGAAATATGAAAAGGCTTTAATTAAATATTGTAAATGTTTAATTATGTGAGAAAAGAAAAAGCCTTTTGATTAAATATTAAGAATATTTAATTTTTGTGAGAGAAGTGGGAATTTAGAAAATGATTTAATTAAATATTGAAAGTATTTAATTAAATGTGGAAGGAAGAATATCGTTTAAATTTAGAATTTAAACTTTGATAATTAATGTAAATAAATTGTAAAATCTATTTAATTAATTAAGAGGAAGGTAGCATTAATTAAATAAACTTATTGATTTAATTAAATTAGAAGAATTAGAAAATGAACAATATAAACAAATAATTAAATTTATTTATATGTAGAAGACTTAAGAAACATTAATTAAATAATTCATATTTAATTAATTAACAGGTTCGATTGACCGTGACCATTTTTAGATGTGTACAATCCTAATTAAGGATATGCACTTTCTAATGAAGGATTAATTAGATTAACCCAAATTAAAGAAAAGGTTATGGAGGATAGGACAAGGAGAGAGAAATAATGAATTTAAAATTAAAGAGGATAATTGACTAAATTAAATAAATTGATTGATTTATTTAATTTAGAGAGGAAATGTTAAAGGATAAAGTATTTAATTAAATACTTTTAGGAACCTTAGAAAATGGGACAATATTAATTAGATATGTCATTTAATTAATATAGACAAATTAGACAAGTAAATGATAGGATTTTGACCATATGCGAGTGGTCAAATTTAGGTGTCTACACCTGTAATTTCTCTAAGAGTCTCAATCGTTTCGATTGATCCATGGAGTTGCTTAGGGGCTTCAGAATCTCCTTTTGCAATTGTCTAAATTTCTTTCAGACTGCTTAACCTGCTGCTCCACTTATTCTAGGTGTTCATGAAAACCTCTTGAGTACTTTGAAACCTCTCATATGCTTCATGGACACCTTTATATGTTAACCATGTAGTCTCTACCTTTAGAGCAATCCTATGCCATCTGTAACTGAGGAGACCCTCAACCATATCTTTTGAGATACTGCTCATGTCTTCTTGGACCCTGTTGTTCACAGACTTGGTTGTCTAAAGCTCCTTCTTCAATGCACTGATTCTCTATTTCAAAGTATCCTTATCCTATGGTGAAATATTAGACAGAGAGGTTAGGAGTGCCTTTTGGTTAGCCTTGGCGAGAGTAACCCTTTTTTATAATCCTTGACCAACTTGTTGTGCTTCTCCAATACTTTTGAGTACTTAGCCTATCTAATCTCTGTAGTATCAACACTCAGTATAGCTGAAAAAATTGTCAACCTCGCGGCTTGTGGAGCTATCATCTTTGAAGCTCTTCCAATGATCACATCTCCTGAGAGTCCACTCATTGTTCTACTAAGTACAAATCTCCCTGAATCTGGGGTTAGAGACCAAATAGCTAGTGCATGTAAATTGGGACTAAAACCTGAACCAAAGGTCTTTTCATAAAATGTTTCCTTAGACACCGAAGCACTTGGGTCACTTTTAATTGCATCCAAGGCAATTATGGAGAAAAAAATCCAACCAGGCATAACCATCATTCCACTATCTTTAACTAACCTCCTAGGCTCCACTGGATTCATTTGGGCGATCTCTTGAGTAATCTCATCTTCAATCTTCTTTTTCACCTCCTCATGCTGAGAAGGATCAGATACCTCCACTGTTGCTTGAATTCTATCATTTATTTTTTGAGCCTTTAACTCAACAATGAATTCCCTAAATTCCTTTGAAGCCACAAAAGAATCATCTTCCAAGAATTTAGCATAGGCTAAAAGCCTTACATCATTATCCCGACTTTCATGATACTCCCAAGGCACTAACCTATCATCTGGAACAAAAGGTTCCATTGCATCTCCAACATCAGGGTAGGATAATTCTTGTTATACTCGATGCTCAATGGGGTCTGACTCAGTAGAAGGTTGGTTTACATCCGCTTCAACATCCTGTGTTTTACCAATATCTTCAGGGGGCAATTCCATGGTAGGGGTGTCCTCAACGTCTAATGGCTGCTGCTGAACCTCTGGTGCCACCAAATCCTTTGATTGGACACTAGTCTTGATCAAGTACTCCTGTAAGGCATCTTGGGCCGAGTCCTCTGCTTGTTTCACCTTTTCTAAGAAAGTGCCATTACTGAAATCACTGAGGAGTAATTCCATTCTAGCAAACTTATCAGCAATGTGCTTAAATGGACTTTCATAAAAGTAATTCTTTCTAAGAGCTCTTTGCTCTACCTCAAAAATTTTTAGCCATACTTTTCCCCTATCTTAAGCAGTAGTTGTCGTTAACAAGTTCCTTGCTACATATTCTTTGAAAAGAAAGTCGTGAGGCCCATATCTTGATATTCCTCGTTTAATCTTCTCTTTGTCAATGACCCCTTCAGGATCAAACCTCTTGGTAGGGGATACACTCATCCTCAAATTATTAACCATTATACCAAAAACCTCATAGGGCTCCTTAGCAGTGACAACAAAATGATCCAAATAAAAGGTGGTCGCAATGATAGAGGCCTTCTTGGAAGCCCTAAATTTTTTAGCATCCCTATTATCCATTTGCCACATGATTTCCATGAAGGCCAACCTATCAAAGACATATGTGGGAAGTACATGTAGGGCCACAGTAGTTCCATAACACCTGATAACATTGCATTTGGCATAAAAATACCAATCTCCCCAATTACATTCGTAATTGGGGTCATTTCCACATTCCTTTGGCCTTAACAAAGCTTTGATTGTTTTAGAAATCCTCTCCTTTGGCCCTACCTCCATTTGTACCAGAATATTGTACTTTATTGCATTATAGAATAAGGTGTAGTCTGAAGTGGGACAATGCAAATCCCAGATGTAAGTCCACATCTATACAGGTAATCTATGGTTGCTGTCATCTACCTGCCTCAATTGCATATATCTACTGAAAACCTCCCTTCCTTGATATAGGAGCATGTGCATCAACAAGGAGTAATGCTTAAATGTTAGTGGGGTTCTTCTCTCTTTTAGACTTATTAAGTCATAATGCATTTTCTCAGCAACACAGTGAGCATAGTCAAACCACCTGATACCTATGTTGGATATGCATAGTAATAACCAACATGGGCGGTGGTATCCTTCCATTGCATTTAATCCCAAGCACCTAGAACAACATGAAATATGTATACCTAAAGTAGTCAACAAATTCTCCACAATCCAAGGGTTCAACCTCCTTGAGTGCAAATGTGGAACCCTTTTCTTACATGTACTTAGGTAATTCACCTTTTTTGTACCCAACCCTATGGGAATTATATTTGCAAGATATCCATGCTAATTTTTTCATTAGCATGAAGGTTCATGTTAAAGACTTCTATGACTTTACTCCTCTTTATCTCAAGGAGGTTTTTACCAAATGTATCAGTAATAATCCTACTAACATCGTCATACCTGTCTGCGAGTTGTAACATCAAGTCCACTTCCACAAAGAAATTCGGGATGACCAAATTTCCCAAGTCATATCCCCAAACATTCCGACCAGGGTGTAGAGCATCCCTCCTTGTAAAGGCATTCACAAATAAATCCCATCTTGACTCTGGCACAATAATATCACCAATCTTTGCTGCAAGGTCTTTAAAATTTGAGGTTAACACCCCATCTCTTGTGGCCTTCCTACCACTAGCTTTGACATCTAAAGGCTGAAACTTGTCCATAAAATGGACATAATTATGTGGCTTCCCTTTCTTCTTGTCAAGGCCTTCTGATTCATGTGATGTTTCATGGGAGGCCTGTTGCCTCTTTCTCTTTGACGTGGGTTTAGAGGTTGATGACTGACCTGGTTGGCTCATCCTTTCCTTAAACTAGGGTTTCCTTTTCAATTACAATTTCAACTAGGTGTCGAATTGATGACATAAACTTCACAATCACAATTGCAGAGTAATACTAACTTTTCAATATCACCCTAGCCCAAAATACACACCAATTCATACAATATGGAAAACCCTAGTTTAGCCCTAGTGTATGATTGTGGACATACAAAACACAGATACAATTCAGCAAGAGAATAAGATTTTCAGTATTCGGTAGAGACTTACCTGGGAGGCAACCTCTACAACCTTCCTCCGCTTGTGTCTCTACCTTGTTACTACTTCTTTTAGCTTCTCATAAGCAAGGTAGAAAATGAAAATAGAACCCTTATATAATTATTTGATCGAGTACAAGCACCATTAATGGCACAAGGAATATCACGCGAGTGAAAACACCCAGTTTTTTAGTTGCCCATGTTTATTTGAATACACACCATTGATTTACAAGCTTGAAAACTTAAACCAGTAGTTCTCACGTATTCACCGCCTCATAGTGTCCTTTCAGTGACATGGCACATACCAAGCGATGGGTGAGGTAGATAATATGTGTCACCCTTTTAGATATGGCATCGGGCGTCGTTGCTTCCAGGTCCACTTTAGGAGTTCAACTAGCGATAGCGGTGAGGCCAACAATGAGATATGAGCCATCGATCATTGATAGAAGAATTATGGCCATTGATTTTAATTTTATCGCTCATCGCTTGATGACCCATCCCTAGCCCAGGTGAACCGGTGAAACACTAGACCCCAATGATGGAAAATGACTTGGACATCGATGGTCACGGGTTCTGCTTCAACCTCCACGAAAAAACCAATGGCAGTTAAAAGGGTAGCAATGGGTCAAAATGTTGACCACATTGCTCATTGGGTGTTAATTCCCCACAAATATAGTTAAACACGCAAGGGACTATGGGCGACCGTAGGAAGAAAAGGAAGGGAAATCGCTCATCACTAGATGCATAAAGAAATTTGAAAATGAATGAGCGATAACCGATGCAAACACTTAGAGGCCGACTTAAGGAGTACTTTCAACATGTGCGCCTAAGGTTATTTTTAGAAAGACTACCTAGTCACGATGAGAAGGATAATGAAAGGGGCTAGTAAAACCACAAGACCTAAGTCCATGAGGGATTAAGAAAAAGAATGGGAAATAAATACAACCAGTCAACTAAAAAATAGAAGTCCAGATACCAAATAAGGGTGTGAACATGAATAACTTGTAAAACCTGAACCCTAGGGCCAAAAATATGAGGATTTAGTCATAAAATGTTTAGTGGAACCAATAAAAATTCAGGGGTTCCACCACATCCTTCAATTTACAAATTCAAATTAGGTCAACTACTCAACATTCCTATGGTGGATAAGAATGAGAGAGAACAATTTACACATTTAATTAGGACCTAAACAACATCTTGGATCAATCACACACTTCCTTAATTCGATGCAAAATATTTATGTAATGTGTTGACACCAGGTCAACCAAACCTAATGAAAACACCAATGATATTTTAATTATACAAATCTCCAACAAGATGATCACACGTGGATCACCCAACACACTTCACTAGACATTTTAACATCTCTTAGAGACCTTCAGATACATCCAAAACTACTGTAATAATCTTCATGCACAAAACATTATTCAACAGTCCAATTGGACCAAGCAACAACACACAGGAGCTCTGGAGAAAGTTTTCCAGATCACCAAATAATAATCAAATTTTCTTGTGTATAAACCATCTTCTAGATCCACAAGATCTTAACCAAAACACCAGAGGACTATGGAGGAAAAACATTTCTCCCAGTCCAGAAAAAAATAGTTATGCCAAACTAGTTCACACACTGGTGAACATAGCTTTCACTCTCCATCAATCCAAAAGCTAAGACTTAGGATATATTATCCATTGAAGCTCATGAACAATACCATAGATATACACATGCATAGGATCAACATAGAAGAAATGCATAGCACATTATCAGAGCACACTCAGAACACATACTCAACATTGCCTTCATTATTTCTCAATTTTCTCAAAAGCATTGACAAAAACATAACTGAAACTTCATGAAAAAAACACAACTACAACATCATAGATATAGTTGCATGTACTCTAAACACTTCTACAATATCTCAACTATACAAGTACCATCTACAATCACACTGAACTATGTTGACATCAATGACAACATTAATTTCAACACCACCAAGCACATCCATACTTGCAATAATCTCCCCCTTTGTCATTGATGGGAAAACATGATGTGAAAAACCATCAAAGAAAACATATGCATTCTCCTACTTCTTCTACACTCTTCTCCTTACAAGAATCTCTCCCTTTTCAACTTTTTCACATGATTTTCTCTCCCCCTTTGACATCACTGGCAAAGGAAATTTTTGCATGAAAAACACTTGCCATATAAAGCTCTGATCACTCCCCCTTAGGAGCGCACCCACATCACATACTACAACAATGAAACTCTCTACTCCCCCTTGAGGAGTAGACCATAATCATCAATCCTGACCAGAAAAGGATCTGTGAATCCATTGGACTAATGCATCTCCATGTGCACCTAAGGAAGGAGGGATAGTAACCCCTAACTTCCCCATGAGATACTCAAAATTATCCTTCGAAAGGGCCTTAGTGAATATGTCAGCAATTTGTTCCTTGGTAGATACATATTCAAGTTTGACTTCATTTTGCAACACCTTCTCCCTCAAGAAATGATACCTAATGGATATATGCTTTGTCCTAGAATGTATAACCGAATTATTTAAAATGTTTATTGCACTTGTATTGTCACAAAAGGATAGACATAGGCTTATCACACATTACACCTATGTCCTTCAAAATTTTCTTCATCCAAAAGTACCTGTGTATAGCAGGATGTTGCTACAATAAATTCAACTTTTGCAGTGGATAAAGAGATTGAATCCCATTTCTTACTCAACCATGAGACCAATATTCCTCCAAGGAAGAATGCACCACCACTTGTACTCTTTTGGTAATCTACGCAACCATCCCAATCTATATCAGTTTAGGCATTCAATGTGAAATTAGTATCCTTAGGATACCATAGCCCATAATCTAGAGTTCCCTTTAGATATATGAATATCCTCTTTACAAATGTAACATGTGCCTCCTTAGGTTTTTCTTGAAATCTTGCAACTAAACATACTGCATGCATGATATCTAATCTATTAGCAATAAGATACAACATTCCACCAATCATATGTTTGTACATGCTCTGATCAACTTTAGAAGAATCATCATCCTTACTTATCTTACATCCAGCTACCTTAGGGGTACAAACCGGTTTGGAGTCATCCATTCCAAACTTATTCAACAATTCCTTAACATACTTAGATTGTGAAATGAATATCCCCTTATCAATTTGATTCACGTGAAGACCAAGGAAGAAATTCAACTCACCAATCATAGACATCTCAAACTCTTTTTGCATCTCCTCTACAAATTTTTTACACATACCTTCGTTTCCACAAAAGATAATATCATCCACATATACCACAACTATCAACATTGTATTTCTGCCAACTTTGAAGTAAAGATTATTGTCTACAAACCCTTTGCTGAATCCTTGTTGTGTCAAGTATCTATCCAACCCTGTATACCATGCTATGGGATCCCGTTTAAGTCCATACAATGCATCTTTCAACTTGCAGACCATGTCTAGTTTTTCTGACAACTAAAATCCTTTTGATTGCTCCATATACACTTCTTCCAATTCTCCATTCAAGAATGCAAACTTGGCCTCCATTCTTTCCACTAGTCCAACTTTCTCTTCAAAATATATTCCTTCAACCTCTGAATAACATTTGCATACAAGTATTTCTTTATTTCTTACAACTTCACCATCTTCATTCAGCTTATTACTAAATACATATTTTGAGCCAATTACATTCTTGTTTACTAGTCTAGGGACTAGTTCACATGTTTGATTCTTCTCTATCTGCTACAATTCCTCTTTCATCGCTGTAACCCAACTCTCATCTTTGTATGCCTCATTCACAGTCTTAGGTTCTATCTTAGAAAGTAAGCACAAGTTTACCTCAACCACTTTGCTTCTTGTCTTTACACCTTCACTTATGTCTCCAATTATATTTTCCTCTGGATGATTTATCTATACATATTTAGGAGTCTTAGGTGTAGGTTTCAAAATCTCCTCTTCATCACTTTGTTCTTTCTCTTCCTTTTCTTCTCCTTATACTTTCCCACACATAGGATCATTTGGTTCAACTTCACTTATTTATACTGGTCTATGCATAGCTTCATCAACTTTTACAATAGCACTTTCAACTATTTTTCTCAGTCTTTTATTGAAGCATCAATATGCCTTGATATTATTTAAATATCCAAGAAAAATTCCTTAATCATGTCTAGCATCAAAATTTCCAAGATTCTCATCATCTCTTTTAATGTAACATCTGTTTCCAAACACTTTAAAGTATTTAACAATAGGAGTCCTACCAATCCATAATTCATAAGGAGTCTTAGTGTTGCTACCTCTGATATGAACTCTATTAAGAATGTAAATAGAAGTGTGGATTTCTTATCTCCAATATACATTAGGAACATTTGCTTCTTTCATCATTGTCATGGCAGCCTCTTGAATATTTTGGTTCTTCCTTTCCACAACTCCATTCTCCTGGGGGTTGTAGGAACAGAATAATGTCTCTTTATGCCATGCTCTTCACAAAATGCATTAAAATCACCAAGAGTAAATTCTCCACCTTTATCAGACCTTAAACATTTGATTCTCAAGTTTACATCATTCTCTACTCTTGCCTTGAACACTTTGAATCTATTAAGAGTCTAAGCTTTCTCTCTAAGAAAAGTAACCCATTTCATCCTAGAGTAATCATGAATTAAGAGAATAAAATACATGTCACCATTAAGGCTTCCTATTCTTGTAGGACCACAAAGGTCTGTGTGAATCAATTCCAATATTTTAGTAGATGATTATTCTTTTCCCTTAAAACTACTTGTTTTTTTCCTAACTAACAACTTCTCCAAATTGAATTTGTAGGATTTGTGATTCTAGGAAGATCTTTGACAACATATTTTTAATTTTTGTTCATCATTTTGTTAAAATTTACATGTACCATCCTCTGGTGCCATAGCCAACTTTAATTAATCTATGAAACAAAGCACTGAACATCACCACTCTTAAGCTGATAGATGTTTCCATGAGTTCTTCTTTCTGCTGCTACCACAGTTCTGGATCATTTTATGATCTCACAGGTGTTATCCTAAAACACAAGCTTAAATCCTTTGCCCCAACACTCAAAATATTATGGCTTAAACCCTTAACATAATAGATATCATTAGTACTATGTTTCCCATCAAAACTAATTGTTCCTATCCCAACAATCTTAGCACCAGAATCATCTCCAAACATAACTATTCCTCCATCATACTTCTCAATTTAGTGAACTTACTTTTATCTCCAATCATGTGATCTGAACATCCACTGTCAATTAACCAATAGTCTTCATCCTTTCTAGCATGAAAATCAGTCACCAAAGTACCTTCCATCTCATCTATCTTGCTCTTCGAACCAGATTCCCTTGCACATATTCCATGGTTAGTAGATACAAATTTACTTTCTAGGGCTAGAAATAAACATTCATCTTTATCTTCCTCAAATTCAGACTCATCATAAAAAATTCCTGCATCTTTTTTAATAATATAATTTCTTGAACTTCCTATCCTTTTTGTCTCTATATTTATTATTATTATCTTTTTTCTTTTTGTGTGTAGCTCTATTTGGACATATTGAGGCATAATGACCAATATTTTGACAACCGAAACATTTAAAGGGCAACATGCCTTTGTATTTACTAGTACCTTTCTTCGATTTCCTTGTAAAGTTTGCTTCCAAATCTTCTGAACTATCATCATCCGAGTCATCTCCTATCTTCATTTCTTTGAAGGATGTTTCAACTTTCTCCTTTTCTCTTACAAATTTTCTCATCTCAAATGTAGTCAAGGTGCCAAATGGCTACTCCTTAGTAAATATCTTTGGATCATATGATTCTTCAATTTCAAAGACCTTATCACTGTAATTCTTTGGTAGGGTCATCGGGATATTCTCAATTACATCTTCATCTGACATGGTACCACCTTGACTCTTGATCTCATTTGCTACAAGTTCAACTATCTGATAAAATATCACAATATCTTCACCTTCTTCCATTCTCAGGTTCTCAAATTTGTGCTTAGCTATTAGCTTTCTTGACAATTTTACTCTATCATTTCCTTCATAAATGTCTTTCAATTTTTCCCATACTTCATAAGTAGTGCCTAAAGAAATAATTTTTGTCCTTTCAGTTTTAGATAGAGCACTGAAGATAGCATACCTTGCATTTTCACTCTCCTCATAAGCATAAATCTCATTTGCAAAGGAAGGACCAGCGGATGGTTCAACATAATTTGTCTCTATAGCTTTCTAGGTCTTGAAACCAAGAGAGACCAGGTAACCTCTCATCTACACTTTCTAGTCACTATAATCAGCTCCATCAAAAATAGGGATTTGCAACTTGTGTGCCATCTGACCTACCTCAATCAGTTAAGCTTTTCACTGAGGAACTAGAGCTCCGATACCAATTGCTGAAATGCACAAGACAAATGAGAGGGGGGATGAATCATTTGTATCAAATTACTTTACTTCTAACCTTAATCAGTTCCACTTTAACTCAATCTTTTATTAAGTGTAAACATGGAATGTAAATAATAAAAAGAAAACACCAAAGACACCTGATTTACGTGGAAAACATAATGAGGGAGAAACCACAATGAGGATTAGCTCACAATATAGTAGTAATGTCATACTAGATACTAAGGCTCATTGCCAGAGTGATCACTACCCAGATACAAAGGCTCACTACCTACAATAGGAATCACTATCTAGAAGGAGGCTCACTACCTACAGATAAAGAAAAGATAACTAAAGATCCACCAGAAAAGGTTCCACACATTCAAAGCTTGATCAGAAGATTGTAGACACCATCAACTCACTACTTTTAGGAATCTAGCACATCAAAGTACTATTGCCTTGATTCGATCTTACACACTCTACTTTTCACACTTTTTCGCACACATCACTTTATTTTTCACACAATTTGTACCATATTGACTTGATTTTATACTATCTTCAACCCTAGAAGCATTCTCTAAGGTCAGCTATACATCCTTCAATTGAAAAATTTAAATTAGGTCAGCTGCTCAACATTCCTGTGGTGGATAATAATAAGAGAAGACCATTTACATATTTAATTAGGACCCAAACAACATCTTTCATCAATCACATGCTTCCTTAATTCAATGCACAATCTTTATGTAATGTGTAGACACCAGGTCAGAAAAACCTAATGAAAACACCAATGAAATTTGAAGTACGCAAATATCTAACAAGATGATCACACGTGGATCACCCAACACACTTCAACATATATTTTAACATCTCTTAGAGACCTTTAGATAAATCCATAACTAATACAATAATCTTCATGCACAAAACATTCTTCAACAGTCCAACCAGACCAAACAACAACAAACAAGAGCTCTGGAGCAAGTCTTCCGAAGCACCAAATCACAAGCACATTTTCCAAAACACTGAGAACATTATTACAAACCATTTTTCAGATCCACAAGATCTTAACCAAAACACTAGAAGACTGCGGAGCAAAAACATTTCTCCCAGTCCATAAAAAAATAGTTCTACCAAACTGGTTCACACACCGGTGAACATATCTTTCACTCTTCATCAATCCAGAAGCTAATAATTAGGATATATTATCCATTGAAGCTCATGAACAATACTATAGATCTACACAGGCATAGGATCAACATGAAAGAAATGCAAAGCACATTATCAGAGCACACTTAGAACACATACTCAACACTGCCTTCATTATTTCTCAATTTTCTCAAAAGCACTTAGCAAAAGCACAACTACAACTTCATAAATATAGCTTCATGTAGTCTAAAAAATTCTACAATATCTCAACTATACAAGTACCATCTCCAATCACACTGAACTGTGTTGACATCAATGACAAAACCACCAAGCACATCCATAATTCAACATGTATTCATGTTAATATATGACACAGACTATTGAAAATGCAACACAAAAGAGAGGTAGAGGATCCAACACATGAATCACTCAATGATTCACATTCAATGGATTTATAAATCCATTAAACCTACTAACTACCCAAACCATCTAACAACTAACTAAAAACTAATCTCTATAAACTAAAGTTATTATTACATAATCACTTACACTAATTATTAACTTATGTTAACCACTAATTCCTAACACCCCCTTTAGTGCCAATAAGAATTTTTATGTTTTCCCCCTTTAATAATTTTTTTCTTTGGATGTCATTTTATATCAATAGTGCACCTACAATGTGATCAATAAATATGCATAAAAAATGTCTATGATCAATGCAAATAATTATAATTCTTTTCATCCACTCTTATACATTGTATCTAGTATCTATTTTATTGGATGTGATATAATCATTCCAAATTATCCTTTTATGTAAAGATGTTTGCATTATTTTCTAAACATATATTACCTTTATAACTCCAAGTTTGTAACTATATTGGTGAGCAAAAAACTAGATGTCGTAGTTATGGCTTTGAGAAAATAAATTCATCATTATAAACACCTTAGGATATAAACTTAGTTTTTTCTAAGGGTGAACATTGGAAATCAAACTTAGGAACACAAGCACTTATGGTCTTTCTTAATTTTATTGTTTCATTATCACTGTGTCATGGAACATTAGTAGGAAAGGTATACAAAATAAACTAACCCAATGGGACAAATTCCATTTATACAAAAAAATATTATAAGTATATGATATCAAGTACCATTCTAGGAAAAGTTAAGTCTTATGCATCATGAAGACATCCAATCTTTCATTTTAACTCATATTATATAAATTTATAATGTAATGACACAAGTGTTGCATTGATGGTAATTGGTATTCAAAAATATTTATAGAGCTACCATTGTCTTTTCTTTTGTCTTCATTAGTACCTCCATGCAATCTCTATGTCTTCTTGATTCTCTCAAGATATTTCACAATTGACCAATTCATAGTATTGGAGTTTATCATGTAGCCTTGAAATCTTAATATTTTTATTATCAATCTACACCTTCATATCATGTTTTTGTTATGATTTTATTGACATGAAGAATCCATAGGTTCATTCTAGAGGGTTTCATACATGATTATAAATTCTCCTAAAAAAAAATAGCATTTGAATGTGATGTAGTATTGTTTAGGGAGTTTTTTTAAAAATTTCCCAATCATGCAACCAAATAACTTATTCAATACTAAAAATTGGTTCAATTCTGAGAAAATAATGAATTTATTATCTAGAAAATAATTCAATTACAAAAGTCCATTCAAATTAATATCATTCATAATTGACCTTTTGCAATTCGCCCCCTCCCCCCAAAAGATCCCCAAGTGAGTGCATCTTCCCCCCATTCATCTAGCAACAACCATAGAAGATTAATCCAAATTGTATTCGGTAGTTACAACCTCCAATTCATTACAAGAAACTAAAGTGTAGATGTATGTCAAAAAATTTCAAGTTCATATGACTTGAATATTCCTACAAGTATAGATACAAGATGAAATTACATAAATCTATATGCAAGCCGAAACTCCACAAATGTAGATACAAGTTGGAACTCCACAAGTGCAAATGCAAATGAAAAATCTACAATCGAATACTTCAATCATGAAATTCCACTTTAGTTCAGTTGGACGGTATTTTATCACAATCTATATTGGATGATGTCATAGTGAGTCATGCTGATGTCATAGGTAGATCTAATCATCAGAACCAGATCATTACATTTCTAGGTATAGTTCACTAAGGTTTCTTCACAAATTATAATGGCCACAATAACCACACAAACATCCAGTTGCACATAAAATTTCTAAAAAGGCCAAATGGTGCCAAAGTTCTAGCAAATATTTAGATGCACATAAATCTTTTAAAAAGGTTCAATGACGTCACTTTTCACACAATGTGGGAAAATCTATAGGAACCAACCAAGAATCAAACCAAAAAAAAGTTTGGCTCTCTTAGGAACTTCCCTAAAGGTTCAATTGTGGTTGAAATATTGCATCCCACAACAATCTGGAATCCTACAATGATTCGGTTCATGAGTAATTCTATGTAAATGTCTAGTAGTAGGTTAAAAACCCATAAGACCACAACTTGCTCATTTTAAATCCAAATTTCACCAAATTTGATTTGTGACTACCCATTTGGATCTTATATAAGATGACATCATTAGATTATCCAAAATATTTTTTAAAATTTCCCCCATGATAAATTTACCCAAAAGTACACTACTAAAAGCTAGGCAACTAAACTGAAAAGGGAATTTTTTTTTTGGTGATATAGGATTCCCTATAAAATTAGATCCTCTTGCATTAGACATGCCTAGTAAATGATATTTATCATAATTTTGGAAATCTTAGGAACATTTGAAAGTGCATGGGATGGTAATCCCATATTTTTCCTTTATTTGCATCCAAATTTGTCCCCTTAGACTTTTCCATTTCTTCCCTTTTGCTCTTCTTCTCCATTATCTACACACAAATCACCTCTTTGTATTCTTCTCTATAAGGCACCATCATGACCTTTATGAAAAAATCTACAAATTCCCAACTGTAACTTTGGATGTGTCCTCTCTAAACCTCCTCTGCCCTAGTGATCATCTACATCCTTTTGAATGCTCCCTTTTCCTTTACATTGTTGTTGCATAAAAATAATATTCTTTCCACTCTTTCCATTTTTAATCTTCTCCTTAAGAACCTCCATGGATTTGTTCTTGACTCCTCCAACTTCCTTCATTACATGTTTTCGTGCACTAAAACAAAATATAGAACTAATTTCATTTAATTTCTTCTCCTTTTCCTTTAGAGAACTCAAAACATACTTTTGTCCATCCTTCATGATAGTGTACAAATTAATTTTTCCATCATCTATGACTTCCCTATCAAATTTCCATGGTCTTCCCAAAAACACATGATATGCATTCATTGTCATCATATCACACAAAAAATTGTACTTATAGGACCTAATATGAAAACTAATTTAACATTATTCATTCACTATCAACTCATGTTCCTTTTGCAACCAAGAAAATTTATACGGACTTGGGTGTTTACACATTTTCAAACCTAGATTTTCTACCATATCCTTAAAAACTGGGTTATTTGTACTACCACTATCTACTATGACCTTACAACACTTACCTTTGGACTTGCACACAATTCAAAAAATAAACCTTCTTTGAGATGGTCCATATTCTTCTTCAGCTAGTTTCACCAACACTCTCCTCAACATGAGAAATTTACCCTCTTCTGGCTCAGATTTTGGTAATGTCATAATCTCATCATCCTCTTGTGCCAACTAATTTCTTGTTGTGATTTTCTTGGTCCCTGTTGGGAAATTTAAATCATCTCAGAAAGAAACATCCAAGATTAGTAGTACCTTTGAAAGTCTTTATTTTCTTAGATCACCTCAAAGAAACATACAACTGAGTCATAAAGAAAAAAATACACAATTCATTTCCCACTTTAATTATTTTAAGAAAAAATCATCCAAATTTAACCAAGTCCAAACAACAACATTAATTAGATTTATCAAACATAACCACTAAACATGAAAGATGGAACAAAAGACAAGAATACACTGATTTACATGGGGAAAAACCTTATGGGTAAAAAACTCCACATTCCAAAAGCTTAGATCACCATTGTATTATTCAACAACAAAAAATATATTTACAATACAATTCAGGATCTAAGCCTTTATAGAGTTTACATCTTGTTCCATTTAGAGAGGATCCAATAACATAACCCCCTTTTCGACCTCTCTCTCTCTTTGCAGAACGTTCAAGGTTTGATAACATTTCTTCTACATTCCAAGCCATCCAAGAAACCAACTGATTCAACTGCTGTAGAAAAATGGTCTCGACACAATTTCAACTGTCTCATAGCCCCATTGAAATTATTTCAATAACCTACCAAGTTATTGTCAAACAATCCTTCAACGATTGACAACAATCATCGCTTTCCATTCTGGCACTAATCAGGTCCCACCATGACACATGTCCAAAGTCTACACACCTCACGGGAATCACTTGAGACCCACCACAATCATTAGATTAATCTCATCGCAATCGATGATCAACTGCCAACATGACATCACGTCATCACTGCTATCCAATCTCACACAACCCATAGGAGTCTTTCGGGAGCCACCATAAGAGGCACAGGGTTAGTGGGCACTATTGGATTCTTACAACTGCAACCATTGATTGAGTTTTCACATCACATTGCCATGGTTCCCACTCCCATTGTGACATCCAAGTCACCACTGACAAGCCAAAGCCTATACAATGTCGCTATGTCACTAGAAAACCAAACTTCAGAACCTCTATTGGAGGTTATGAAATTCCCAAAACCCGCGACTCACCGACAAAAAAGGGATTGCTATGTCACTCAAAAATAGAACTTCAGAACCTCTATCGGAGGTTATGAATTTTTTAAAACCCGTGACATGCTGATAACAAAGAGAACCTCAATATTACTAAGTTAGGAGGTTACAAAACTTTAGAACCTCGTGACTTAAGTTAGGAAAATATGAAACCCAACAACATAACTAACAAACCATTCCTCACCAACATGATTTCAAACTAGTAACTTTGTCCTGGTGATATTCAACTATTTGTTCAACAATGCAGAGGCCCAAACACTAGTACATTGGAGGCACCATTTTTTAACACTCCCACCTTATATTTGTGGACACTCAAAGGCCCTATGACCAACCTCTCCACACTGGAAGCATTTTCCCAAAATCCCCTTGCTACTGCTACCACATCCTCTTACAGAGTACTTCCCTCTTTTGCCTTGTCCTAGCTCTCTACTCCACTTAGGTTTGGTTTCTTCCCCATGTTTATTTTCCTTTACCACTACTCACTTGTTCTTTATTTGTTGTAAATCTTCCTCTACTTCTAGAGTTATTTTGTCACTACCTCAATATCTTCTCTTCTACTTTTAGTACATATTGGTAAGCCTCTTCAATAGTGGTGATCTTCAATAATCTTATCTCATCTTGGATGTTGAATCTCAACCCATTCATATACCTTGCCACCTTCTCCCTATCCATCTAGTGTTGTTCGGATCTAATCACCATATTATAAAACTCCTTTGTGTAATATTTCACACTCATATCCTTCTGATTTAGATTTTACAGCTTTTTAAACAACTCCATTTCATAGTCTCTGAGAATAATTTTTTCTTTCAATCTGGCTACTATTTGATTAAATATGGTTATTCTTGGATCACCATTGGCAACCCTCTGTCTCTATGTAATTCCTCCATCATAGTGTAGTGTGCCCTTTGAGTTTTATTTGTGCTAGTTCCACCCTCTATGGGTCTCTAATTTCCTCCAAATCAAAATAATCCTCCAACTCAACTATCCAATTAGTCAATTCATCAGTATTTAAAATACCATTTTTTTGGCATATCCATTAGTTACTTTTACCAATTTTTATAAGGGCTCTCAAGAATAATTCTTCTCTAGCATATACTAGTTGTTCATTGTCTCTTTCTTGTTCATCTATTTCTTCTTCACTAACATGGTCTTCAAAATTATTTGGGTTTCTCCTCAAATTTGCAACCAACATCCTCAAATCTATTTGTATTTTAGTTTGAAATCACTCAAACATCTCCTCCATCCTTGGATTTTTCCTTCTTGGGGGGATTTTCTCAATATACACAACCAATCAAACACTATCTCAAGTTTCACTACTATCTCACCTTCATCGGTCTCTTACGAGTCCTTTTACACTTGAAAAAAAATTCTCACACACACTTGCCTATTCTCTACCCAATATAGGTTTCAGGAAGACACACATTTCACTTCCTCTATGTACTCTCTCTTAGTGGAGTAAATATCTACACACCTTCTACCCAACCTTAACATTTGCTAGAGGATAGCCTACAATCTTTCCCTTACAAGACTCTTGTAACAAACTATCATAACCGCATATCTCTCAGACCACTCTCATCACAATGAGTAATCTAGCTATGATACCATTTGATGTAGTCACGATCAAGGAATTTTGTCAAATTTCCCAATCACACAACCAAATACCTTATTCAATACAAAAATCTAATTCGGTACTAAGAAAAATATAGAATTTATTGTCTAGCAAGAAATTTTCAATTAGATGAGTACATTCAAATTAATATCCTTCACTATCAACCTTTTGTGATTTTCTCCCCCAAAAAAAATCCCCGAGTGCATCTTCCCCCCATTTATTAACTAACAACCATAGAAGATGAATCAGATTCAAAATGGACAATTACAACCTCCAATTCGTTAGAAGAAACTAAAATACAAATGCAAGTCAAATGTTTACAAGTTCAGATGACCTCAATATTCCCACAAGTGCAGATGCAAGCCAAAATTTTGTAAATTTAGATGGAAGCCAAAATTATGCAAATGCAAATGCAAGTCAAAACTCCACAATTATAGATGCAAGTGAAAAATCCAAAATCGAAAACTTTAATCATGAAATTCAACATCGATTCAATTGGATGATATTTTCCCACAATTTATATTAGATGATGTCATTAGGAGTCATTTTGATGTCATAGGCAAATCTAATCATCAAAACTAGATCATTACATCATTAGGTTTAGTTCACTAAGGTTTCTCCATAAATTCTAATGGCCACAAAAACCCTACAAACATCCAATTGCACATAAAACTTACACAAAGGCTAGATGGTGGAAAAGCTACCGCAAATATTCAAATGCACACAAAATTTCCACAAAGGTTAGATGACATCACTTTTCCCACAATGTAGGAAAATCTATTAGAACTGACCAAGATTCATACTGAAATAAAGTTTTGGTTCACCTAGGAACTTCCACAAAGGTTTAGTTATGGCTTGAAAGCCCACATCCCACAACAATCTCAAATCTCGTAATGACCCATTTCACATGTAATTATCCACAAATGCCTGATAGTAGGTTAAAATCTGCAAAACCATAACTTGCTCATTTTCATCCAAATTTTACCAAATTTGATTTGTGATTATGCATTTGGATCTTCTACAAGATGAAATCATTAGATTATCCGAGTTTTTTTTTTTTTAAATTCGCTCGAGAAAATTGAACCAAAACTACACTACCAAAAACCAGACAATTGAATGAAAAAGGAATTTTTTTTTTGTGGGTGATGCTCGGATTGCTTGTGAACCTAGATACTCATGCTTTAGAATTTACATTTTGTAAATAAAAATATATGAAAATGAAAAAAAAATAACTTGAATAATGAAAAGAGTGAATAAGATGGATATAGTAGAGAAACCAAATGTAGATTGATGATGAATATCATAGATATACAAGTGATCTACACTTCACATTTGTTGACAAAATACAAAATTGTGAACATACAAAATAATGGCTATTGCATGTGGTCTTTTTACATCATTGTTGTATGAAATTATTTGGAGAAGGAAAGAGAAAAAACAAAGGGTGAATAGAAAATTCCAAAAATTCCACTTTGAAGAGAAAAAATATAATGCAAAAGAAATACAGAGGCCCTAACACACAAATTAATCAATCTTTTATCTTTAACACACTTTATTATTACATTCAATGGATTTATAAGTTCATTCAATCTACTCACTACCCAAACAACCTAACTATTAACTGATAACTGATATCTATAAACTAAAGTGATTATTACATAATCAATTACATTATATTAACCTATGTTAAGCACTAATTCCAAACATAGTCTATTAAATCCTTCATACATTGCTATTTTTTTGATAAATTTATCAGAAATAATTGTTTAATTAAATAATATCTTAGATACTAAATTATGATAATATTAAATTAGAGATGATGATGATTGAAAACTCCTTTATGTACCTACAATTAGTCCCATTTAATTTATGAAATAAGGAGCATGTCTTTGCAACAAGTTTATTAGTCTAGGGAGGTTTCCCTTGAATTCACCCTCTTCTATATTACTTTAGTAATAACTTGTTCTATATACAAGGCTAAATAATTAGGATTTGCATTGCTTCAACAATTTTACTTTCACATATGACCTTGAATCTCCTTCTTCATGAGTATTCAAGAACAAGAAGTATCTTCTCTTGGTTACACATGTCACTATGATCCAAAATATCTAGATCCCAAGTCTACAATCTTCTACATGCATGATCTTCCTTGGAATCTAAATTTACACCCATAAAAAAGTACATAAGAATCAATTCCTCATAATACTAATAACAATAAAATTCATAAGTAATAATGTAAATCCCTCAAGCCCTTATGAATTTACTTTCAACTCATGGTTTGATGGTTTGAGACACATAATAGTCATTTGCAACTTGCTCAATGTCCCATGTTAACAATAAGAAAACCATACTTGCTACTATTCTATGCCCTCAATATTTATTTAATTTCTCCATATTGATTATTTCAAGATTATGTTCATGTGCTTGTTTTATATGGATGGGAAAAACACAAGAAAAACTTAGGATTTCCCACCATAAAAGAAGAGTGTGTCATTCAAGAGCAAAACACAAAATAAAATGGAGAGATGGGTGGTACTAATTATAGCAATTCCTCTGATAGGATTGGGAGCATTACCATCAATGAAACAAAAAAATCAATTATCACCCAAAAGGTAACATCTAAATAGATGTTAAAATCCAAGCTATTAAAGCCTAGTTAGATTTAATAAATGTGATGGTGAGGATAAATCCAATCATTTTTGCATGAAAAATTATTTTATGGTGCACACTCTTTTTTAGCTATTGGACTAGATATTGGAAATAATCCACACTCCAACTAAAAATGGACTAGCCAAAAAGGGGCTAGTAGCTCAACTGGTAGAATACTCCAACATCAAATGGAAGGTCCTAAGGTTGAGTCCTAGTTGGTTGACAGGATTTGTAGCTTAACTTGTGGTATCAAAGCTAGGATAAGAGCCCCAAGCACCTACAATGTGGCTTAAGGGGGGTGTTAGAAATAATCCACACCTAGATCGATGATGGACTAGATACAAAGGGGTCAATAAATTAGTTGGTAGAGCACTGCAATAGAAAATTGAAGGTCTTAGGTTAGAGTCCTATCTGGTCCATATGAGTTGTAGCTCAACACTAGAATTAGGTACACTAAAATGGTATATTGATGTATGTATACACTTCTATTTGGTCCAGGTTTTTCAATGGTATATATGTCATCATTAATCTTTATGTGTCCCATGCATAGAAAATTATTACAAAATATATATCGCCTCTACTGGTTTAATCTATCCCTCACCTCGACTGTCTCCTTGCTCCCGCACATTACTAATCCCCCTTTTATGCCTTGCATAACCACCCCATCTTTTGCCTTGGTCAAAATGGGTCCCCCTTTTATGTTTTTATCCTTGGTTGTTTTTCAAACAAAGTTTGGAGTCTTTCTTTTCCAGCACTTTGTTTTTCTTTGGTTTGTTCTGTCGGAACCGGAATCAGAACCGAATCGGGTTTTAAGAACTTCCTTTCAAAACTCCTTCCCATTCCCATCCCAAAATTTTTTCTTTTTGACTTTGTTGTTTTGTCTTTGTCGGAGCCAGAGCTGGGGTGGAAGTTAAGTCGTAATTTATTCAAGTTTCAAAATCAACTCCCGTTTCGCCTTCGCCTCCACTTTTTTGGTCTTTCGTTTTAAACTAGGTTTTTATGTTAAGTTTTCTTGTTTCGGTCTTTTTGTTTTATTTTGATGTTTTTTTTCGCTTTATACTTTGTCTGTGGAACCGGACTCGAAACGGGATCCAAGTTGGAAAGTTAAACAAGTTTCCGAAATAGTTTTTGTTCCGATTTCGCTCCCGTCGTTTCTTGGTCATTGACTTTACTGAAGTCGCCCGACAATAATGTGCCAATTCTTTCTGTAGTTCTGACTCCGCTCTACTGCATTTATTGCATTAATGACAGGTGCCATGCATGTGTGGAACTCTGAGTTTTATCTTAATTAGGGATTAACACATATTTATTACCACTATTGTTAAGAGGTTGAAGAGTGAACCAGAGTTGCAGTGAAGCTTTTTTGCGAGTGAATCGATTGAAAGAGAGACAGTTGCGCGCAGATTGCTTCAGGAAGTTAACCTATTTATTTGTGTTCGAGGTAGGGTTTTCTATTCTTGTTCTTCTTTTTATGTTCGCGTTTTCCGTTTCTGTTCATCTTGGATTGTTTGGTTTTGTGTGAATTCCTCTGTAAGTTTGTGTATTTTGGTTTGTTTCTCTTTTGTATAGGTTTTCTTGTTTTTGTTTGACTTTTTTTGGTTTTATTTCCCGTCTGTTTGTCTTTCAACACGGTCGTTTTCATGTTTTAGTCGTGATCTCATCGTGCTGCCCTAGTTTTTAAATGCGTAAGTTAAATTACGGTTTTTTTTGCATTGAGTAGAGTTTGGTAAATCTTGTTTTTACTTAGGAATTTATTGCGCATTCAGTCTGGTTAATTTAAATATTGTTAAGTTTGTGCCCTAGTTATTATATATTGAGGGTTTTTAGTTTAGGGTTTTTACGTATTTCTATGTTCGTGTTTTTTTAATTTAAATATGATGCCCTAAAAGGTACAGTCACCTCTTGGTCATATGGGGATGGTCTTATTAGGTTATATTTAAGCCCCTTTTTGTTTTGATATGACCTAGCCCTTAAATCATGAAGTTATCTATCAAACTGTTAAAAAACACTTATGACATCATGGTTATTTTAGGCCAAAGTGGGATTGGAATCAATCTAGAATTTGAACCATGTTTTCCAATAAGTATCGATTCCATTTCCATCCCATCTCCGACTCTGCTTATAATAAGAAGCATTCTTTCAAAACAACGATAACCTAGGCGGAAGCGGAAGCAGAACCAAAACTGAATATGAAATTAGAAAATCTGAAAGAAACCAAATCAGTTTCCATTCCGGTTCTAGTTCTGGTTCTGATTACCATGCCAGTTCTGACTCCGATCCCTCTTGTTATTATTGAAATCTCAATAATGGTTTTGGCTCCGAGCCCGATAGTGTTTTAAAGGAGACTGTTTAGAATATTTTTATGTTTGGTTCCGCCTCCGATATATAGGGTAAGGTTTTAAAGCATTTTTTGTGATGTTTATTCAATGATCTAATTGGAGGTTTTATTGCAAGAAAGCTAAAGAATGTCAGGAGTATTAGGAGAAGCTTCCCAAAGGAATCGGCTTGCAAAAACATCAAAGGCAGCAACTAAGCCTAAGAAGATGAAGCTGGATTAGCTACCTTATACCTTGAGGTATAACCATAGGGGTCCTGTTGTCACTGCAAGCAAAGTGGAATCAGATTGGTCTGATATAACTTACACCAATCTAGGCTCATACAATTTTGGGGAGTTGTATTCAGAAACATTCACTGAGGATATAACAGGGAGAACTCAAAGAATAGTTGAGTCTGGCTTGGCTCACATCACCTTATTTCCTCTATCTATCCAGTGCCCAAAGTTGATTATGAAAGTAGTAGGGGCTTACAATCCAGCCACTAGGAGGTGTATGGATTCACAGGACAATGTTATTATTGATTTAAATCCTCAAATTTTTTAACATATGTTTAGTGTCCCGGATCCAAAGAACCTGGTACAGCTGAAGGAGGCAAAAACTTTAGAGAAATATAGAAAATACAAGGAGGCCAACAAAGCTCACTTGAACAAGAAATGGTTGAGAACATAGAAGAAGTCTCTGACCAAGCTTCATGATCAACCAAAGAGGACAAAATTCTACAAAGAAGTATCAAACTTGATAATGATGTTGTCTAGAGTCTTTGGGAAGAGGGATGCATTTCATTTCAAGGAGTGGATGTTTCGCTTCATTCAGACCATCTTTAATGGAAAACAATAGTTTGATTGGCTAATGGTTGTCTCTGATGCTATTCATGACTAGTTAACTAGAATAAGGGAAACCAAGTGCTTCTTTATGACTTCCTATGTTGTCTATGCAATAACTAGAGGAGGCATCTTTCCTAGATTGAATAGAGTGGGTATATTGGGAGAAGTTGATGGAAAAAGGAAAGTATGGGATCATTATGATCAGCTATCTCTACAAGTATCTAAAATATAACTTAGAAGGGTTAATGATGCATTCTTATATGTAATCACTAACCAACTTAATGGAGATGCAGGACATAGATTGAGCCAAGAAGCTATGCCCTTTATCACAGAATGAGAATGTTGGTATATCCAATACCCCAAGTTCACTTATTTCAGACTGGCTGGATTTGAAGGTCATCCCCACTTACTTCCAAGATGTTGTAGCAATAGGATGGTTCTAATGGAATTTGTATATGAAGCTTTGGGGGTCAATGCTAGATTTGGGTTGAAGCACAAAACAGGGTGTCATAAGTTTCCCATGCAATTGGGTGAATACAGCTGCCAACATCTTATGGGAGCTAAGGTAGTTTGCAGTGAATTGATACATTTGAAGCTAGGTCTGTACACTGCTTGAAAATACTTTGACCCAAAGAAGAAAATGAATGCTTTGCTGCCTTCGGTTTTTGACAAACATTTCAACCTGCTAGAAGACTTCTGGAATGATCTTCAGGATGAGTATGACCTCAGGAGAAGGAATTATGAGAGGTTGCATGTTCCACTCATGGTATAATTTGGGATCAAAGATGACATCCCTAATACATTAGTAGATGATGGAGTGGTGTTAGATCCGTCATATGAAGCATTAAATATTGGCACCAAAATTTTGGATCCGGTGGACTGGGATGGTGAGGAGACCATTGACATAAAGCAAATAGGGAGGCCAATTTTGGATAGAAGTATTCACTGGGCTGTCCTAAGAACCAAAACTCCTCAGGAACTGGCTCCTAAGAAGGGGAAGGGACACAAAAGAATCAAGAGGAAATTTCCTTCCAAGGAGCCCTTGGAATTCTTCCCTCCTAACATTGAAGAGATTGAGCTTGAAGCGTCGACTCAAGATGAACCAAAGGTGCAAGAGGAGCAGGCCCAAACAAGACCTATTGCTTCAACACCAATGATAGGGGAGTCATATGTTCAAGTCCCTCCTATAGAGCAGCAAAGTAAAGAGATGCCTAAGGGGACTCTTCATGATATTGTTGAGTCATTAAAGGGAAAAGAAGTAGAGTTGGAGATTCATGATGTTGGAACGGACTCTGATGAGACTTTGTCAGAGAAGGATGAACAAGAAAATATGCCTCTAGAGGAGGAAACTGAACATGTACTGACAGAGGAGGATCAATGGACACTATTTGAGGAGGCAAAGAAGGCTTCAGATGATCAAGCACATGCAGAGGCCATAGAGAAGCAAAAGGCAATTGATGCTAAGGCACAAGCTGATGCCTTACTCCAGCAACAATAGGTAGAATCCAAACAAAGAGCTGATGAAATTGAAAAGCAACAAAGGCAAAAGGAGCAGGAGCTCAGGATCAAAGAAGAAAATGATAAGCTGGAGTTAATACAGAAAATTCATGATTTGGAGGAAGAAAAGGAAAAGCAGTGAAGGGAAAGGGAAGTTCTTTTGGCCAAATTGAAGCTTGCTAAAGAGGCTTATAAAGAGAAAGAGGAAGCAGAACGAGTAAAAAAGGAAAAGGATGTTGAGGAGCTGATTAAGCAACAAAAGGAAAAGGAGGATGTTGATAGACTGAGGGCATTATAGGAAGAGAGAAACCGGGAAATGGAGAAGAAGAGATTAGAAGAAGAAAAGTTGAAAAAGGAAGAAGAAGAGAAGAGGATATAAGAATAGAAGGATAGGGAGGAAGCTAAAAAGCTTGTTCAGACAAATGTGGAGCAAAAACAACAAGAGAAACAAGGGGTTGATTCTCAAGCTCAAGTAAATGTGCAACCACCCTCTAATACTACTGTTGCTTCTTCTTCAACTATAATGACCACTACTCCAGGTGGTCCCACTTGGTTAAAATTGGATCTTCAGAAGAGATCAGTGACACCTTCACGACCTCTTAATTGGGATGATATGATGAAGGAAATTGAGAAAGAAAGGCCAAGAAGAAGGCCAAAATCCTACATTCCACTAGGCTCACCGACAGAGTTGAAATTATCGCTGAAATGTGCCATACCGATGATGGACAAGGATGTAGGAGACATGCAATTGACTGATTACCAGTTGGGCACTGTTAACTTGGGGAGACCCACCGGAGATCAACAAATGAATTTAATAGATGTGGTAGCTTCATCCACTAAATCTAGAATGATGAAAGATAAGCAGAGAAAGGACGAGGTTAAGGCTCAGTTGGATCAGTTGCATACTTTCTTGAAAAGTGTTTCTTCTCTGAGGTCATAAAAAATTTCCACCATTGAAACACCAATTTTGCTTAGTAAGAAATAGGTGGATGATTTGGTACAGGTAAGGAGTAAGGCAGAGATGTTGGATAGGTGGACTAATAAGATAAATTAGGAAATAAGTGAGGTGCTAGACAACAGTTTTGAGGTTCACAAAATGATAGAGGAGATAATAGAAGAAATGAACCAGTATGTCAAAGTATTGGGAGAACAGGAGGAGGAATACAAAGGATATAATCAGAGGTTGAAGGAGGTTAGCAAATTGTCAAAGTCCACTCTTCTAGAACGGTCAATACTTGAAGAGGACAATAATTATTTCTTGGAGAAGACTTCCAATATACTTCAGTTTAGGTCTGATTTTCTATACAAGCATAAAAGTGAAGTTCAAGATTCTGTCAAGGATCTGAATGAACAGTTTGAAGAGTTGGAAGCAGTTATTGATGTCATAGTAAATGTTAATATACCAGTAAAGGAGGGCCTACCTTTGAGCCAAATAAAGGAGAAATGGGTTGATAGGTTTAAAGAGGTCATGCAAAAAGGAGATGATGATGAAGATTTTCTGTTAGATTGGTTAATGGATATTAAAGAAGAGATAAGGACAGCTAAGAGGGAGTTAACAAAGCTAAAAGACATGAGAGGATTTGCTGCTGGGGAGCTAGAAAGGATCAAGTTTGAAGATAGTTGGGTTGATGGGCCGGATTTGGAGGTGCTTCAACAAGTCTTCTCCAGTTATGACGAGTACATTGCAGAGCACGCTTCACATGCATAATTGATAACCTCATGCATGCATAACTGGTAGTTTGTGGGTGCATGGTTTTCTTTTCTCCTCTCCATTCTTTTCTTCTAGTTTAACCATGTTTCCAAGATGACTTTAATCCCTAAAAGGGTGGATCAACCTAAAATAAAAAGGACTTCAGATTTTTGTATATCTATAAATACCTATGATGTATCATATTGTAAGGGTCAGCTGATGAGAATAAGATTAGCTACATGATAGTAGGAGATATAATTTTCGTAGTTTTTAGAGAGATACTTTGTCACTTTATTTACAGTTGAATATAATTATAGGTTTTTTTTATGCAATATGGTGTTGGAAGTGAGTTTTATTGGATAAGGTTGATGAATTATAATATATCTGTATGCCATTGATTGTGCTGAAGTATAAGAGTTTCTTTTGTGATGAAAATCCTTAGAAGAAACCAGATTTAAGGATTATTTCATTAGATTATCTGTGAATTGAATTTATTGAAGTCTATTGATCTATGGTCTTGGCAACGAATGAGAATGTGTTTTTTTGTCTTTTGAAATATTTTGTGTGATTGTGATGTTTAAATAAGCACCTTAGATGCATGCAATAGTATGGACTATTCTGTAAATTGTATCATTCTCTAGTTTTCTTGATTTGTTGGAAGAACATTCGTTGTTGAAGATATATGTCCGGATATTAGATGAGTTTTATTCATGTTTACTGATGTATGCCCTGATCTATCTTTTTCTTTTATTTAAAAACCCCCCCTTTTCATTAAAGATAGTTCGATGAATAAGTCATTGCTTGCATTCCTTATTACTAGCAAAGGCCCCTTGAATATTATAGTTGCATGGACCAATTGAGTGACACCAGACAGTTGAGAACCAACTACCAGGACCTTGGGAGTTAGGCTACTATATGTTGTCTTTCTTTTTTAGGAGAAATAGAGTAGAGATATTTTGTTTAAACGTTGTTTGTATCATTTTCACCATCAACACCCCCCTCATCCATGTGGGAAGGAATTCTATAATCTTGGATAAAAAAATTGGCACTCCTTCCTCTATTGTTAAAAACATCCCCTTCCCTCAAGTAGGGAAACTCAATCCAACCCCCCTTGTTGAACAAGAATTAAGAGGGGGGTGAATCGGTTGTAGCAACTTTAAAATTTAAAAGTTTCACAAGAAGTTAGATCAATAAGCATTCAAAAAACCTTTACTCTCTTAATGTGTTTAATCACTGAATGCGGAAATAGAAACTAAAAGTAATAAAATAATGTGCACATAATAACACTATAATTACATGGAATACCTAATGAGGGAAAAACCATGATGGGGATTAGCTCACAATATATAGAATTTCAAAACTGAATACAAAGGCTCACTACCAGAAAGGCTCTACCAAGATAGGACACACTATCCAATGAGGGCTCACTGCCAAAAATTACAAAGAAGATAGAAGAGGATTGTTATAGAGAGAAGACTATGTCAATGTAATAGAGATTCCAGCACAATTCACTCACACTTGTAGACATGCTTGAAAGATAGAGTACACCTTCAGATCACTACCTTCAAGAACTCAACACTTGAAATTTGCACTGATCCACTCAAACTCACATCACACACACTATCTCACACCTATCTCACATCTATATATTTCATCTATCTTGTCTTTCACCAACATCTCAAATTGTATTTATACCGTCTTCAACCTTGAAACTCTTCCAAGGTCGGCCACATACAATTTTCATTTACACATTCAAATTAGGTTGGTGCCAAAACATTCTATGTTGGAATTAGAATGAGGGTGATCCCAACATATAATTAATGAGGACCTAAATGAGTCCCAACATGCCTCAAAATGCTTCCATGAACTTTGCAAGTAGTGTTTAACACAAGTTTGGCCAACACCTGTGCAAAACACACATAAAAAATTAAGCATACACATCCTTAACATGATCCAATATTTTTGGACAATAAATTTCACTTGAACATGACCTCATCAACTTATTCTCAGAATCATAAGTCATGAAACCAAAATTCAGAGAAATCCAGAGCAACTACATTTCTCCCAGACCACATCCAAATATACTAAAATGCACAGTTCACATACTAGTGAAAATATCTCACACTGTACGATGATCCAAAGACCCAAATTATGGATATAGCAACTACCAACCATCATGGACAATATGTTTTAACTACACAAGCATAGAAGCAATAAAAATCAAGTCCTTGAGCATACATTGAATACCTGCATGACACTATTTTCCCTATTTATTAAATTTTCTCAAAAACACTTGGAACCCAAGTACTAGAGACATCATTGTACCACATTTATTCACTATAACACACCACCAAATATAGAAATATAAGGATAATTCCATGTACTCATAGCACCAAAACTATACATGCACAACTTGCAAACCTTATTTATTACAATTTTCTCAATATCTTCAACATATACAACCAATAACCAACTTCCATGACATAGTTGAAATCAATGACAACAATGACAACTAGTTGACATCAATGACAACACCTTCATACTTAGAATACCCCTTGCTCCTCTAAAGGAAAATATCTAGAGGTTGATTCCCCTATTTCCTCGGGTAAGGAAAAAAATTATTTTATAGACCCCCCTTAGATTTTAATCTCTGATGACAATTTTGGGTCTACATGGTCCTCTTACCTCGATGTCACTCTTTGGGAATCTCTTTTCAACTATCCTTTCTTTGTTAGCCCCTTCCCTCTCCTCAAAATGAGGAGCTACATCCTCAGAACAAGACTAAAGCTCCATTAGCCTCTTTGAATCCCCCCTTTTGCAAAAATTGTATTTCTCTCTATAATAAATTGAATGACCTGTGTAAATATACCAACATCCAAAACAAAATTTTCAAATGGAAGCTTGAAAAACTACTTATAACTAAGAAAAAGATTCAAAATTTGGAGTCTATTATTGTAAAAAAGGTTTTGGATTGGCTTGGTAAGGAGGTGGATGAGGAGAACTTCGATTTGATGAAAATAATGGTTGCTACTTTCAATAATTGGGTTGTAATGGAGAAGAATTTTAGGAGCTTAAAGGAGGCTATCAATTCAATTGAGGATCATCTGAATTTGGAAAAAGGTGGTTGCCATCCTTCAAGGAAACCAATAAAAAGTATTGTTTAATTTGTAGGAAATCATTAATTACAACAAGGTGATTGTCAAGAATACGGTGGTGACCATTTAGTTCTTTCAAAAAGAGTTAAAGAAAGATCACACTAAGGGGAAAAAATGTGAAGCGTCTATTTCTTTCCCTTCAAGCTCCAAAAAGAAAAGAAAGTAAAAAGAGCATGCTCAACCTACCACCCTAGATAAAAATGTTAAAAATAGTCCCAATGATTTGTCCTTCAAGGAAAAGTTGGAGTTCCTTACCAAGGAGTAGCAGGTCAGTAAAGGCCTTCATCTCCTAGGTGATCAGTAATTGGTCTTCTTGGGTTGTTAATCTCAGGGTGGTCATGTTAATGTGTCTATTGATTGTTGGTCTTTTTATTTAGTACTTTATTTTTTTGTTGTTGTCTCACTTCTTGTGAGACACCTCTTTTACACATCTATTGTCTCTTTTTAATGGGATCATGCCCTTCCCTCTTTATCTTATAAAAAAAAATTATTACAAAAACTTAAATAACGATAATATATATTATTTATTTGGCCATTGAAGCCACATCAAATAGTGACTGAACATTTAGTATTTATATGCATCCAAACTGGATTATCTAAGACATTGATCATGTTGGTGTTATTATAATAATGGGTGTCACATGGATATCAAATGGTAATTAGATGGTAATGACTAGAAATAACTAATTACCTAAGACAATGATTGGCTATTCACAATTAGTGACAATTTATAATAAAAATACCATAAAAAATTAATAGATTTACAACTAAAGATTAAATCTAATATACTCTAGGGGATATATGATCTAATAATGGATGCATAATACACAATATCAAAGTACTTGACCTTAGTTTGGTCGTTGTCTAAAAATTAGCAATAGGTGAACAATAAAGTGCCATTTGTTCTTCAACTCTCCTACCAATGTTTGAATCAAAACTATTTGACTTTGATGAAGGTTTTTAAGCATTCCTTGAGTTTTGACTAGGCTCTTTGATGGTTACTATGATTTTAATGACCATGTAATTGAATAAAAATTGTGAATAATTACAAGATATTGATAGGGAAACTTGTATGATCTTCCATTAAAGTATGATAGCAAGATTATGTCCATATATATTATATTAAAGGTTGATTGTTTTGTAGTCTATCAATTTTATTCTTTTTTATCCTATGCGCCCTACTTGGTCATTTAACTTGACTAGAAGCTTAAGATTGTAACCTCCCCATTCTATCTTTGACTATCTTCATTTATATATAGATTATGTATATTATGAATACTTAGGGTATCATTGAATCAAATATTATCAAAATTTTACATCTTAACAAAAAATTCTAAGTTATAGTCAATAAACCTAGGACTCAATATTAGCCAGTTACATCAACAATTCACTACAATCAAGGAATACAAAATTCAAATTTTTAGTAGTGCATATGATAATTGAGTAATTGTGCTACCAATTGTTAGAGAAAGAAAAACTCAATTAATAGATCCATTGGAGTTAAATATAATGAAGAGTTAGGTAAAGTATAAAACCTTCTTAAATGTAATCTAATATTAATTATTTATGTCACACCTCTTTATTTAATAAATTTCAAATATTCATTCACATACAATATTAATGATTTTCTAGGATAAAACCTCATGATAAATTAGTAATGTTGGTTGATGCACCATATTTTCATATTTTTAGGACTAATGAATACTCTTTTGTCATAAGAAAACACTAAATTATCTCTATCAAATTTTAAGGTTTGGATAACTATATTAAAATAAGGAGTCTAAGGCATTGCTTCACCTAAATATTTATAAAAATATTAAAGCAACACTAAAAACTGACAATTCAACATATCAATGTATTTCAAGAAATTTTCCTCAAGAAAAATAAGTCTTTTATCAACTAAAAGTAGGAAAAAGAGAAGAAATAAAGACTCTTTGAATCTATCAAGAAATATACACAAATCCAAGACCCTTTTTTAATGTATAATAAGCTAAGTAAATGCAACATGAAACAAAGGACTTAATGGAACCAATTAGGCTATATGGGCTAAAATGGATACAGGAATAAAGCATCATTGAATCCTAAATTTAACTAGCTAACGAGTTTATCAAGACCAAAGAATGACTAGCTAACAAACAATAAAATATAAAAAGACCAAGATCAGGAGGATCAAAAGAAAGGGGTTATTTTCTTTCCTTAAGAAAAATAAGGCATGTTGTGCAAGAAATAATAGATGATAACTATGTTGGGAAACACTCTTGAGCATTTAAAAAATAAAAGGACATGTTTAGAACCTAGGATATCTAGATAAAAAAATAAATGGGGAAATACATCATAAACAAAAAAGTGAGGAAAAATATAGTTCAAAAACCAACCTCTCTTAAACCAAAGTGTGTTCTCATGAATTCCCTTCTTGTACTAGAATTTTCTCAAAGTTGTCATCACAATCTAGGTATGAGGCTAGTGTATAAAATTTCCTTCAATTAAATAGAGGTCAATTTAGAATATGCATACATTTAAGTTGACATAACCACCAACCAATTGGAACATTTCTCCCTTTCCAACCATGTATCTATAGCCATGATGAAGTTATCTCTTACCCAATTCAACGTACAGTAGTAGTACTACTCTAGAATATATAGCCTATATAGAGGTTACTTGAAACACCTATAAAAATAAGTTCTTTTTTTTTTAATTTTATATTTTATTATATTTTCATTTCTTGTAATTTTTCTTCTCACTTTCTTTTTATTTCATCAACTTTTTAGAATCCTATCTCAATTCATAGGTAGTGAAGCCTACTTGCGCTTTCCAGACCATACTAGTAATAAAAAAGATAGGATTATAAAATTCTTCACTTTATACCTTGATCCTTGACTTTAAAAAATTATTCTAATAGACCCAAAAATTATTAATGTATATTATATATTAGGTTTAAGGAAAATTTCTTCAAATAAACTATAATCCATCCAAAATTTAGCTAGTCATGCATACATTAATTTTTTAGATTATGGTAAGTAGGGGAAGGCTCCCCAACCATTACAAAAAAGAATATAAGAGATACAATAGAAAAAAACCAACATAATAGGAAAATCCAGTCAACAAAATACCAAAATCAAGGAAATAACAGGAAACAATTGTTAGAAAACAATGATATACTAAGAGGGGGGGTGAATCAGTATATCCACAAAAATTATATAGTTTAACTTTATCATCTAAAAAATCTTAGTCATAAATTGATAAACAATCAAATGTAGATCAAAAGAACAAGTGCACAACCATAACACCAGATTTACATGGAAAACCCTAGAAGGGAAAAATAATGGTGAGAAAGCTACTTGGAGGTACTATCCAAATCTAGCACCACAAATGAAAACTAGGACTTATAAAAAAATTTATGGCTTCACCAAAAGGAAGTATACAACTCCCTACAAATAACAACACTTATAGAATGAGGCTACAACCTCAGAACAACCTTGAAAAGAACTGATGATCAATTTCCACTGCAATACCTCTACTCAACAACTTATGCTTCCTTTGACTCACTTCCTCCAACACACTTCTTCTACTTAAAAAATTCTACTACCTGATGGAGCTTCAAATTTTGTGCTTTGAATTCCATTATTATCCTGCCTCTGTACCGGTCTGTCTTATTATTTGGAAGAAACCTAAGGTTGGGGTTTTTTAATTTTTGCCTTCATGAAAATCCTAATGATCTATCTAATACCTTGGGTAAGATCTATTCGGTCATTACTTTTTTGGAGTGGGTTTTAAAATGACTTATGTCCCATTGCTTTGTCTAGGTCGGGCCCCTTCTAATAAATAGAGTTAAATCTTTTTACTAACTTTATTATTTCCTAAGTTTAGGTTGGCCCATGCCCTCGTGTTTAAAACAACATTAAGCCATATTTTGTCATTGGCCTAGGTGATGTCGCCTTGTCCATATTAATAATTGTTTTATATTTTGCAGGGAACATTTTTTAATGACCGTCGATCATCCAATAGTTGATCTTGGCCGTTCCCCGCAATCCCATGATGAATTCACCACTGAGTTTCAATTGATTGCGATATCACAGGTGAGCACCACGTGTCTCAGCTGGTGATGCCGAAAGATTAACAAAATGCTTTAATTTTTATGTTGGGATTTAATACATTATATAGTGGGTTACTAAAGCAGCTGCGAGATGCATGTGCTCAAAATTGATGGTGATGTTATAATCTTGATGAAAATTTTCTCTTCGGTTATGTCCAGTGCTGGTGACTGCTATGAATGAACATGATTGCCGATGGTGGAGATCAATGGTTGCCCGCCATCACATGATCCGAAGATGAAAGGTGTTTATTGATTGTGATATCACGGGTGAATGCCACGTGTACTTCCTTGGCGATGCATAATGTGGTGGGCCCTTGGTGCTTAGATGGAGGTTGAGTCAGCTTTTTTGAAGGCAGTCGTTCGATGATTTGACATAAATTAAATATTGACGGTTGGAATTTGAATTCACATCAAATGCAATTGGAGACGTTGGTGCGATATGTAAGTGAGATTTAATGGCGGATGAGACATTTACTGGCTCAATTTGATTGATATAAACTATTTTTTCCTTCCTCTTATTTCACCACAAAGAATTCAAGCACCTTTGCGAAGCATTTTCAGAGCCAAAGATGAATTTTCGAGCAATCATAGCAGGAGTTTGGTCTTCTACAGAGCGTTCAACCCGTGAGTTATTTTTCTGTACTGCTTGGTTATTTTGACTATGATTTTGTGAAGAATTGTGGTGTTCTTGTCAGAGGGCTTGTTGATTGTTGACATAGGGTTACTGGTTTGTTGAATTGTGGGAAATTGCAAGGTTTTGCTGTAATTTCACTTTCTGAGTGGCCCTAGTCTGTGCGAAATTTGAGATTTTAAAGAGGCCCTAGTTTATTTGAGATGGCACCACCAAAGCAACATTCGGGCCATGTCGATTATTTACAGAGAAATTTGTATGACAATTTTATGGATCAACTCCCATTATCAATAAATGACAGGAGAAGGGGTTTAGTTTTGATGAATGGAAGAACCCTATGCGAAGGACTAGTGTGAAGAAATTATAACATTGCAGATGCCAGGGTTCCTATGACTGGTTTGGAAATGTTTAGGTTGTGGTATGGATAGCAAAATTTACCTCACCCTTTTTCTAATGGTTGGAGATATGACATGGGGGAGCTAGTAGTTCCAAATGTGTTCCCCGATGTGGACCTGCTCAGGGTAGTAGCTGCACGATATGATCATGTTACGAGAGTGATAAGGGATAATGATGGTGGGATTTTGTTAAGTATAAGTAGGGAGGAAATTCAATAGGTGTTTGACTTGAGTGAATCTAGTTCATTTTTGGTTCCAATTGATCTTGAGGAGATGAAGCAGGAATATGCAAGATCAAAGCCACTTTTTAGATTGAAGTTGCTTCCTCCTCATCTGGCTAGGGCAGGCGGTTCAAAAATTCATATCAGCCCAAGTGACCAGGAGCCATTCAGGCTAAGCTGCTTTGCCAATCACTTTTTGGCTACATTCTATTCACTATGCCAGATTTTGGGTTTTAACCCTAATAATGTAATGCCAATCGCCTACATGTTCATGGGGGCCCAAATTCAACATCCCAATATCTCTATGGTCTATGACTTCACATATTTTCTGGAAAAAAGATACATGAGGGATTATTGAAGTTGCAGGTAGCGGATAATGACACTCCTTTCTTTTGGTATTCCCTATTAATGCACATGTTTTTGTATAAGAATACCGACTTCTTCTTAGAGAAGATGGATTTGGGGCAAGATGTAAATGGAGAAAGGTTACCGGTGCAGGTTTGGACTGCTGATCTATCATATAACAGGGGAGGTGCCAGTTTTGTGCAATTTGACAATTGCTTTGCCTCTAGACTCAAGGCTCGGTTGGTAGTGAATGTACCTAGAATCCCTGAAGACCTACATGAATTTCTCATACCAAAGGTTAGGAATCCTGATTTGAAAATTTGTCACAATTGGGGTGACATCATCTTGTACCCTATAAGTACTATTCTAAGAGTGTATGGCTTCTAGGGGGCCCCACATATCCTCCCATTCAATGTGCCATCAAGAATGGGGTTTGCCGAGGTCATGTAGAAAATAGGTTGTATTCATGAAGGCAACCTAACAGGGAGGGGAAAAGGGACTTTGTTCCCTGATTATACTATTGTTTCTGATTTTGTTTTCTCCAAGGGAGGATGGGTCCACTTTGGCTGATATTTTGATGATTTTCATTTGAGGAGTGGTCCCAGGAGGCAACATGAACCTAAGGGTTTCTTTTCCCTGTTTAGACAACAGATTAAGGGTGGCAGGTTTGCACATGAGTTCAATTTTCCTAAGGACCTAATCAGGAATGAGTTTGGTTTAAACAGACAAGAATTGAAAAAGGAGAAGTGGATTGCATATGAGAAATTACTGGCTATAGTGCATAAGATGGATCCCAAATATGATCCATTTATGGAGTTCACTCCATTCCACAAGAAAATTGATTTCTTGATGGAAAAATTCAAAGAGAGCATGGGTACTTTGATGACCAAGAAGGTTAACTTGGAACTAGATTTTGGCATACAAAGACCAGAGGTGAGGCCTGCAGAAACAAGGCCAACTTATCAACCCACAGTGAAGTGGCCTCTTTATAAGAGGAAGAGGAGTGACAATAGTAGTGAGGAGGAAGGAGACAAGAAAGGAAAAAAAATAGCTAGAGGAATAAAAATAATTGATTTAGACTCTCCACCAGAAGAGGATCCTGTATTACCGCCATCAGAGCCAAGCCCTAAGAGGAAAAGAGTTGAGGAAGCACAAGAAAATTTGATGGATGAAATAATTGTTACAGATCAAGACATGTAGGTTGGTATTCCATCCCCTCCTAGATCGACTCAGTTAGTATTATCTGATATGGATGTGAAGGGACAATGTGTGCAAGATGCCAAAATGGAGGCATGAAGGGCATTCTTGGATGATGATGCATTTGTGAAAACTCTAGCTTTCTTGCAACTAGTGTGGAGGATGAAATTAGAAGAATACCAAGAAAAATGCAAGAAGAGAAGAGAATTAAGGCCTGATAGGTCTGATCAAGAGAATGATGATGAGGTAAAGGCTGAATTGATGGAGGAATTTAAAAGCATTACTCCTGAGGAAGGAAGGAAATTAGTGACTCAAGCTTGTGTCCTAATTTTTCCTGAGTGGGACATAGCAAATGCAGTAGCATTCAATGCTATTTTAAATTCCAAGCATCCCATACAAAATAGTGAGGAAGAGGTCAAGGTAGCTCTACAAGACTCTACCTTTAGTGAAGAATATGAGACCCTAGAAATTTGGGCATTGGTACCCCAGGGTAGAAAGCCAAATGTGATTGATATTAGCCCAAACCTAAGGGGAGGGTTAATAATCAAGAGAGCTTCTGAAACTTCAACTACAAAAGTTACAAGCTTGACTGTAAATGTGGCCAAATTGGCCCAGAAGATAGTTGAGAGAGAAGAAGCTGAAAATAAGAGTTTGATGGAGAAGTATAACATTATAATTGGAGAGTATAGTAGGATGCAACAAAGGAATGTTGAGCTGCAAAATGAGGTAGACAGGTTGAAGTATAGACAAATATGGGAGTCTTCCAGTTCCCCTGGTATCATGACACTACCTTCTACATCAGGATTAGTACCTCCAACTTCTCCAATTGTTCCTATTCCGGGATCCCCCATCCAAACTCCTACTCTCATTCCTACATTAGAGCCAGTTGGAGAAGAGATTGAATACTCTATAGATCCCACTAAGAAGAAGATGCTAAATAAGATTACAGAGTTATAGGTAGCTTTAAAAGCAAGTGAGGAGGGAGTAGTTGCCAAGCAGAATGAAGTTGTTGATACACTTTTGAGGCACCTAAATGAAAGGGTTGATGGTAGATTACCATCAGTATATTATTTATTCTTGGATGCAATAAAAAACATTACTAGGGATCAGGAAATAGTTTTTACTTTAGATGAGAAGTGGATCCCTAGGGCCAATGACCTAGATATTATGTATAAGGCCTCTAGATTTGATGCAGATAACAGACCCCAATTATTAAGGCCTACTCAAGTTTTTGTAAAGTCTCTGCAAGGTTTTCAGGCCTTACCAGATGATTTGAGTAGGAATATTAAGGAATTGGTAAAGAGTCTTGATGATTGGAGTGATACGTCTTTACCAGACATAGTAGATGCACAAGGAAATGTTAGATCACTGCAGCAATAGCAGGATAGGGCAGGTGACATGTATATTTCTGGCCCGATGCTTGTTTTATCCTTCATTCTCTATAAGAAGGATTTCAAGGCCAGAAATACGGGTTAACAAGTTAGATAATTTTGGTCGAGTCTAGGCAAAGTTGCAGAGCAAATTGTATAGCCTAATAGTTTTAGCGAAAATGCAATTTAGGTTTTGTGTCATTCTATAGTAGGTTTTAGATTCATGGGAGTTTGATATTTTGTAACTTTACTAGAAATTGAATTTAAAGAAGTTATTTCAAACTCATGTCTCTCCATTGTATAACCATATCAAAATCTTGAATAAAATAATCAAGGGTTGTTTTGTTCATCTCACTATTGTGGTGTGTATGATTCTCAGTTTAGCTTTAATTCAAAGAATTAATTAAAGTGCTTGAATGGGATCATAGATGGGTATGTTTTATATAAGGATTGGATAATAAGTAGTGGGTTAGAATACATGATGATGATATTGTAAGGAAATGTTATCAAGGATCTTACTCGTTCTATGTTAAGTTTGTCATAAACCTTTAAATGCTTATGAATTTGAATCCTCCAATGGTAAATGGAATTGATCTAGGTTGTACTTGTTTGTGAGGTTTGGTATTTATTTGTCTTTGTTTAGAGCTTGCTACAAATTTCAAATCAATGATTATCTTAAGTTGTGAAGTATTGTTGTAATCATCTCATGCTCCAAGTAGTTGATACTATTAATGAACAATCAATTCTATTCAATATTATCCTATTGTGTTGAGCTATTAAATGAGATTATCTATTATTGTTAATGATTGTTTATAAGTATGGTGCAAAGATTATAAACACATTAAGGGGATCACCCTCCCGGGTCTTGCAAAGCTCGAAGTGTGGGAGGTTTTGTTAAAATCCTCGTCAGTTGGTCCAGGTCCTTCGAGCTGCCTTTGATTGGAATTGGAAATTCCATAGGTAGATTAGAAGATCAACTTGGTTACAATAAAAACAACCAACACTACCTTCGGCTCACTGCCTCCAACACACTTCCTCTACTCATTGCAAATGAAAGAATAACCAAACAATGCATGATTGAATCTATTTGTGGAGAGTCTTCTTGCTTGGTAAGATCTTCCTAAAGGTTTGATGAGATCAACTTCTTCCAGATTTCTAACCTTGGCTTTCTCCAATTCCCTTTTGAGAAAAAATATTTCTTTCTCAAGCTATTCAAAATCAACCCCACCTTCACCTTCATCCACGATTTTTTCAGTCATCAAAGATCACCTTGGCCATGAACAAATATTCTCCTCCTTCATCATCTAATGAGCAATGATCTGCTTCCTCTAAGGAGAAATAATATTCTTTAGAAAGAAGGTTCATCCTAAAGTTGTTTTCTCTTGAAACCCTTGATGCTACTTTCATTTTCTCCAAAAGGACATTTAGAAGAATAATGTCCAATTCTTCCACAATTAAAAAATTTGAAAGGTAATTTACCTTTATACTTTCCCAATCCCTTCTTCAAATTTCTCACCAAATTTTCTTCTTCTTCCTTAGATTCACTGTGTGAACCAAATGATTCTTCTTTCTTCACAACTTTGAATGTAGCTTCTCTTTTCTGCATGCCTTGAACTTCATTTCTCATCTCATAGGTAGTGAGAGATCCAAACAACTCTTCCATGGTAAGCTTTGTCAAATATTTGGATTCTTCAATTACAAAGATCTTTGAATCAAATTGGTTAGGGATATTTCTCAACACTTTCTTCACAACCACTGATTTAGTCATATCTTCACTTAATCCTCTGATTCCATTGATTACTTCATCCACCCAAAGAAAATAATTGGAAATATTTTCTTCTTCTTTCATCCTTAGATTCTCAAAAAATATTATGTAAGATTGTAATTTTTCTTGCTTCACACTGCCACTTCCTTCATAGACATTTTTGAACTTATCCCATATCTCCTTGGCTATATTGCATTGCACCACTTTAACAAATTTAGAGTTTTTTAAGCCACTCAAGATAACATTCTTTTATTTTTCATTATTCTCATGGGTCTTATTTGCATTATAATCTATAATAGGATAAGTAGGCTCTGTATAATCATACTTTGTAACTCTCCAAACATCATACCCTAGAAAAGTAAGGCAGGCTTCCATCTTGACACTCCAAAAGGCATAGTTGCTTCCATCAAACAATGGTGCTTTAGAGTAGGATTCTTTCTGATCCATGTGTTCTAAACCAAGATCTACCTTCAGCTTAGGCTACACCAAGGAACTCAGCTCTAATACCAATTGTTAGAACATAATGATATAATGAGAGGGGGTGAATCAATATATCCACAAAATTATCCTATTCAACTTTTTCAACTAAAACTTCTTGGTGCCATAAAATAAAAAATCAAATACAGATAAAAAACACAAGTGCACAACCATAACACTAGATTTACATGGAAAACCCTAGAAGGGAAAAACCATAGTGAGAAATCTTCTTGGAGCTACTGTCCAAATCGAGCCTCACAAATGAAAAGTAGGATTTACAACAAGTTTTATGGCTTCAACCGAAGGAAGTTTACAACTCCCTACAAATAACAACACTTACAAAATAAGGCTACAACCTCAAAAAATCCTTGACAATAATTGATGATCAATTTCCACAATACCTCTACTCAAAATTTTTTTCTACCTTTGGTTCACTACCTCCAACACACTTCTTCTGCTTAACAACTTTTTTTGTCTTCGGCTCACTACCTCCAACACACTTCCTCTACTCAACAAATATATCTCTCCTTTGATTCACTACCTTCAACACACTTCATATACTTCTTTGTATACTCATATACACTCTATTTCCTTTAGCTCACTACTTTCGACACATTTTTCACACACCATACTCATTACATCTTGCAAAAAACATGATCTTCCATTTATATACTGCAATCTTTAAAAAGTTTCTCGTTGTCGATCATGATGAAACCTATGACATGAAACATGAAATGACCATAATAAGTCGACTCCAAAAACATTTATTGAAGGAGGGAATGAAATGTGATCCAAGGCAAGAGATAAGTAGGAGCTATTTTACTTATGCACACAACCCTATGCTAGCACACACAATAAAAACTTGGTGCAAACACTTCAACATTCCAAGTCAGCCCAGTAAACACTTAACCTTCCATGCATTCATTCTAGACCAAAAGTGGTACTGGAGTGACTAGATAACATAATACAAATTATATTGCAAGCTACATATGATATTAAAGAAAATTATCATACACCCCTTTTACAAACTCATGTAATATTATGCTAGCACAAGAAAACAGACACTGAACCCAACATCACTTGCAAACCCATAAAGGACAGTCTTGAGATAGAACATTGAAAACCTGACTTGTGCTACACCACAACACCTAAAACTTGAAATAAAGAAATAAATAGACAATTTCAACTCATCTTCCAAACTGCAGGACCACAACATCAACTGTGGAGAAATGCAAAGCATTTCCTTAAACCTTCTTGACTGTGACAACACAATCTTCACTTTTCTAGCTCTTGAAAATTCTACAGTAACTTTCATCCAATGAAAACAAGTACATGCTTCACACTTTTCTCTTTATAACTTACTACCACAAGGCCATATCTTCAAATGCATAACAATGTGAAGCATTCTCCCAAGCTTCCTTAATACAACTTCCTAAGCCACTAACTACATGAAGAATTTCATAATTTCTTTCATAACTTATGCAATGCTTTACATAAAGAGATAGAGAATACAAAATTATGGATAAAAATTACAACACTTTTCATCAACATGAAGAAACCACAATTTCTTCATATCAACATCCACCTATTCATGAGCAACAAAAGATGTACAACAACTATGTACAACATGCTCAACACTTCACAATACTTTTGATCAAAGTATTGATTGCATAACATGCAAAATTTATCATTGACAACACTTGCAACAAGAAAAAATTCTATTGACATGAATGAAAAGACTTGCAGCAATCTCCCCCTTTGGAATTAATGGTAATAGAGACCAGATATGAAATTTCTCTCCCTTTGAAATCAAGGGCACAGGGTAGTGGCCATCCTTTGAGTTTGTAACAATATACAAGCTCCTATTGGCTACACAAAACTTATCATAATTCTACCTTCTACCCCCAAGAGGTATCCCTCATCAATCTAGGGATAAAAATATGTCTTGAATTACTCCCCTGGGATAGATGCACCATCTATGCATCTAGTTAGAAGGAGGGGAATAACTCCTACCTTTTTTCTGAGGTATTCAAATGTGTCCTTAGGAAATGCCTTTATAAAGATGTCTACAACCCGTTCCTTTGTAGGCACATACTCTAATCTTTTTTATTTGCAACCTTCTCTCTTAAGAAGTTATACCTGATAGATATATGCTCGGTTCTATAATGCATTACTAGATTCTTTGATATATTGGTAACACTTGTATTATCAAATAGAATAGGAATGGGCCAATCATACATTACTTTGATATCCTTCAATGTTTTGTTCATCCACAACACTTGAGTTCACCAAGATGCTACAAGTCTATACTCTTCTTATGTTGTTTATAAGGACACTGAATCCTACTTCATACTAAACCATGAGACCAATATGTCTTTAAAAATAGAAATATCCACCATTAGTACTTCTTCTATCATCAACACTACCAACTCAATTAGTATCCGTATATGATCTTAGGGAAAATTCATCACCATTTTTTATACCATAATCCATAATCTAGAGTGATCTTCAATATCTAAAGATTCTCTTAACTACCTTCACATGAGTTTCTCTTGGATCAGCTTGAAACCTTGCAACCAAACAAACAACTTGTATAATATCAATCATTGATGTTGTTAAGTATAGTAGGCCCGAAATCATAGACCTATACAAAGTTTGATTAGCCTTAGGTGACTCATCACCTTTTCTCAAATGACATCTTGTTACCATAGAATTACTCACTAGTTTGCAATATTTCATACCAAATTTCTTCAACATCTGCTCTACATACTTTGCTTGATAGATAAAAAATCCATCATCTAATTAAGAAATTTGAAGCCCAAGAAATAATGATAACTCACCTATCATAGACATTTCAAATTCCTTCTACATCTCTTCTGCAAATATCTTACACATTTCATCATTCCCGCCAAATATTATATCATCAACATATACAACAACTATTATAATTTGTTCACCATCGATTTCGATGGTGAGATTTTTATCTGTGATACCTTTCTTGAAGCCTTGCTAGAGTAGTTACTTGTACAACCTTGCATACCAAGACCTGGGGGCTTTTTTGAGACCATACAAAGCTTTCTTAAGTTTTCATACTACTTTTGGGTCCTTTGATAGCTAAAATCCATCAGGATTATGTAAACTTATTCTTTTGCATCACCATTCAAGAAGGAAGATTTAACATCCATCTGATATACCTTTAAATATTTATGGATTACAAATAAAAGAAACATCCTGATTGCTTCCATTCTTGCCACCAGAGAAAATGTCTCTTCGAATTCAATTACTTCTAGTTGTGAATAGCCTTTGCACACCAGCCTTGATTTGTTTCTCACCACTTCTCCATCTTCATTCAATTTGTTTCTTAACACCCATTTTGTGCCTATCACATTCTTGTTTGCAAGCCTTGGCACCAATTTCCAAGTCTAATTTTTCTCAATCTGATTTAACTCTTCTTCTATTGCTTGTATCCATCCTTTATCCTTGCTAGCATCAACAAAAGTTATAGGTTCTATTCTTGATAATAAAGAAAAAATTACTTGTTCATTTATTCTTGCATATATTCTTCTAATATGTACTCCCACATTCTTATCTCCAATTATTTGATATTTTGAGTGATTCTTTTGAACATACTTGGTAGGAATCTTGGGGATCTTCTCAATTTCTTCTTCTTCTTTTGAATAGGTAGGTTCATCTGACCAAAAGTCTTCTTGCTCATAGGTGTTTTGATGTGGTTCTTCACCAACTCTAACATTTACACTCTCAACTATCTTCCTTAGCATTTTATTATAGAATTTGTAAGATTTGATCCTTGTTGAATATCCAAGAAAGATACCTTCATTAGATCTTGAGTCAAATTTTCTCAAACCTTCCTCATATTTTTTGATGGAAAATCTACTACCAAATATTCTAAAATACTTGATATTTATTGATATTCCATACCATAGCTCATAAGGGGTATTGGTGTTTCCAACTTTTAGTTTCCCTCTGTTAAGAATATGGATAGTAGTATGGGCTACTTCTTTCCAATATACATCAGGTAACTTAGCTTCATCCAATATTGTTCTTGCCATCTCTTGAACAATTATGTTCTTCCTTTCCACTACTCCATTTTGTTGAGGAGTTCTTGCAATAGATAGGCATCTCTTTATCCCATGTTCTTCACACAATTCCTCAAATTCATTTGTTGCAAACTCACCACCTCTATCAGACCTTAAGCACTTGATTCTAGCATTTATTTCATTTTTAACCATTGACTTGAAAATCTTAAACCTACTCAAAGCTTTTGATTTTTATTTTAAGAATGTAAGCCATATCATCCTAGAGAATCATCAATGAGTAACATGAATTAAATTTCACTTTGGAGACCCTTTGTCCTATTAGGTCCAAAAAAATTAGTATGAATCAATTCCAGTGGTATTGTAGAAGAATACCCCTTGATCTTGAATCTTATTTTTGCCTGCTTCCCTATTTGACATTATTTACACATAGTGCTTACAAGCTTGATAACCTTTGGCATATCTCTTATTGCTTGCATGGAGTTTATATTCACAAGGTTGTTAAAGTTAATGCATCCCATCCTTTTGTGCCACAACTAGCATTCACTTGTTTGTCCTAGAAGATAAATTCTTCCATTGACACCCTTTAGATTGTATAAGTTGCTTTCAGTCCTAAATCCTTTTTCTACCAATCTACTAGATTTTTCTCTTCTAATTTCACATCCTTGATCATGAAATATAAGATTGTATCCTTTACTACACATCTAACTTACATTGAGAAGATTATGCTTGATACCTTCAACATAGAGAACATCTTCTGTCTTGTATTTTCCATCAATACTTATGGTGCCCTTTCCATAGATATTTGCAAATGAATTATCTCCAAACTTGAATGATCCACCATTTCACTTAACTAGATTGATGAATTTTATTTTATCACCAATAATGTGACTTGAATATCCACTTTTTATTACTCAAAAAATTGTTTGTCCTTCAACATGAAATGTTGTTTGAGAAACCATTGAAGTTTCAACCTCATTGTTTGTTTTCTTGACTTTCTCAATGACATTTCCTTTTGAATTTATCATTTTGCTAAATCAATTTTGAAATATTTTTCTATATGTCCAACATTGCTGCAGATTTGACATATCATATTGACATCCACTAATGAAGCAAGAGAATTACTACTTAAAAAAAATTTCTATTCTTTTCAAACATGAAGTATATAGCCTGATGACCATACTTATTGTAGATGAAACAATAACAAAAAAATTCATGATTGAACCTATTTGTAGAGTCTTCTTACTTGGTAAGATCTTCCTTGAGGTTTGATGAGATCTGCTTTTTTTAGATTTCCAACCTTTTCTTTCTCCAATCCCCTTTTGAGAAGAATCATTTCTTTCTCAATCTCTTTAAAATCAACTTCACCTTCTTCTCCATCCACAATTTTTTTAGAGCCATCAAAGATCACCTTGGCCATGAACAAAGATTACCCTCCTTCATAATTTGATGAGTAGTGATTTGCTTCTTCTAAGGAGAAATAATCTTCTTTGGAAAGGAGGTTCCTCCTAAATTTGTTTCTCTTGAAACCCTTGTTGCCACTTTTATTTTCTCCAAATGGATATTTAGAAGCATAATGACCAATTATTCCACAAACATTTGAAAGGTAATTTACCTATATACTTGCTTGATCCTTTCAAATTTCTTACAAAGTTTGACTCTTCTTCCTTAGATTCACTATGTGAACCAGATTCTTCTTCTTTATTCACATATTTGAATGTAGGTTCCCTTTTGTGTGTACTTTGAAATTCATTTCTCATCTCATAGGCAACGAGAGATCCAAACAACTCTTCCATGGAAAGATTTGTCAAATCTTTGGCTTCTTCAATTGTAGAGACCTTTGAATGAAATCAGTGAGGGAGAGTTCTCATCATTTTCTTCACAACCATTGATTTATTTACATCTTCACCATGTCCTCTGATTCCTTTGACTACTTCATCCACCCAAAGGAAATAGTTGAAAATGTTCTCTTCTTATTTCATCATTATATTCTCAAGCAATGTTTGTAAGATTGAAAATTTTATTTCTTCACACTATCATTTCCATCATATAGGTTTTTGAGATTATCCCATATCTCCTTGGCCATTTTGCATTGCACCACCTTAAAAAATTAGATTTTTTTAAGACACTCAAGATAGCATTCTTTTCTTTGGCATTGTTCTTATGGGCCTTCTTTGCATTAACATTTGCAATAGGATGAGCAGGTTTAGCATAATCTTCCTTTGTAGCTCTCCAAACATCATACCCTATCAAAGTAAGGTAGGATTCCATACTCACACTTTAGAAGGCATAGTTGCTTCCATATAAAAATGGTGCTTTAGAGGAGACTCTTTTTGAGCCAGGTGTTCTAAACCAAGATCTACCTTCAGCTACTAGGATGCACCAAGGAACTCAAATCTGATACCAATTGTTAGAACATAATGATGATTGAGAGGGGGGTGAATCAATATATCCACAAAATTATCCACTTCAACTTTATCAACTAAAACTTATCAATTCCATAAATTGATAAACAATAAAATACATATCAAAAGCACAAGTGCACAACTATAACACTAGATTTATGTGCAAAACCCTAGAAGGGAAAAACCACATTGAGAAAGCTACTTGGAGCTATTGTCCAAATCCAACCTCATAAATGAAAAATAAGATTTACAACAAGTTCTATGGCTTCAACCAAAGTAAGTCTACAAATCCCTAAAAATAACAACACTTAAAAACTGAGGCTAAAACCTCATAACAACCTTAATAAGAACTGATCATCAATTTAAATTATAATACCTCTAATCAACAACTTTTGTTGCCTTTGGCTCACTACCTCTAGCACACTTATTCAACTTAACAACTTATATTGCCTTCAGCTCACTAACTCTAATAAAGTTCCTTTGCTTAACAAATATACTCTTCCTTTATCTTACTACCTTCAGAACACTTCATATACTTCTTCACATACTCATATACACTCTATTGCCTTCAACTCACTACTTTGGCATATTTTTACACATCATACTCATTAAATCTTGTGACAAACATGATCTTCCATTTATATGATTTGCAAGATTCAAAAAGTTTATCCTTTTTGACCATGATGAAATGTATAATATAAAAAATGCAACACCCATAATATGTCGACTTCAAAAACATATTTTGAATGAGGGAATCAAATGTGGTTGTTATCGCCTGGATTTGCATCCTGTTGAATATGAAATTTGTCAATCTAGTAAAACATGGGAAGACCTCTAAAGCTATGGGTAACTTGTAAGCAAAGGTCAACCTCTATAGAAGGCCAACTTCCTATGGTGTCACCTAAAACTAGTTCTTTTACTATGAAAAGGGGTGATAAGGAGTACATAAACTGAAAACTACTACTATGTTGATGCACCTAAATGTCATTAGACCTGCAAACAACTTGCATAAACAGTTTAATCAATGGAAAAGTTTGGCTTGCATAAACCAAAATAATATGTTTCTTGCATTAGTGTTTCATAGGAAGGCCTAAACATTCAACCTCTAGAAGGAAAGATATCTCTCACAGCTAGAAAACCTGCATTTAACACATCCTATGACTTGCAACATACATATTTTCTGCAAAACGTGCTTTCATTGAGACAAAAACTACAAGGAAACAAAATAGATTCACAAGTAGCTATATCAATCAACTAACATTCACACAATAAAATAGAAAATAAGAAGGAAAAAATACTGCTTATCTCCATTAATCATCAAGGTATTCACTGTCAAACATGTCCAAAAGAGTTACAAAACTTTCTTTTCCTTGAAGTACTCCAAAAGTCACAAAAACAAAAAAGAATCAAGTAAGAACTAATTGTCAAATGAGTCAAAAGGGACTATAACCATCCATTCTCCATCTCCCACCAAAAAAGGATCTAGAAACCTCAATTTTGTAAGCCTCCAAAAAGCCCTAAAAGTAGCGACTGAAACTTCTCCAAAAGAGCTCCAAAGAGTTGAAATAGTCAACTTTGACCAAGTCTACCATAAAGGCATAAGAAATTGACTCCAAACTTGGTCAAAAAGGCCTAAATTTCCTCCAAATGTATCTCAACCTATCTCAACCACCCCTAGATGCTTGCAAGAGTGTTAAAGCTAAACAGTAACCCATATGTGCATTGAAAAAGCATGACTCCTTCATTTTTGCATTTAAAAGAGCAATTTGATTAAAGTGATTTATAACAATATCACTTAATCACATGCTTTTACATTTATAAATCAAATGCAAAAATAATTAAGGCTTGACCTATGTGAGAAATTAAAAGAAAAACATAAGTCTTAACAGACTTAGTCAACATTCATAAGACCTAAAGTCTTATCCCACACCATCATTAGCTTCTTGCATATTTTTAAAAAGAAAGTGAAAAAATCACTTAAACCATTAGCCTCCTTTAGGGATTGAAAACCTAAAGGTAAAAATGATGACAAAGCATTCATTTTATTTCATTCTACCTTGAAAATTTTTGGATAACTACTTGACACCGCCGACATAGGGTTTCATTCAAGCTTTCATGGAGATTTCGATTGAAACTTGTATGCATTCTTCACAGGGAATCAGGAGGAAATGCTTGGGTAAGCCCCTAGAATCTCGAACTCTGCACCTTTCCATTTTCCTCTTGAGCATTTTTTTGTTTCTACAAATTAAAATATCTCTGTGTATACATTTTCATTCCATTTTGTTGTTTTAAAATATTTCTTTGTGAATGCTTGAAGAAAGTGCAAAGGGTATGTTATTTCACCACCATTTTGAATGTATGAAATTACTTGTTGAAATACTTTAGCCTCCCAACCCATGACCTTTAGAAACCATCTGGTTTTTCTTTCCTGTGATGGCATATGTGCCATACAAGAGTTTCATGGTAGTGTCTTTAGCTGCACTAGCACTACATGATCTTCTAAGGCCTGTACTTGATCTTACATCTAGAGAATACCTCACATCCTCACCAAATGCACTTCACATTTTTCCAATCTACATACATACATTTCTTTTCTATTGTCATGATCTATGTCTCTATCCTTTAAAGACTTGCTTGACTTGACATAAGGACTACCTTCTAGCTCTGGTATTTGGTGACTGTCATCATGTTCGAGTAGTTTTGTTGAAGCTATGAATCTTCCTCATATTGTTGACATCTTCTTGTCAAGGAAATCACATTATAGATACCATTGAATATCATAATCATAAATCATAATATGAGATTCATGTGAGGGTAAAAAGATGAAACACGAGCTATCTCAGTTAACAGTTTCAGAGGAAAATACGGCCCTGTGAAGAAAATGGTTTGCTAAATGATTGCATGCCTTTGCACAGTATGGTCATTATTCAAAGCCTCTATGCATCTTTTCCACTCCTTCATGAATACAACCTTCTATTTTTGTAATATGGAAACCCTAGTCTCTACTTTAGCACTTAAATCAAGAGGGTTCTCACTTTGCTTCAGCTTATTCACATAAGGCCTAAGAAATTAAAGAACTCCATCCCACATTTCTATAAAATTCCATCACTGCATTGTATTATAGATGCTATGTTTTTTATACCAATGAGTGATTATGTGATTTTAAAAAGAAAGAACTTTGCATCTCATAAAGGATTTCCTTTTATAGATTCACTAGTCCTCTCCTCTATGCTATGAATGAATGTCCTTATTAGAGGCTCTTATAGAATAGTAACTTGCTACCATTGATTATGTCATTCTACAGAATTCATGGCCACTACTCTGTGTAATCATTTTCTCTAGAAAAACTCTGTATATGGACTCCAAATTGTCAACTTTAAAAAGCCTACAATCAGGTGATTTTCCATTGTTCATTCTTATTACTATATGTGCATCAAATAGCTCCATTATTGATGACACAATAAACACTGGTAATGTGATTGAATGGCTATATTTTCTTACCCTTATGTTACCAATAGAGGCCTGATAATGTTGTAGATGAATCCGCTGTTGTGTATGCTTTGATCTTGATCACCATGGATAGATTTGGTAATTAAATTAGTTGTTCATTATTATTCAAAAGAAGCCCTGATGATGATGCAAAAATTTCAGCATATTAACAGTAATTTGGAATGCATTCACTTGTCATTGCTTCTTAATTCTACTATTAACATATCTCATTTTATGGGATTTTCATGATTTTCTTGCTTTTGAAACTATCATGAATCTGCCCCATGTCTATCCCTTATCTAGAATAGAAATGAATTGCCTTAGAATTTTCCAATGAAACACCACTGTATTTCAACTCTCATTATATTTCATGGAAGGATTGTATCATGCTCTCCTTTGATCACCTTCTATGAGAACTTGACATTCATGACTATGGAGACCATTGAACCTTTATCACTATGAGTTGCCAATATGTTAGGTCAGCCTCTTTGAAGTTATGACTCTTCTATCATATCACTTGAGATCATTGTCAATACATCTTTTGGTATTTTCTATGACTATTCCTTGCTCTCTTTAAATTTGTTTGTTGAGACTGTCACTGCCTTCAAACTATTATGACACTTATTAACACCATTGTGCTTGTCTTTTATTCTCCAAATTATTGTCAAGAAATAACAACCAACAATAGTATGCAGGGAAATGAAACATCAAATTTTGTCTTGTCTAAAGTCTAGAGCACCATGTAGCAACCAAACTTGAAGCTTCTAGGAAATAAACCCGTGCAACATGTTATCTGCCAACAAAACATGATTGTATTATAAGATATGGTGAATGTCCCCTATCACTATATGCTGGATTTTGACTGTCATTTACTTTCATGAAATGTCCTAGTATTTATTTTACACATGACAATACCTTTATTCCTTCATAGATAAGACTAACCTTCATGACTATTATGAATGTCACTGCAAATTGAATAAACTATCATCTTACACTACCTCTTGAATTGACCTTGGACTGACATCATAACTATCTTTGTTTCTTTTTATAGTCATAAAGTACAATCATTTGAGCTTGCAAACCTTCAATTTCAATGTCCTTTGTATGATAGGTCTTGGTCTAAAATGGAATCTGGGTCATCTTGAAAATTGTCTTTGACATTATTGTTTAGATGGAATATCTTCTTGACAATTTTGATTTCCATTTTATGAATTCCAAAACTAGTGTAGTACTTTTGTCTCTATGATTGTATCAATGAATATTATTTAGAGTATAGTACAAATTCTACTTGGAAACCATGACAGTAGATGCATTTAACTCTGTCCTTATATTCTATTTATGATTCACTACTCCTGATATCTTATGATTGCATTTGAACCAAAACTAATCACCAATGATTTACCTATTTGATGATTTGTCACCTATGAAAGTGATCTATAGTTCGCTGCCATAAGTGATGTGTGATTATTCAAGTAAACCATGAGATGATGATCTCAGTCTGATTCCTTGACAAAAGAAAAACTTGACAACATGCTGAGCTCAACCCTCGTGGGAGCCCATTTTACTCCATATGTTGTAATTTGATAGCTCAGAACAAAGACATAATTTCACCTGTATCTGCACATTAAGCAAACATGTTAGAAAAAAACTAGTACATATCTTAGATGTGTTTTATGACTTGTTATTTTCCTAGACATCTAAGGTTTGCATGCTTGTTTAATGTATCTGGAGATCAGTTTATATGTTCATGGGTGTTTATACATGTAATGTGAGAGACCTTCATTTCTCTATCAACATTTTATCACTTAGATGTAGGAACTAGGAGCAACATGGAGCTAAGGAGGACACAAAGTAGCTCAAGGTGAAAGACAAAGCAAGGAAAAACACATTGAACCAATCATTCAGGCAATGACAAGCCCTTTTCCTTACATGTGCATTCTTTTTTTTAACCTATCAATGTATATGCTTTTATTCATTTACATTGAACAAGTTAGTCTCATGGCTTGTGTGAGACAATATATACTTTTAATTTCAATAAATATTAATTTTAAAAAAAAGATTTGTGTAAATCCTTCCTATGTTACATGCACTTGTATAAATGCAATAACTTGTTAATATAATATTTTGATTTTTTCTTATGCACCTAATTGTAATGTAGGAAAGATTAAAAAATGTACCTTTATTTTAATTTTAAAACAAAGAACTCTACCTGATTGAGCTATTAGAAAAATTTGGTAACAACGGTACAAGCCAAGAGATAAGTAGGACCTATTTTACCTTTGCACAAAACCCTATGGTGGTACACACAATAAAAACTTGGCGCAAAAAATCAACATTCCAAGTCGGCCCAACAAACACTTAACCTTCTATGCATTCACTCCATACTACAAGCGGTACCGAAGAGACCGAATAATATCATGAAGATTATACTACAAGTATCATATGATATTCAAGAACATTATCATACACCCCTCTTTCAAATTCACATAATATTATGCTGACATAAGCAAACAAACACTGACACTAGCATCACTTGCAAACACAAAAAGAACAATCTTGAGATAGAACATTGGAAACTTGACTTATGGCCACAACACCTAAAACGTGAAATAAAGAAACAAATAGATAATTTGAACTCATCCTCCAACTGCAGGACCACAACATCAACTGCAAAGAAATACATAGTATCTCTCTAAACCTTCTTGATTTAAATAGCACAGTCTTCACTCTCCTATCTCTGGAAAATTCTACGATAAATTTCATCCATTGGAAACAATAACATACATGCTTCACACTTTTTTATGTCTAACTTCCAAACCACAAGGCCATATCTTCAAATACGAAGGAATGTAGAGCATTCTCTTGAGCTTCTTCAGTGCAACTTCCCGAGCTACTAACTATTGTAAGTATGGATGTGTTTAGTGGTGTTGTCATTAATTCTGTCATTGATGTCAACATAGATCAGGTTGATTGCAGATGGTACTTGTATATTTGAGATTTTGTAGAAGTGCTTAGAGTACATGGAGCTATATTTTTGAAGTTTTAGTTATTTTTTTGCCAAGTTCTTTTGAGAAAATTTGAGAAATAATGAATGCAGTGTTGAAGTGTGTGTTTTGAACGTGCTCTGGTATTGTGCTCTGCATTTCTTCTGTGTTGATCCTATGCTTGTGTGGATCTGTAATTGTGTTCATGAGCTTCAATGGATAATATATCCTAAGTTTTAGCTTTTGGATCGACGAAGAGTGAAAGATGTGTTCATTAGTGTGTGAACTAGTTTGAAAAAACTATTTTTCTATGGATTGGGACAAATGTTTTGGCTCTGCAGTCTTCTAGCATTTGGTTTCAGATCTTGCAGATCTAGGAAATGATTCATATTGATGGTTTCTATGTTTTGAAAAATGTGCTTGATATTTGGTGCTCTGGAAGACCTACTCCAAAGCTCCTGTGTGTTGCTAGCTAGTTCGGTTGGATTATTGAAGAGTATTCTATGAATGAAGTTTGTTGTAGTTGCTACAAATGTACCTGAAGTGTTCTTAGAGATGGCAAAATTTATGGTGAAGTGTGTTGTGTGATCCATGTGTGACCATCTTGTTGGAGATGCACGAACTTCAAAGATCATTGGTGTTTTCATTAGGTTTGGCTGACCTGGTGTCTACATGTTACATTAATATTTTGTATTGAATTAAGGAAGTGTGTGATTGATCCAAGATGTTGTTTGGGTCCTAATTAAATGTGAAATTTGTCCTCTCTCATTCTTATACATTGCGGGAATGTTGAGTAGCCAACCTAATTTGAATTTTTAATTTGAAGAATGTATAGCCAACCTTGGATAATTTTTCTAGGGTTGAGGATGGTATAAAAGCAAATCAAAATATTGTGAATAAAGCAAGAAAGTGAAGTGTCTGAACAAGTGTAAAAATCAGAGTGTCCAAGAGTGAATTAAGGAAATAGTAATTTGATGTGTTAGATTCCTAAAAGAAGTGAGTTGATGATGTCTACAATCTTCTGACCAAGGTGCGAATGTGTGGAACCCTTGTGGTGGATATTTATTTATCTTTTTCATTTTCTGTAGGAAGTGAGCCTCCTTCTGGATAGTATGTCCTATTTTTGGAAGTGAGCCTTTGTATCCGGTATTGAATTATTACTATATTGTTAGCTAATCCTCACCGTGGTTTTTCCCTCATTGGGTTTTCCATGTAAATTTGGTGTCTTTGGTGTTTGCTTTCAGTTATCTGCATTTCATGTTTACACTTAATAATAGATTGAAGTTAAAGTGGAATTGATTAAGGTTAAAAGTAAAGCGATTTGATACAACTGATTCACCCCCCTCTGAGTTGTCTTATGAATTTAAACAATTGGTATCAGAGCTCAAGTTCTTCGATGAAAATCTTAACCACTTGACGTAGATCAGATGGCACAAAAGTTGCAAATCCCAATTTTTGATGGAGTTGATTACGGTGATTGGAAAGAAGAGATGAGGGGTTATCTAGTTTCTCTTGGTTTCAAGACTTGGAAAGTTGTGGAGACAAAGTATGTTGCACCATATCTTGGTCCTTCCTCTGTTGATGAGATTGCAGCTTATGAGGAGAATGAAAAGGAAAGCTATGTTATCTTTAGTGCTCTATATAAAATTAAAAGGACAAAAGTTATTTCTTTAGGCACTACTTATGAAGTATGGGAAAAAATGAAAGAAATTTATGAAGGAAATGATAGAGTAAAGTTGTAAAGGAAACTAACTGCTAAGTGAGAATTTGAGAACTTGAGAATGGAAGAGGGTGGATATATTGCAAGCTACTATTATAGAGTTGAAATTATAGCAAATGAGATCAAGAATCAAGGTAGTACCATGTTAAATGAAGATATAATTGAGAAGATCTTGATGACCCTACCGAAGAATTATAGTGACAAAGTCTCTACTATTGAAGAATTATATGATCCAAAGAAATTTAATAAAGAACACCTATTTGGTGTCTTGAATACATTTGAGATGAGAAAATTTACAAGATGTAAGGAGAAGACTGAAACAACTTTTAAAACTATGAAGATAGGATATGATTCAGATGATGATGATTCAGAAGAATTGGAAGAAAGGTACTAGTAAATACAAAGGTATGTTGTCCATTAAGTGTTTCAATTGTGGAAATATTGGTAATTATGCATCAATATGTCCTAATAGAGCTACACACAAGAAGAATGAGGATACTAATAATCATAGAGACAAGAAAGATATGAAGTTCAAGAAATTGTATTATGTCAAAGAAGATGCAAGAATTTCTGATGATGAATCTGACATTAAGGAGGATAAAGATGAATATTTATTTCTAGCCTTGGAAGATAAAGTTGTATCTGCTAACCATAGAAGATGTGAAAAGGAATTTGGTCTGAAGAGCAAGAAGGATGAGACAAAGGGTACTCTGGTGATTTATTTTCATGCTAGACAGGATGAAGAATTTTGGGTAATTGACAATGTGTGTTCTAATCATATGACGGAGATAAGAGTAAGTTCACTAAACTTTAAAAATATGATGCAGGAATAGTTATGTTTGGAGATGACTCTGGTGCTAAGATTTTTGGTAAAGGAATAATAAGTTTTGATGGAAAAAATAGTATTGACGATGTGTATTATGTAAAGGGTTTAAGGCATAATCTCTTAAGTGTTGGACAAATGTGTAGCAAAGGTTTTAAGCTTGTGTTTCAAGATAACACTTGTGAAATCAATAAAGAATCTGGAACTGTGGTAGCATCAGGAAGAACTCATAGAAACATCTATCAGCTTAAGAGTGGTGATGGTCAGTGTTTTGGTTCATAGATTAATGAAAGTTGTCTCTAGCACTGGAGGATGGGACATGAAAATTTTGACAATCTAATCAAGATCAGTTCTAGGGAATTTGTCAGAGATCTTCCTAGAATCACAAAGCCTTCAAATTCAATTTGTAGAAGTTGTTTGTTGGGAAAACAGACAAGAAGTAGTTTTAAAGGAAAGGAACAATCATCTATCGGAATGTTGGAATTAACTCATACAGACCTTTGTGGTCCTACAAGAATAGGAATCCTTAATGGTGACAAACACTTGATGCTCTTGATTGATTATTACTCTAGGATGACATGGGTTACTTTTATTAGAGAGAAAGCTCAGGCTCCTGATAGATTCAAGGTATTCAAGGAAAGAGTAGAAAATGAGTCAAATTTGAGAATCAAATGTTTAAGGTCTGATAAAGGTGGAGAATTTACTTCTGGTGAGTTCAATGTATTTTGTGAAGAAAATGGCATAAAGAGACATTATTCTGCTCCTAGAACCCCTCAACAAAATGGAGTTGTGGAAAGAAAGAACCATACTATTCAAAAGGTTGCTAGAAATATGATGAAAGAAGCAAATGTTCCTGATGTGTATTGGAGAGAAGCAATCCACACTACTGTTTACATTCTTAACAGAGTTCATATTAGAGGTAACATCACTAAGATTCCTTATGAGTTATGGACTAGTAAGAATCCTACTATTAAATACTTTAAAGTATTTGGAAGCAGATGTTACATTAAAAGAGATGATGAGAATCTTGGAAAGTTTGATGCTAGATGTGATGAAGGAATCTTTCTTGGATATTTAAATAATAGAAAGGCATATAGATGCTTTAATAAAAGACTAAGGAAAATAGTTGAAAGTGATAATGTAAAAGTTGATGAAGCTATGTATAGACCAATAGAAATAAATGAAGTTGAACCTGATGATCCTATTTGCGGGCAAGTGAGAGAAGAAGAAAAGGAAGAGAAAGAACAAAGTGATGAAGAGGTGATTCCGGAACTTGCACCTAAGACTCCTAAATATGTACAAAGAAATCATCCAGAGGAACAGGTAATTGGAGACATAAGTGAAGGTGTGAAGACAAGAAGAAAAGTGGTTGAAGTAAACTTGTGTTTAATCTCTAAGATAGAACCTAATACTGTGAGTGAAGCATGTAATGATGAAAGTTGGGTTAGAGCAATGAAAGAGGAATTGCAATAGATAGAGAAGAAGGAGACATGGGAACTAGTCCCTAGACCTGTAAACAAAAATGAAATTGGTTCAAAATGGGTATTCATAAATAAGCTGAATGAAGATGGTGGAGTGGTAAGGAATAAAGAAAGAATTTTATGCAGAGGATATTCATAGGTTGAAGGAATAGATTTTGAGGAAAATTTTGCACCTGTAGCAAGAATGAAAACCATTCAGATGTTTTTGACATTTTCAGCTCATAAAGATTTCAAAGTGTATTAGATGGATGGCAAGTCTGTATTTTTGAATGGATAACTAGAAGAAGCAGTATATATGTAGCAACCAGAAGGTTTTCAACTATCAAACAAACCATACATGGCTTGCAAGTTAAAGAAGGCACTATATGGACTTAAAAAAGCTCCCAGAGTTTGGTACGCAAGGTTGGATAGATAGTATACAAAGCAAGGATTTGACAAAGGGTCTACAGACAACAATATTTACTTCAAGGTTGAGAAAAAAAATGTTGATAGTTTTAGTATTTGTTGATGACATTATCTTTGGTGGAGATGAAGGTATGTGTAAGAAATTTGTAGAAGAGATACAAAAATAATTTGAAATGTCTATGATTGATGAGTTGAATTTCTTCCTTGGACTTCAAGTAAATCAAACTGACAAAGGGATATTCATTTCACAATCTAAGTATGTTAAGGAATTGTTAAAGAATTCTAGAATGGATGACTCCAAACTAGTCTATACCCCTATGGTAACTGGATGTAAGCTGAGTAAGGATGATGAATCTACTAAAGTTGATAAGAGCTTGTACATATCTATGATTGGTGGACTGTTGTATCTTAGTGCTACTAGATCGGATATCATGCATGCAATATGTTTAGTTGCAAGATTTCAAGTAGAACCTAAGAGGCACATGTTATAGCTATGAAGAGGATATTCAAATATCTTAATGAAAATCCAAATTATGGGCTATGGTATCCAAAGGATAATGATTTCACATTGAATGCCTACATTGATGCAAATTGGGCTGGTTGTGTAGATGACTAAAAAGTACAAGTGATGGTGCATTCTTCCTTGGAGGAAGATTAGTTTCATGATTTAGTAAGAAACAAGATTCATTTTCTTTATCCACTGTAGAAGTAGAGTATATTGCAGCAACATCCTACTGTACACAGGTATTGTGGATGAAGTAAACCTTGAAGGACATAGGTGTGGTGAGTGATGAACCTATCTCTATATTTTGTGATAATACAAGTGCTATAAAATTTTTGAAGAATCATGTGATGAATTCTAGGACAAAGAACATATCTATCATGTATCACTTTTTGAGGGAGAAGGTATTACAAAATGAGGTTAGACTTGAATATCTACCTACCAAGGAAAAAATTGCTGACATATTCACTAAGGCACTTCTGAGGGATACTTTTGAGTATCTTAGGGGGAAGTTAGGGTTTACTGCCCCTCCTTCCTTGAACTAAGTGCACATGGAGGTGTATCAGTCTAGTGGATTCACAGATTCTTTTGATCTAGATTGATGATTGAGGTCTACTCCCCATGGGGAGTAGAGAAGTGCATTGTTGCAGTATGTGATATGGATGCATTCCTAAGGGAGAGTGAACAAAGATTTATGTGGAAAGATTTTTCATGTATAATTTCCTTTTCCATTGATGTCAAAGGGGGAGAGAAAGCCATGTGAAAATATTATGCTTGTGTATGTTGTGTTTGATGGTTTTTCACATCATGTGTGGTGTTTTCATTAATGTTGTGATTTATGTCAACACAGTTCAGGTTGATTGCAGATGGTACTTGTATAGTCAAGATACTATAGAAGTGCTTAGAGTACATGGAACTATATTTATTAAGTTGTAGTTGTCTTTTTTCCAAGTTCTTTTGAGAAAATTTGAGAAATAATGAACACTATGTTGAAGTGTGTGTTCTGAACGTGCTCCGGTATCGTGCTTTGCATTTCTTCTATGTTGATCCTATGCCTATAAGCATTTGTAGTTGTGTTGATGAGCTTCAATGGATAATATATCCTGAGTTTTAGCTTCTGGATCGATGGAGAGTGAAAGATGTGTTCACTGGTGTGTCGCCAAAAAGTGTAATCTTTGGCACTTTTTCACACATTTTGGCCTTTTTCCCTTGGATTTTGGCCTTGTGTTGCCTTGATTTAGTCTTGAAAGCTTGAAATTTAACAATAACCTAATGGTGCTTTACTAAGGTGTCGTGAAGTGTTGTAACACATCTTCCCACTTTTCTAAGACCCTTTCAATAAAATTGACCTAAACAACACCCTTTTACCCCTTTCCAAGCCTTGTGTCAAGGTGTTGTAAAGCGTTGTAAGAAATTTTCACATCTTCCTAAGTTTATCATCCATTAATTAACCCTTTTCCTATGTTAATTTGTTTCCTTTATCTACTTTTAGTGTCGACTTAAGTGTGTTTCGGGAGACAAACCTAATAAACATCATTAATCAACATTTTATTCCCGACCACCACTTGAAATTGTCTAAGTGGACTAGGTCAAAACCTTGGGTGACCTAGTCCCTTTTGGAATAAATTTAAAATTTAAGACAAAAACCTAACGAGAGTTTTCCTCCAAAACCCTAGTGTCGGCCTATCATGTTGCATTTTTGGGAAAATTAGGGTTTAGCATGTATAGGGGTTTTCATCCTCATTTTGACCTCTCCCAAGCTCATTTTTACATCTCTTAACAAGTACTCTTGCACTCAAGCTTCCAAAGCAAGCAATCAAGCACAAGGGTTTCACAAGCAACCTCCATTGGAGTTGTTCTTGCATGTTGCAGACCCCAACAACAAGGGACTTGGTGAGCATTTATTTTGTTTATCAATCAAGCATCTCTCCTTTGATTTGATTCTCATTTGGGTTTAGTTACCATCAAAGGGGTTTGACTTAGGCAAACCCCTATTCCCTAACCCCAACCTTCTCTTGGTCTTTGCATGTGCTTTTTAGGTTGTAATTAGATTTGGTAAGGTACAAAGTGTTGGAGAAAGTAAAACCATTCCTTCCAAGTCACATCAAGGCATCAAACCCTAGAAGGAGCAAAAGGATAAGTTATAGGTAATTTTCAGGAGTTTCAGACATGGACTATTGCGGAAAAGGGAAGTATCAATCGAGACCCACAAAATTTGACCCTAAATATTCTAAAAGCACCAAGAGGACTAGGTCACCACTATTGGCGACCTTGTCCTTGTGCCAAGCCTAAAAAAAGGGTTTTTGCATTTTTGGGTACCCTTTTCCCCAAAACGCAGTCCAATAGAATTTCTCGATAGGAGGACTACGTCGCCCAACTTGGCGTAAGTGTCCCTCTACTGATTTTAGACAATTTTTAGAGCATTCCATGGCCTCTAATCTGCAACATTCCATTTCTGGGTGCCAAAGTTCTGAATCCTCTAGTTTACTTTTTGTTTTGCATACATTTAGGTCATTTTAGTTTAGCTTGCATTTAGTTACATTTGTTTTGTTTACATTGCATAGATTACATTAGTATCATTTCATTTTAGTTTTTATCCACACAACACACACATATCACAACCTAATAAATCAACTCTTCCTTTGAATGCAACTTCCAAAAACCATATAACCACCAAGCGGAAAGAGATCCATTCCTAAACCAAGTGCTCCTAGGTGAAAAACCCTAGGGGCCTAGTAAAGGGAATCCTTTTTCGCTAGTTAGTGTTATATTTTTGGTGGTTCATTTTGGTGAACCCGATCATAGACCAGTTGTTAACTTTCTAATTTTTCCTTTCATTTTAGGAAATAGCTTTCATTGCATTGATTTTTTTTGCATTATTTGAATCCTAGGGTTTATAGAAAAGTGATTAGTGAAAGTTCATGCTAGATTGCACTTTGCATTACATTTTCAGTAAGAAAATACAAAAAGATTTGCATTTCTATTCTCTGTTTGAATCGAAAAATCATAAAAAGTAGTTAAAAGTTCAAAAAATAGTAAAAAACAACACTACTAGGACTAATTCGCCACAGTGGGTGACCTAGTCCTCTTGCACATTTTGAATAACAATTTATGTTATTTTCAACACATTGTCTACACTTTTGTGTTCTGCTCTTACATTTCTATGTTTATTTCCATATTTTCTCTTTCCATCCATTTCTTGTTATTACTTTACATTCATCATGGCCATGTATTTCAAAAAGTTATGGAAATCCCTCAAATACTTAATGGATATGTCAAGCTACACCTTTGCCACCAATCATAATGACCTTGAACCTACTCCTGCTCAATCAACTCCCAATGAGTGTCCTCCTACCAAAGTAGACATCATTGGAGATGATGATGCTAACATGTACTGGTTCCTTAATGATTTCCTTGATAATCTTGAAGAAAATTCTTCTTTTTACCCCTCCATGAACGAACTTGTGATGCCTAACATATCATCCCTTGACACATTTGCTTACCTTCATCCAAAAACACACAATGGTTCTAAGTTACCTACTCAAGGTGAGCCTAGTTCCTCTCACCCTATCCCTCCTCAACCCTTTTACCATAACCTGGTCACACACCCTCCCATTAATCTTCAACAAACCTATGGAAAAGGGTTTACCATTCTAAGCAAACAAGGTGGTGATATCACAAACAAATGTGAAATAAACAAGTTTTATGACCGGTTGTCACCTGATGAACATACAATGGTTATTGGCTATCAAGATCCTCCTCCTCACCCTTGACCTCATAGAGAATCTCTAAGGCTTCGTGATGATGGCACTGTGATCTTCGATTTCCCTCCCAATTTGAATTTTCTCCTCCCTCGAGAATGTCCACCATCTCCGAATAACGAAACAACCAACCCTAAGATCATTTACGGCCCTCCTACTCTAGCCTCCTCTTTCAAAGTTGGGGAATCTAGCCACCACAAGAGGCCCTATAAATTACATAAAATTAAGTTTCCTCTCCGTCCACCACCTGAATGTGGGAGACAATTATACATCCTCTTAAACAAAGGACTCATCACCTTACCTCATCATAATAATTTGGTAATATGTCCTAAAGATTCTAATGTCCCACATTGTGCTTATCATCATGTTCTTGGCCATAGAAGCGATGAATGCCACCATTTGTGAGAGATACTGAGTGCTACCCTATTGACCCCTAACCTACTCTCATGCATATTTTCTTATAATAGTTGTAGAACATTCCCTTCTCACTATTACATGCCCCTTCCCATCACCTATCTTGTCTCACTCCAGCCCTACACTCAGTGGGGGCAAGAGGTTGCTAGGCTTGCCCTAGTAATGCATTTTTCTTTTCCCTTAGCTTCTTTGTTCACCTCCCACTTAAACCCACCGAGATTGGGAGGTGGATGACTTGCTTCACGGTTGACTCACACTTGCCTTACTAGTTTGTGTTTGTTTATGTGTCATGTATTACTCGTCTTGTTTGATTTTTTCTTACTCTTTGTGACATTCTTCTATATGCCCCTCCATTCTTCTATATGTCATGCACCTCTTTTCATTTTCGTTTCATTTTGTCCTTTCATTTGGGGATGATGCAAGGCATTGAGACTGCAATGTATCCTTCATGTTGACCCAAATAGGCTCTTTTCCTTCCATTTGAGGATGATGCAAGGCTTTGAGACTACAATGTCTCCTTCATGTTGACTCAAAAACAAGGATCTTTTCCGTTTGCCTTCTCCTTTTTTGCTTTTTTTTTTTCCTTTTGGGGACAATGCAAAGCATCGAGACAACCTATATCTATTCCATGTTGACCCAAATTGACTCTTTTGTTTTCATTTTCTTTCACTCTCTTCATCTCTTCTTCCAGTTCTATATATTTGTGGGAATGTTGATAGTTTCATGCTCTCTCAATAAACATTGCAGCAACGAACATACTGACCCCAAATCCATAGATCCCTTATGTGTTTGTGTTTTTTCATTTTGGGGACAACTCCTTTCCTCTATCTTTTATCTTCTTCTTTCGCATGATGCAGCCTTTATTGGAGACCTATCACTTGACATACAACTTTTAAAGTAGGCTCTCGTGTCCTTTTCTTTTTTTTTTTTGCATTTTTCCTTTCTCCACTTTAAAGAAATTGATCACAAAATGGTGTGTGGAAATTCCTTTAAAGTGGGGGTATACATTGGCATTATTTTATTTTGCATTTGCATTTGTTTGTCCTTGGTTCCAAGTGCAGCTTTATCACTTCACATGATGCGTTTTACCACTTTGAGGATGAAATTCGGTGTAATGTCCTTCATAAGTGTGACTTATTTTAGCATATTACATTCCTCTTAGTGGCCTAATGTGATGCACTACATCCCCTAGGTTGTGAATATTCTATCCTTTGATAGGTCCTCTTTCAAAGACATGTTCCTTAAGTCAAAGACCTCATATGAACTACACAAGACTCCTTGGAACACTCTTTTTACATTTTTCATTTTTGCATTGTAAATTTTGCATTTTGCATTTTGCACCTTTGCATTGTGCATACATGGTCACCTTGCATAGCACAACTTGCATGCCTATGGTGCCATCTTGCACTTTTTCATGAGTTCTAAGCATCCAAGGCTTTGCTTGTCTCATGAACTGCACCCTTGTCTTTTGTGGTGCCTTATCAAAGTTATCAAGAGGTATAACTTTGGTATGGTTGAACGGGAAGCCCAACTAGCGGCACAACTTTCCCCATAGCCATCTTTGTGCATGTGTGAGCACATACCAACTGAGTGTATGTTTCTCACCCCTTTTTGGAATTCTCACTCGACAAACAATCGAAAGTCTCATCGGCCCAGAGTGAGTACATCCTTTTCTTTCGGACAAACAACCTAGATGTGATCCACAACTAGCTCGACAAATGGTCGAAGCTTGATCTGACCTTTCCTCTCTCTTCACTCTTCCACATCACTCCTTGTGTGATATTTTGTGCTTATTTTCAGTTTATCATGGGATCTTAATCTTGGGGTTTTGATCATCCCTCTTGATCATAGTCATCTCACCTTACTAGCATAGTTACATTAGATCCCGCTCGACACGCATGATTCGTCTACTTTAGTGTGAGTTTGAAGTAAGTTCATGCTCTCACTAAAGGGGGGGCTAAATATGTTGCCAAAAAGTGTACTCTTTGACACTTTTTCATTCATTTTGGCCTTTTTCCCTTGAATTTTGGCCTTGTGTTGCCTTGATTCAGTCATGAAAGTTAGCAATTCAACAATAACCTAACAATGTTTTACTAAGGTGTTGTGAAGTGTTGTACCACATCTTCCCACTTTTCTAAGACCATTTCAACACCCTTTCACCCCTTTCCAGGCCTTGTGTCAAGGTGTTGTAAAGTGTTGTAAGGCATTTTCACATCTTCCTAGGTTTATCATCCATTAATTAACCCTTTTCCTATGTTAATTTGTCCCCTTTATGTACTTTTAGTCTCGAATTAAGTGTGTTTCAGGAGGCAAACCTAATAAACATCATTAATCAACATTTTATTCTTGACCACCACTTGAAATTGTCCAAGTGGACTAGGTCACCACCTTGGGCGACCTAGTCCCTTTTGGCATAAATTTCAAATTTAAGACAAAAACCTAACGTGAATTTTCCTCCAAAACCCTAGTGTTGGCCTATCATGTTGCATTTTTGGGAAAATTAGGGTTTAACATGTATAAGTAAGGGTTTTCATCCCCATTTTGACCTCTCCCAAGCTCATTTTTATATCTCTTCACAAGTACTCTTGCACTCAAGCTTCCAAAGAAAGCAATCAAGCACAAGGGTTTCACAAGTAACCTCCATTGGAGCTGTTCTTGCATGTTGTAGACCGCAACAAAAAAGGACTTGGTGAGAATTTATATTATTTATCATTCAATCATCTCTCCTTTGATTTGATTCTCATTTGGGTTTAGTTACCATCAAAGGGGTTTGACTTAGGCAAATCCCTATTCCCTAACCCCAACATTCTCTTGGCCTTTGCATGTACTTTGCAGGTTATACTCAGATTTGGTAAGGTACAAAGTGTTGGAGAAAGTAAAACCATTCCTTCGAAGTCACATCAAGGCATCAAACCCTAGAAGGAGCAAGAGGACAAGTTACAGGTTGTTTTCAAGAGTTTCAGACACAAACTACTGTAGAAAAGGGAAGTATCAACTAGGACCCAAATAATCAAACCCTAAATATTTTGAAAGAAACAGGAGAACTAGGTTGCCACTATTGGTGACCTTGTCCTTGTGCCAAGCCTAAAAAGGGTTTTTTTCATTTTTGGGTACCCTTTTCCCTGAAACCTAATCTGACAAAATTTCTTGACAGGAGGACTACGTCACCCAACTTGGCGTAAGAGTCCCTCTACTGATTATAGACAATTTCTAGAGCATTCTAGGGCCTCTTATCTACAACATTCCATTTCTAGGTGCACAAGTTCTGAATCCTCTAGTTTACTTTCTGTTTTGCATACATTTAGGTCATTTTAGTTTAGCTTGCATTTAGTTACATTTGTTTTGTTTACATTGCATAGATTAGATTAGTATCATTTCATTTAGTTTTCAACCACATAACTCACACATATCACAATCTAATCAATCAACTCTTCCTTTGAATGCAACTACCAAAAACCATATAACCAAAAGTGGAATGAGAGCCATTCCGAAACCAAGTGCTCCTAGGTGAAAAATCCTAGAGGCCTAGTAAAGGGAATCCTTTTTCCCTAGTTAGTGTTATATTTTTGGTGGTTCAACTGGTTTGACAAAACTATTTGTCTGTGGACTGGGAGAAATGTTTTGGCTTTGCAGTCTTCTGGCATTTGGTTTAAGATCTTGTGGATCTTGGAAATGATTCATATTGATGGTTTCTATGTTTTGATAGATGTGCTGGATAGTTGGCACTCCAAAAGACCTACTCTTGAGCTCCTATGTGTTGCTAGCTATTCTAGTTTGATTGTTGAAGAGTATTCTATGAATGAAGTTTGTTGTAGTTGCTGCGGATATACCTGAAGTGTTCTTAGAGATGGTAAAATATCTGGTGATGCATGTTGTGTGATCCACATGTGACCATCTTGCTAGAGATGCATGAACTTCAAATATCATTGGTGTTTTCATTAGGTTTGGTCGACCTGGTGTCTACACATTACATTAAGATTTCACATCAAATTAAGGAAGCGTGTGATTGTTCCAAGATGTTGTTTGGGTCCTAATTAAATGAAAAATCGGTTCTCTCTCATTCTTATCCATCGCAAGAATGTTGAGTATCCGACCTATTATGAATTTTTAAGTTGAAGAATGTATTGCTGACCTTAGAGAATGTTTCTAGGGTTCAAGATGGTATAAAATAAAATCAAGATGTTGCGAATAAAGAAAGAAAGTGAAGTATATGAACAAGTGGGAAAAGAAGAGTGTGCAAGAGAGAATTAAGGAAATAGTACTTTGATGTGTTAGTGGTGCAGGAGCACTTGTTTGATTTCTTGACTCCATGAGGCCATTTGTAAATAGTTGCTCTATTTTATGTATTGGGTCTTATAATAAGGTTTATAAAACCATTTTATAGGTGTTTGATTCTTAGGAAGTAATATTTGAAGTCATTTGTCAAATAATGTTTAAAGTTGTTCCATATTGTAAAAAATTGTAAAAGTTGCTCAAGAAAGTTGTCAAGCAACTTGTCAAAAGTGTCATTAAGGTGTTTTGTCAACAAACTAACTAAAAGGTGGTTGAAAATAGTTGGTTTTGGTTGTAAATGTATAAGTACACCCTCCAAAACTCGAATTGGAGAGGTTGGAGACATTATTTGTGAAGTTTGATGAATGGCAACCTCAAGTTTGTGTGCATTTTCTGATTTTACATTGTTTTCAGGTTGAAGTTGTGGTTTTTACGGCCTGGTATGCACTAAAATAATGAAGTATCATATATGTATGAAAAGATATCTGTTTATAGTTTCCAATTATTTTTGTCTCATTCAATTTTATTGAATTTTGTGGGAGATATGATTATTTTGGTGAGACTGCCTATTTTAACAATATTGTGCAGAATTTACAGTCTGAAAGAGTGTGATGGTACGGATTTTAAAGTATATATTTTGGGTCTGAAACAAATTTTATGTTGTTTCTATATGAATCTACTTTCATTTGCTTCAAGTCTCATCAAATTTAATTAAGATTTGAATAAGTTATGATCATTTTAGTGAGGGCAGGTTTGAACCCTATCTAGGGTTTGCAGTTTTGAGAAAAATGAAATAGTTTTCTTTTGGGCTACCATGGTTATGTTTCCAATGTGACATAGAATGAATAATAGAATGTGTTATAAAAATATTGATTTGGATTAATTTTGAAGGATTGTGAGATATGTTGTTGAATCCTCCTAACTCTGCATCAGTTAGATTCCTGAAAGAAGTGAGCTGATGGTGTCTACAATTTTCTGATCAAGCTATGAATGTGTGGAACCCTTTTGGTGGATCTTTATTTATGTTTTTCATTTTTTGTAGGTAGTGATCCTCCTTCTGGATAGTAAGTCCTATTTTTGGTAGTGAGCCTTGTATCTGGGCAATGAGTCCTCTAACAGTGAGCCTTTGTATCCAGTATTGAATTATTACTATATTGTGAGCTAATCCTCACCGTGGTTTTTCCCTCATTGGGTTTTCCACATAAATCTGGTGTCTCTGTTGTTTAATTTTTGTTATTTGTATTTCATGTTTACACTTAAAAATAGATTAAAGTTAAAGTGGAATTGATTAATATTAGAAGTAAAGTGATTTGATACAAGTGATTCACCCCACCTCTCAGTTGTCTTATGCATTTCAACACTAACTGAATAAAAAAATTTCACTTTCTTTCATAGCTTATGCAATGATTTACATCAAGAGACAAAGAATAGAACATTATGAATAACAATTACAACACTCTTCATCAACATGAAGAAACCAAAATTTCTTCACACTACAATACTTCACAATAATTTACAATACTTCTGATCAACATACTGATTACATCACATGCAACCTTCATCACTGACAACACCTTCAACAAGACAACATTCTGTTGACATCAATGACAATTCTTGAAATAATTTATAACATAATGATAACAAACAAGGTAGGATTATAACATTCTTCACTTGATACCTTGATCCTTGACTTTAACAACTCATTCTAATAGACCCAAACATTATAAATATGTATTATTTATTAGGTTTAAGGAAAATATCTTCAAATAAATTATAATCCATCAAAAATTTAGCTAGTCATGCATACATTCATGTTTTTTATTAAGATAAGTAGGGGAAGGTCCCACAACCCTTACGGAGAAAAGCATACCAAAGCTGTAATAAAAAAATGAACATAATAGTCAAAAAAATTAAGCGAAATACTGAAATCAAGGAAATAATAGCCAAAAAACTTAAGTGAAAGCAACAATGAAGAACCAAGGAAACAACAACAAGAGAAAAACTACAGCCCAAACAAAACATGAAACACTAATAAAGAGTATTCTAGTTGACAACCATAAAGTCTAGGGTTTCCTTCCATTTAGGAGCAGTTCAAGGACATTTATTCTTCTCCTTATTCGAGACATCAATCAACCCCCTCCATATTTCTCTTTTATTCTTCTTTTCTAATTTATTCCTAACTGTCATCACTCCCACCACAGTCTTCCTCATCAGGCCATCAATAGTTTTAACCTTTTTACTCAAAGCTTTCTCTAGGGTCACAATTTTCTATTGGTAGAAGGCTATAGACTCCTACAGACTATCCCATTTATCTTTGGAACTAGGAAAATAAAAAATCCTTGAGAATTTTCAAGACTTTCTACTCTTACCTGCAAATATTCAATTTTAGCCATATACATTTGTATATTGTGTTCTTTACTGGTATTGTTCTCATTATTTTCTTTTTCCTCAATAGACTCTTTATCATCTTCCTCATAAATTTTGATGTTATTTAAGCCTTCAAGGGCCTTCCCAAATCTAGGGGCATAACATGAGGGGAATGAGAGTTTTCATAGGTAAATTCTAGTTGTTCATCAAAGTAATCCACATCCTAACTGAGGAAAGTGTCTCCCGATTCCTCTGGTCCATATCAACACTTTAAGTGGGAGTATGAATATCTAATGAATTTTTAGCCCCTACTGAGATTATAGCAATCTTGGTAGACCTTTGAATCTTGAAGAAGTATAAGCCTCCCCTTTGGTGTTTTCCCTATCTAAAATTTCAATCATAGGGCTAGGGGTATTGGTCACAATATGAGTCTTACAAATCTTACTGCTAGATAGTTTACCTTAACATTTTGAACAACCTTATTTATTTTAGGAAGAGGGGGATTAACATAATTCTCTTTATCTTGAAGGGATACCAAGATTTTATTTGGTCTTGAATCCTCATCAATGGAATTCTTGATTTAAATCCCCTTTTTTATTTTTTCTTCTTGGAGGTAGGGGTAGTAGGAGAAACCCTTATCTTAAGACCTTTAGCACGAGAGGTAGATGGGGTGACTTTTTGTGAAATAAATCCATTTTTTCTATTTATCCTTGGGAGAAGGATTAGAGTTTTTCCTTGGGATATTTGAAGGGTTAGGATCAAGAAGATTAGTAGTACGAGTGGTATTAAAACAAAAATTATATAGTGTGGACATCAACCCTTGATGGAGGGGCAGGTAAGCATCTTAATGCATTTCTCCAAAGAAGAAAAAAGAAAGAAGGGGAAACTAACAAATTTCTTCTGCCTTAAGAAAATGTTAACCATGAATAGTAGAAAAAAAGCCTCCAATGTGAAGTACTTAACTAAATGTTAACTTAACATACCCCATGAAGTAAGCATGTCTTCATGGCTAAACCCATTTTATGGCATTTGATATCCTCTCCCTCTTCTAGAAACAAATCAATATATTATTATTAGAGATTTTGACTGAGGTAGGGCACCTTATATCCCTCACATTTCTAACTCGTAGCTTATGAAATAGGCTCGTCTATGACCAATTTCAATGACACCAACCTGAACATGACCAACATGCCAACTATTACCAACTAAGCCATAAGATCATCATCACAAGATTTCATAGCCTTGAAGAAATAAGTTAAACCCCCACTCTCAAATATCACCTAGACTTTAAGGTTATTTTTCAAAGAGACAAAGGTGGTGGGTTTAAGTTTATCCATCCTATGTCCATATTCTTCCATTTGATGTGTTTTCTTAGGTTTTTCATAATAGGATTTACCATATTGATGGGTTGAGTAGTTCCATAGATATTATTGATTTTTAATTTAAGGGGGAAAGGAAGCTTGAGGGATTCTCTATGCTTAACCTCATTAATATTAGCTTTGATGTATTTTTTTATAGATTGAAAAACCTCTTTTTTGTTTCTCAATTTCTCTCTAAAAATTCTATTGTTTTGCTCCTTCCAAAAACCTTAGGAAAGGAATGGGAGAATTTGGTTCCATAATTATGTCATGATAGGATGAGAAAATGATAATTTTTTATCTAGCTCAAGATAAAATCTTTAATAGTAGTCGAGACAATCCAAGAAACCTCAAGAGAAGTAAAGAACTCTTCCCATACTTCCTAAGTAAAAATATATTGTAAGAATAAATGTTCTATAGATTATTATTTTGCACAATAGAGGACAAACCAATTAACAAAATTAAACCCTCTTCACAATATTATCAATAGTCAGAATTTTATTATAACCAACAATCCACCAAAAAACATTTTTTTTGGAATAAGCTTTTGGTTCCAAATCAACTTCCAATTGAATAAGGACATATGAACTTCATTAAAAATTCTACTATAAGATGAAGCAACTGAGAAGCAACCAAAGGGGTTGGGAGACCAAATTATTACATCTTCTGTAGATAGAATAAAAAAGTGCAATATCTAGATGCTTCAAGAATTGGTTTTTAACCACACCTTCCCCATATTTTAAAAAACATGAGGGGGAAATATTTACATTTTGGATCTCGACCTTTCGAATCAATATAACTAAACAACTTAGTGCCATACAACCTGATCAAAGGATTCATGACATCAACAAAGGGACAAAAAATAGGTTTGAATTATTACACCATGTATCATCCCAAAAATTAATATTTTTACCATTCATCACACACCATCTAATCTATTTTCTAATAAAGAACCTTATGTTAGGGGTAGAAGTTAGATTTAAAGAAGTTAAATGCAGATTTGATTGATAAAACAAATAAATAAAACATAGTTTTTTTTGGACAGCAAAAGAAGAACACAAAGATTTAACATGGTTCATCCAAATCCGAGCTACATCCACCAACAAGAGGGTCCAAAATATATTAACCTCCCAGAAAATAACCTTTACAATGAAATGAAAAGACATGGAACAACGTTTTTCCCACGTTTTTCACTTGTTGGTTTTACACAGTTATCGCTACGGGTACCCACAACTTCTCCTATGTTTTTCTAGCCACCACTCTGCAATTTTCTGGTAACATTTTTCACAACCTGCAGCCCTCTAAACTCATCACCAAGTGTTCTAATATTCTCCCACACATGTCCCATTAATTATAATTGAAGTGTGGTAATTGGTTGTGCCTCATGCACCAAATAAAACATTTTCTTTGGGCGACTACATTTAATATTTTGAATTGTCTTTTGACTTTATATTAAAATTTTGTAACTAATCACTTCCAACATTTAATATTTGTTTGTAACCACCTTTTAGATACAAGTGCAATGTAAATATTTAATAAATGCAAAAAATTATTTAATAAAAATAATATGAAGATTTTATTCGAGTTTGATTGGTCTCCATAACACAACAATCTAATAAATGCAAGTTGGGTGGTTTTCTAGGTTTCTCTCTATGTCCCAGCGGGCTAAGCCCCTTCAGGCTCAGTGGTTTTCCTTTGAGGCTTGTTGTTTGAAGGTGTTGGCCTCTTACCAAGTTTTTCCAAAGGGTGGTATGGATTCTTGTTCTATTGTTGTGCCGGTCTTCTTCTTGGATCCTATGGAGGTGGAGCTGGGAGGTGATTATCTCTGGATTCCTTAGTTGCTGATCATGTTGAGGTGGACACTTCTCATATGGAGGTGGAGGTTGGGGATGTTGGAGTCTTCAAGTGGTAGTGGAATTGGTGGTCTTTTCGTTCTCTCCAATCAAGGGGAGCTCCTTCCTATTGAGGTGGATTTGGAGTTGGTTTCCTGGTTCGAATGGTGGCTTTATGTCCAATGGTTCGTTGTGCTCTCCAACTCCCCTATTGAGGTGGGGTTGTTGGTTTTTCTGGAACTTTCATCAAACCATTAAGTAGATTTTCTTTATTGGCTTAGTGCATCATCCATGAGTGGCTATTTTTCTAATGCATGACAGATGCAAGCGGGTTCTTTATGTATCTAAGGGTTTCTAGTACCAGTTAAAACAAGGTTGTAAAATGGTTTTAGGCCTCTACTTGTTTGTTTGATGTATCCTATCTAATCATGCATTTATTTTATTGGCTATTGTTGGGATGCTAATGGTTAGTGTTTTATCGTATTTACAACTTGCTTTTCATTGTTAGGTTGATGGTTCCCTTTAAAACCATTATGTATTTGGTTTCAAGTCCCATCAAAACCTATTTACCCCTAATAAAAAACACAACAATATCCCACTTGGAGACTGATTAGACTCCACTCCATACCATCTCCCACTTGGAGACTAATCAAAACATCACTGCCGCTACAACTCCCATTGGAAATAAACATGTTGGACCCTATTGCACTATTTTTCTTGAATTCAACCTTGAAGGCCAACTGAAGTTGAAGAGGAGCTCAAATTCTCCCTCGTCACCTCCTTCCTAAACATATTTTATGGATTGTCATTTATATGTATCTTTTCCAGCTTTACCTGCCCATCCTCCAATACCGATCGAATGAAATGATATCTCAACTGTATGTGTTTGGTTTTAGAGTGTAAGAAAAAATTCATTGCAAGATGTATAGCACTTTGACTGTCCATAAACAAGTAACTTTGAGCCTGTTGTTTTCCCAACTCTTCCTTGAAAAGTTATAGCCATATCATCTCTTTTTTCGCCTATGTTGCAGCTACATACTCTACCTCCGTGGTGGATAAAGCAACCATCTTTTACAACCAAGAAATCCAATTCACTGCTAGCTCACCAACTGTAAATAAATAACCCGTGGTACTACACCTGATATCAATGTCTCCTGCCAAATCTGAGTCAACATAGCCTTTTAAATTAGTAGTAGAGCCCTCAAAACATAAGCATTTATTGGATGTACCTCTCAGATACATGAGAATCCATTTTACCGCATTCCAATGCTCAACTATGGGATGATTCATATACCTGCTAACATCTCCGACGACATGTGTAATGTCCAGTCTCATGCATACCATAGAGAACATTAAAAGTCCTACAACTAAAGCATAAAAGACCTTGCACATTTTTTCTTCCTCCGCTTGTTTCTTAGGACCCATATCTTTAGGTGATTTGACATGACTAGGCAAAGGTGTGCTAATAGCTATTGCATTCTCCATATGAAATATCTGCAACACATTTTTAACATAATCAACTTGAGATAAAAACAATTTTCTATTTTTCCTATCTCTTGTAATATTCATACCAAGTATTTGTTTTGTTGCCCCCAAATCCTTCATAGCAAATGAATTTGCTAACTGCTATTTTAACTTCTTTAATGTGATCCATGTTAGACCTCGCTACAAGCATATCATCAACATATAAACATAAAATAATGTAGTTATCATCATCTAACATCTTAAAGTAAACACAATGGTCTGAATTACACCGAATGTAGCCTTGCTTAGCCATAAAATTATCAAATTTAATATACCATTGTTGAGGTGCTTGCTTCAAGCCATTTAAAATTTTCTTCAATCTGCACACGAGTTTCTCCTACCTTTGACCTCAAATCCTTATGGATGTTCCATATATATTTCCTCTTCCAAATCACCATGGAGAAAGGTTATTTTAACATCAAGTTGTTCTAAATGCAAATCTTTAGCAGCCACAATACTTAAAAACGTATGAATAGAAGTCATTTTAACAACCAGAGAAAATATTTCATCAAAATCAATACACTTTTTTTGTACAAATCCCTTTACAACTAACTTGGCTTTAAATATTTAATTACCTCCATCTTCCTCTTCAGCCTATAAACCCATTTGTTTGGTAAATCCTTTTTACCTACAAACAACTTGCACAAGTCCCAAGTCTAATTTTTCAGCAAGGAGTCCATTTTTCTTCCATTTCACGCTCCCACTGAACCTTGGCATCCACCTGCATAGCTTCATCATAACAGTCTGGTTCACCAACATCAGTTAATAAAATAGAATACAAAGAGGGAGAAAATATTTTCGGAGGTCTACTTATCCTTGAATATCATCTAACATTCATTGGAGTTTGTGGTATTTGTTGTTGTTGTTGCAAAGTATGAGGAACCATTGAAACATTGATGTTCAGAGTATCATCCAACATTGCATAAACATTTTCTTTCTTCTCATGCTGCATCAACTAATCTTTGTAAACCACTTTCTCATTGAATATGACATCCTTGCTTCTCACAATCTTTTTATTTTCAAAATTCCATAGCCTATAACCAAATTCATCAATACTATATCCAACAAATATACATTTCTTTTATTTTGCATCAAGCTTGGTTCTATTTTCTAAATCTACATGTGCTAATGCTTCACAACCAAAGGTTTTGAGAAAAGAATAACTCACCTTCATACTTATCCACGCTTCCTCTAGAATACCACAACCAAAAGGATTAGAGGGACCTCTAATAATTAAATAAACAACAGTGTTTATAGCCTCTACCCACATGTTTAAAGGCATCCCAACATGCAATCTGATATTCCGTGCACTCTCCATTATTGTTCTATTCATGTGCTCAACCACTTCATTTTCCTGCAGAGTCCTTGGAATAGTTTTCTGCCTATGAGTACCATTAGAGGAACAATAATATTCAAACTCTTTACTGCAATACTCAACACCATTATTAGATTTGAGACATTTTAACTTTTTACCCGTCTCATTCTCAGCCAAGCTTCTCCATTTTTTAAAAGTTTCAAATACATTAGATTTATACCTTAGGAAATAAATCCATGCCTTGTTGCATCATCAATAAAAGTGACATAATATCGAGAGTCATCGAGAGAAGATAATTGAGCTGGTTCCCATACATCTGTATGCACAAGCTCCAATTTCTCATCTTTCTTTTGCTTCCCATCCTTGAGAAAACTAACTCTCTCTTTTTTTCCATACACAAAAATTTCACAGAAATCCATATTAACACATTTTAGACCTAGTAAAACATTCTTTGAATGAAGTACTTTCATACCTTTTGCACTCATATGCCTAAGTCTATTATTCCACAATGTTGATTTAGAGTCCATAGCAACTGTCTAATTTTCTACTTGTTGAACTACAACAACTATTCCTGAACATTGACTTTTCTCTGCAATAGCTAAAGTAGAAGGAACAATATGGCCTGTACAAAGATATAATGTGCCTACTTTCACACCTTTTTCTACCACTAAGGCACCTTTTGTAACCTTCCAATTTTTATCACTAAATGTAATAACACAACCTTCATCATCTAGTTGCCCTGTTGAAATTAAATTTCTACTTAACCTTGGAACGTTCCTTACCTCATGTATTAGCCAATGATTCCCATTCTACAACTTAATCTTGATTCTTCCCTTTCCAACAATATGATAGGGCTCATTATCTCCCAAATAAACCAATCCAAAATGCCCTTGGACATAATCAAGAATATAACTTCTATGGGGCATAGCATGAAATGAAGCCCTTGAATCTAACACTCAAGAATCATCAATATTATCAAGGGAAATAATCAAAGAATCATCATTAGATTTATTAATTACCATATTTTCCTTTTTATTACCTTCCTTTTTGTCTCCTTTATTTTTCTGAGACCAACAATCTTTCTTTAAATGACCCGGCTTATCATAGTACCAAAAATCCTTCTTTTCTCTAGATTGAGACCTCTTGTCCTTTGATTTTCCTCATGACTTACCATGACCTCCAAAATTCTTTCCTCTCTCCTTTGTTTTACCCCTAATTTTTGTATTCAAAACATTGCCTGATGTGGATGTACCACCTGAGCTTTTCCTACAAATTTCCTCACTCAAAATAACACCAACAACATCATGAACTTTCAACATACTTGGCTAGAAAAAAAATTACTAACTGCCATTACCAAGCTATTCCAGCTTTCAGGAAAAGAACACAGAATCAAAAGAGCCCTAACTTATTCATCAAAGTTTACATTAACAGAAGTCAATTGACTAGTAATTGTGTTAAACTCATTTAAATGATCAACAATTGACCCACCTCCTTCCATTTTCATATTAAATAAATGCTTCATAAGTAATACCTTATTTGAAGCATAATGCTTTTCATATAATTTCGCCAGGGTCTTCACCAAATCTTGAGTTGTCTTTTCTTTTGAAATATTAAAGGTCATCGATTGTGCCAAGCATAAATGAAAACCATAAATGAATACTACCAAGTGCCTTTCTATCCAGAATATCCCAATCCTCATCAGACATAGCCGAGGGTTTCTTGGCTTTCCCTTCCAATGGTCCCCATAAATCCTTCTAATAAAGATAGTCCTCCATCTGCATCTTATATAACTAAATTTTTTTCCCATTGAATTTTTCTACCTTTAACTTACCATTGTCTGCCATAACTCCCACTCAACTATGATGCATTTCTACAAAGGATGACTAAACACAACCCAATGTGATACCACTTATTAGGGTTAGAAGGTAGATTTCATTTAGTTAAATGCAAATTTGATCGATAAAATGGAGAAATAAAACACACAAAAATCCTGGATAGCAAAAGAACACAAAGATTTAATGTGGTTCACCCAAATCCGGGCTGCATCCACCAACAAGAGGGTCCAAAATATATTAATCTCCCAAAAAATAATCTTTAGAATGATATGCAAAGACATGCAACAACATGCAACAACATTTTTCCCACATTTTGCACTTGCTGGTTTTACACAGCCATGGCTACGGGTACTCGTAGTTTCTCCTACTTTTTCTAGCCACTACTTTGCAATTTTCTACTAACATTTTTCATGACCCACTGCCCTCAAAATTCATCACCAAGTGTTCTAATATTCTCCCACACATGTCCCATTAATTACCAATGAAGTGTGGTAATTGGTTGTGCCTCATGCACCCAATAAAATATTTTGTTTCAGTGACTACATTTAATATTTCCAACTATCTTTTGACTTTATATTAAAATATTGTAACTAATAACTTCCAGTATTTAATATTTGTTTGTAACCACCTTTTAGATACAAGTGAAAAATAAATATTTAATAAGTGCAATAAATTATTTAATAAAAATAATATGGAGATTTTATCCAAGTCAGATTGGTCTCCATAACACAACGCCTTGTTTTTAAAACATTATTCCATATTATTGAACCTTTAGGTATAAAAGAGGAGAGAAAGAAGTTGTTATCTATATTCCATAGGTATTTAGCTTTAGAAATATTAGCCTAGTATTTTTCATTCTAATGTAGGTTCCAACCAATTTTAGATAGAAGTTCTTTATTGAACTATCGTATCCTTCTCATGCCTAAGCCTCTAAATTTCTTGGTTTTATAGACCATATCCCAATTAACAAAAGAAATTATCTTTTTTCCTCCATACTTCCATAATTTTTTTCTATATTTCCTCTATATGTGCTCCACCATAAAAATTGAGACCTTGAATAAGGACAAAAAATAAGAAGACATATTTTGAAGAGCTTCTTTAAGAAGCTAATACTTACTAGGCTAAGGAGTTTTCATTTCCAACTTGATTTTTGTTTATCCTTTCCACATATCGTTTCTGTAGTTATTTGGAAAATTCTTAGTAGCCAAAGGTAAACCAAGGTAAGTAGTAGAAAGATTGATCTTTTGAAAGCCCATAATTTTGATAATTTTGTTTTGGAGATCCACTTTAATATTGAAGAAACAAAGGACACTTTTATTGTAGTTAATATGCCGACTAGATAACTGAGAATACTTAATACATTTTTCTACTATTTAGCTTCCTAAATAGAGGAGCACCCAAATAATATAGTATCATCCATAAATTTTTGGTGGGGGGAAGGAGGTAAGTAAGAAGTATCTTGGACACCTTTGAGATTCTTCTGAAGGATAATTTTATCATCCTACCTGAAACTTCAACCACAATGATAGAAAAATAGGGGAGATCAAATCTCCTTGTCTAAGACCTCTTTCACTAGGGAAGCAATCTCTAGGAACACCTTTAATACACACATAAAACTTATGATTGATAACACATTTTTTGTTAAGTTGAATAATTCTTCCTTGGAAACCAAACTTCTGAAGGGTAACCAAGAGGAAAGACTAGAAAACTCTGTTAGAGGATTTAGATATATCAATTTTTAAGTTTGTCTATTTTTCTATTATTTTCCATGGAGTGGATTATCTCATGAGTAGTAACAACAACATCAAGAATTTTTCTTCCCTAGACAAATCCTTTTTTGGTAGATAAGTAAATGATAGGCTTTATTCTTGACACAACCAATTTATAGAGAATTTTATAAATAGTATTGCACAAGCTTATGGGTATAAAGTCCAATAGGTTATCGTATTAAATTATTTTTTAGGCAAATGAAAGTAGTATTCGATTGTTTTAGGATCTTACCAAAATTGAAGAAATATTTTGTCGAAACAACAAGATCATTTTTAACAATCCCCCAAAATCCTTGAAAAAAGGTAGGAGGAAGCCATCAGGCCTGGGAACTTTATAAGATCCAAACGAGAAGACAACAACTTTAACTTCTTCCTTGGATAAATCATTCACCATTTCTTTATTCTCCTTATTAGTCATGACCTTTGTAATAACATGAAAGATTTCATCTTGACTATTAAATTCTCTAATATTGTCCCTGTAAGCATCTTGAAAGAAGGAGACAACAATCCGCTCAATAAGATCATCATTACTAATAGCATTTCCCGCATCATCAAAGAGTCTCTTTATCATATTTCTCTTTCTATGCCTAAAAGTAGACATATGAAAAAATATGGTATTCCTATCACCTTCGGTGAGCCATTGTACTTTGGATTTTTTCTTCCAAAAATTTTCCTCCCTTTTCATTAGTTTATGCCATTCTTCTCGTAAGTCATTCTCCTTTAAGAAATTTTACCTATCGTCAATTCTAGCAACAATAGAATCCTAAATCTCCTTCAACTCCTTAGACATTTGAAACAACTGAAGGAAAATATTACCAAAAGTGTATTCATTCTAGACTTTCACCTTAGTTTTTTTATTTAAGTTTTTGGACTAAGAAGTATATCAAGGAGCCTTGTATAGGGGTATTCCAACAATTAGAAATTATACCTTTAAATTATGGATGAGATGACCACATAATTTCATATTTGAAGGGGAAAGGGACTTTCCTCATAATATTTTCCCATTTAAACAAGAGAGGATTTTGATATGTGCCCACTTTAGGGAGAGCTTGAAGTGTCAAGTCTAGAAGGATATTCCATCCATTGGAGATTATAAATCTATCAAGTTTCACTTGAATCAAGTTATTACCCATATTTTATTTGGAACATATGAACTGAGAATCTTTCAACTCAATATCCAATAGCATTGTTCTTGACAAGAAATTAGAAAAATCTAGCAATACTGTCAAAATAATTTTCAAGATGGGCCAAGCTTCTTCGAGGGGTAAATAGGGGAGTTGAAATCCTCAACCAATATCCAATGTACATTGATTCATGAATCTATCATCAAAGAAAGGTTCTCCCATAAAAATATTCTATTAGATTTGATATTTGGAGCATAGTGTTGGTGTGAATAAATGTCTTATACCTGGTTAATTCACTTAATAGAGACTTAGGGAACATATTCACATGTTAAATTTAATTAGGTCCTAAGGTTCCTTCTAGAAAACTTAGTTGTCATGTCTAGATCTTATCTTATCCTAGGTTGTTAAGACTTAGTTCTCTCATGTGATAGGATTAAGATACTTGTCCTGGTATTATCTCACACCTTGCCTATGTAAGAAAGGCACCATATGTACATTTCCATATATTCAATGGCTTCCATTTTGGCATTCTTGCATCCTTAATCATAGCATGATATTTTTCCATTTCTCTCTTGTGGAAATTATTTTGTCTTGCAAGTGATCTTGGGGTGTTGAGTTCAAAGCTTTAGTGCTCCAGAATTCTTCCCATATATGAGGGACCAATCTTGGCACATTAAAGTTTTGTTGGGTGCAAGTTGGGGTCTTGAGAACCTCGCCATTGAATTTAGGGCATCAGAGAAATTCATATTTGGCTTTCATTTCATCAAAAATTGACATATTTTGTTAGATTTGAAAGGGTTTGAATGGTTTCAATTGCCAAATTTGGAGGGTAGGTAATATTTCAAAGCAATTTGGGAGAAGATTGACATCACCATTGTGTTCAAAAGGCCTAAGAGCCCTAATATTGGTTACCAAATCATCAATTTTTGATATTTTTAGTTGGGGGTCGAGGCAAACAATTTTAAGCCATATGTTTGTATGAATCCATACATGGCCATACAACCCTACAAATTGTCTGTGTCAGTTTGCAAGTCAAGTCGGGTAGAATATTCTAGCGAATCGACATAAATATTGGCATATTATTTGCAGGCATCATTTCATACCTTTCTACATAATTTTTTGTCATTTGTACTTGGTCTGTCATATCATTTGTCTTTTCAACATTGTACTCTATCTGCAAGTATGATTATTTATTATATCGATAGGGTTTTATATATATAAAAGTTGTGTTTTATTTATATAAAAAAATTGGTTTAAAAGTTTTTTTTTCAATAAAAGGCTAGTTCCTATAGGTATATAGTAATATTAAAATATTCAAAAGTTACATGGAGGCTAGAATTATAGTATTGGCAGTGAGCTAACTATTTTAACAAAATCAAAATTTGCCTCCAACTTAAAAAGGTAGACATAATATTTTGTAAAATGTGCCTTATACTACTATGGTTCAAGGTAGATAAAACATCGTGGACATATAACCAAAAAACCAAGCTATAGCATCTATTTTTTCCATATTATAATAGTAATTGAGAATTTTCATCTCATTCCTCCATTGGCCTTGTGTTTGTTGATGTGTCCACCCTGCTCACATTTAGGTCAATACCATTATCCCCTTGCCCTATGTTCATCTCTGCTTTGTTTTGAGAACCTAAAATGTCCCTTTCCAATGCCATTGCCCTTTGACCATGCCAAATGTGGTGAGAGAGGAGGAAGGAGACTACAAAGAACTTTTCTTTGACTTTATCCACCATATGAGGCCCGAGCTCCTTAGAATGAGTGTTCAAAGACCTATATAATAACCATGGGTCATCATCTCAAAGGCCTTTCTTTATAGAGCCATACACCTCCCTATATGCAACTTTACTTTTCAGATAGTGTTTTGGAAATATTCCTCCCATGTAAACTTTTCCTTTTTCCAAGTTGTACCCTTGAACTGACTATAGGAGCTCATCTTCCCTGAGATAATTTGTTTGAACTGACTCTTGAACCACAATTGAGAGGAATTCAAATGATTGCAATAGGTCCATTAAATTTGATAGGTAGATAGAGAGTAACTGGGTGGGCAATAGAAACCTAGGAGAACTTGGACACAATATTTCTTGCCCAATGATAGTTTTGATACTATCCAATAGACTTGGGTATGCCATTTTAAAGACATTGGACAATTCAAACTTTGTTACTTCCCTAGATAAATGAAGCTCTTTTTTCTCTTACTTGCAGTTCAATTCTATAATTTTTTGGCAAGTACTCCATCCTAACACGACACACTCTGATGCAAATAGGACTATAAAGATGACCCAGACTATAAATAGGACTATGTTAACAAGGCCAACTAGATGTTGCCTGACACTGAGAACATCAAATGTACCCACCAAAAAATAAACTTTGAGAACCAAAATTGAACCATAGAACACACAATATGAAGGAAATTCAGAAGTCAATACTTGAGGAAAACAACCAAAGAGATAATTACCATTATCTGAGGACCCTTTAACCAACAAATGCTTTTGACACCATTTACAATGGAACAAAAGAAATTATGGAACCAAAGCTTTGAAAATCCATATTGCTTAAAATTGATAGCAACACAACTTATAAATAAGGAAAACTATACTTTGGTAGATGAAGATCATCATTAGATTAACCAATGCACAAAAACCTATCCTTTCAACATAAATACCTATGCCATTTCACACATATGAAATCTTTGTTTGTAGTTTGAAGATATCTACAATTATTACATGAAGTGTGATATTAGTATGCTTAATACCACTGCATATAGCACTTGTAATAATTAGACTTATTTGCATTGAAAACAATTTCCACCTGTTAATTTAGCATGCGGAAGAATTAATCACACACATTTTCTATCATTTCATGTGACACCTATTGTTATCGTGCAAACATAAGAAATTTTTGAAAAGACTTGACGATGCTAAGATTTAATACACTAAGGTGAAGATTTCCCATTTTGAAACATGTAAAACAAGCCACTTCTTTGACGTACCACATGTGTTTTTATAACACACAACTCACACATCCAACTACCACTTGTTTGTACTAAGAGATTTTTGAAAAAAATTAGTGATGTTAAAAATTGCCTAAATTCCAACATCACTCCTGAATTCCAACATGAACAAGTACTATCTTGATTTGCCTTTGATATCATAGATTAAAATGTTTAAAAAATCATAAATTTGAATTCTATAGAAACAATTAAACATAAAGTAGCAACGGTATAGAAATATTCAAACTTGCAAAATCAAATAAATATTTTTTCTTAAAATATTCCGTTGGGCACAACAGAATTCGACACTATGATGTTCGAATCACTAAACCCTGCTTGGTCATTTGAGAAACTACCTCCTGGTAGACATGAAAAGCCTTACTATTTATAAAACTCATTGCTTTATATGAATTTTTTTCAAATGATATGTACTTCCTATATATCAATCCAAACTATGTCTTTGACATATGCATTTATTTGTTTATGATAGTTTGTAATTCTTGTGTGATATTTTTCAACCCTTCATCATATGATATTTCCTCTTACTCTTGAACACATCCCTTGTTTGCTAGATTATCTGCCAATTGATTCCCTTCTCTCTATGTATGCCAGCTCTGGTATTGCTCCAAGACTTCCAAAAATTTCCAAATTTGTACAAGGATGTAATTGATTTTCCAACTACTTTGTTTTCTATCCCTCCAAGCATTGATGATAACCAAACAATCTCCTTCAATTTGTAGTTTTTTATAATTCAAATTAATGGCCATTTGTAACCCCATGAATAAAGCTTGCACCTCTATGTTGTACCCCAAATTAAATTTTTTGCTACACTTAGGCATTTTGAAGAAACGAGTCAAAGTCTTCTTAAAATCTATCAAAAAAGGTCAAAATTGGGGATTTTCATTCATGCATGAGGGACAAAAACTTGAAATTTTCAAAATCTAACGATCTGGGTCTACTCGGAGTGATTAAATCTACAAAATCCATATTTCAGTTTTTCAACCCTAAATTTTAGGAAAATTTCTATTTTTAGTAACTTTCTAAAAATAGAACTTTTTTGGGTTTCTTTTGAAATGGATGTTGGTAATTTTTTCTAAAAATAAAAAATTTGGCTTCTAGGGTTGAGACTAATTTTGATTGGCTTAAAATATTTCCTCATTAGGCTGATGCATTCATAATCACAAAAAGATCAATTTTACCCTAGTGGGTCTATTCTGCTTTTTTAGAAGCTTTTTCTGGAGATCCAAGGCCATCAATGGAGGCCAGTCAGTTGCCAAGTGATAGAGTCAGATATGCAAACATTGAATAGAAGTTGTCAATGATGAACATGCATGAAGAATGAGAAACAAAGAGAGGAAGCTGAAAAAGGTTGAAAAATGAGAAATTTTGGCTAATTCTGGAGACTTCGGGTGCCCCTATCAAGAATAGGTGCCCATACATTCATGCCTTAGAAAATTTTTCATTTCCGGCAGCCAAGCAAAGGGAAGCACATCAAACGAGGAAGAAAATTGAAAATTTTAGAAAAGTTTCTAACTCTGTCAGCCATGGGCGCCCCAGAAGGAAAGAGGAGCGCAAATTTTCAGAGGATCAAATGATGGAATTAGGGTTGGAGCCTTGAGATAATGTAAGTTAGATTCAACTCAGCTCTGTAGTGAGCTCGGTAGAACAATCATCTAACCATTCAGTCATCTGGAATCAAGGACCAAATAGAGGAGTTTCAACTGAAAGGAAAAATGCAAATCATGGAAATGATTAAAAAATTATAAGTCTGGGAACTATAGGCGCCCTAGGTGGCCAAAGGTGCCCAGTCTTTTGGAGGACCTAATCCAACAATTAGGGTTTGCAGATAGGCTCAATCTCTTTAGTTTCCTATTAGCTTTGCAGTGGATGTCTTCGGAAGCTCATCAAATCACTCAGTCACTGATAAACTCATATCAAACAAGGGCCATGAAAAGAGGTTTTCAAATTTGAAGGTGAAAATAGATGAAAAATGGTTAAGTCTGGAGGAGATAGGCACCCTAGAAGGAGATAGGCGCCTAGGGTTTTGATGCCTTAGAGGGAAGTTTCCATAAATGCAATATCTAGGAGACCCCTTCCAGAATCTTCTCAACTATCCAGTGAACCTGACAGCCAGTCGAATTGATCAGTATAACTCCCAGAATCATGAATTCATCTGAAGGTCAGAAAATAGGCCAGAACTTAAAGCTCATAACAATGGTTAACACTGGTAAAGATGGGTGCCCCTGGAGGAGATAGGCACCCGATATTTTGAAGAGTCAAATGAAGTTTTCATCAAACGTTGCCTCCAAACAAACTTCGTTAGATTCGATCAAGCTCTGCAATGAATCATTCAGCTCATCTATCAAATCAATTTGGAAGTCAGAAGACAAGATCAAACTGGAGATGGAAATTGATAAAATGTTGAAAATGATGGAAAAATGGTTAAATTTGGGTGAGATAGGTGCCTCTAGCCAAGAAGGGCACCCAACCTCACCTGCCTTAGTCAAATTTTTGAACATTTCAAAATTTTGAATGAAGAGAAAATGTCCAAGTTCATAGCACAAACTCAGATTAGGGTTTTGATGAATTAGGGCAAAGGAAAGTTGTTTTTCTCAAGACAAAGCTTATTTAAGACACCTTTGTGTTTCATTATTCATATTTTCTTGCAAGTGGCACGCAAGGAGAAATAGAGAAGCAACTTCAAACTCTTCTTTTCATGATTCAAGAACTCAAACTTGCTGGTTTTTCAAAGAATTTTAGACCAGCACACAAGGAGGCCTGATTTTTCATGCTTTTTCATCTAGAACATCAATTATTCGAAGAAGGAGGTCATTGTTTTCAATTTTCAGCGAGCTGGGTTATACTAGTTCTATCTTCTGGATAATTTTTGAAGAAGTTTCTCAAAGTTGCAACAACTACTTTTTCTTTGAATGTCAAAGAAAACTTCAAGATTTTCAACTTCTAATCTTTTGGGTCTTTCTTAAACATTCTTTTGGACATAACCCATATCATAACTTTTTTCAGAGAAATTTCAAGTGGTTGCTTTTTCAGTCAGACTTCAAGGTTTTCAAGATCTGATCAACTGGGTTCATCCAAAATGTGCTTTTGAACAAAACCCAAGTGCTAGCTTTTTCTGCTTTTTCAGTCTACACTCAAAATTTTCAAAAACAAATGATCTGGGTTGGCTTGTAACGAAATTCTGAACAAAACCCATATCTCAGATTTTTTTTGAAAAAATTCATCCATTTGTTGAAGAAAAACCAGCAATCTAAAAATAGAAAGTGTGTTGAACTTGTACGAGCATAGTCAAGTTTACAATGAATCTTCATGTTTTTCAGCATGAAGTACTCTCTCATCGAATTCAGAGCCAAACAAGTTTTGTATCATAATTATCTGAACATACGATGTTGGAAAGTGCTTTTCAGTACCATTATGGACATAAAATGTTATCATCTCAGTTGAAGAATGTGCAAAGGGAGTGGTATGAATGAAAGGACAAGTTTCAAAAAAAATTGTACAATACTCTTCCATGGGAGAATCAAGAGAAGTGTCAAAAGCATAAAGTTGTAGAGCCGCCAAGTTATCAATTAGTGAGTCATCTTTTGGGGCAACAATATTTTTCAAGAATAGAGCTCATAAAGAAGCTAAAGATGTCAAATATTTTCTAAGTTTGATTGCAAAAGAGGAGAAGATCCTAGAAAAGCGAAATATGGCTATAGATAGTATCAACGCTCCTGATAGAGAGGCAGTTTCCCGCTTTTTGGTGGATGTGATAGAGATTTAAAGCAACAATCTTCTAGAAGCTTTCTCCAAGCTCTCTTTCCATTCTTATCTCACACTTTCTTTCTATTATTGTCTCAATTCTTATCCATTCTTTGAAGAAGAAGGAAATCAAAATGTAATAGTTGGCATTTTCCTTGTTTTTAGGTTTTCTTAGTTGTAGATGCTTATCTTCCCTAGTTTTAGAAATAAAGCTTGCATGTTGGAAAGTATTAGTTATAAAAGCAAGGAGATTTTAGGGTTCCCTACTTCTCTTCTTGGTTATAAATAAGGACAGCCTTGCCCATTTTTCTTTAACCATGCTTGTGATAATAAATTGCTGAGCCTATGCCTTCAAGTTTGTTATTGATTAGTTTCAGTTCACTTTGTGTTAAGAGCAAGTTTGCATTCCTCTTTTAGCCGCAAATCCTTGTTTAGTGCATGTGTCTTATGTCAAGTGTTAATCTGGTTTGATTGCATGTTGCATTTATTTTGCTACAACTTCTTGTCCCAGAATTGTAATCTCTTGTGCCTGAAGTTTGAGAAAATAAATTCTCATGCTTGCTTTGCTACCTGATATAAAGTCTCAGATTTTCGTTTATTATTTTATGCTTGTATGGTCTCCTTTTTAGCTTGCATTGAAATTCAGTAGATGTATGTTGGAAAAAGTTTATCTAAGTATCTGTGTCAGAGAATCAATATTTTTCATTTCTAACTCTCTTGCTCTACATTTACTTGAGAGGCTAGAAATGTCATTAGTGTAGGTTAGTTGTAGTTGGTAGTTTTATTAAAGAGAAAACCTCAGCTGCAACGTTAAGAGTTCTATAACCTTCTGTTCTCGTAGCTGAAATAAAAAGATAGGAAAATTAGCTTTAGTTTACTTTCTTTTAGAAAACTTAGCAAAAGAGGGAGCTTCCCCTCCGAATTTGAAGAGCAATTTACTACACATAGTTGTCCATTTCCAAACCGCATTCCAAAGGTGCGATTTGAAATGCCAAAACTCTACTATATTGTTTGTCCCTGAAGGTAACTTTATTGATTTCACACTAATGAGTAAACCTTTTGAATTTCCCAACACAACTCTTGCACTAGATTTCCCTAGATTTCCTTTGGAGGCTCCATCAAAATTTAACTTTACAAACCCAATTGGTGGAGGTATCCAAGTTACCTTCTTTCTATCTACTTTGTTAAAAGAAGGTACTTGTAGATTTCATTTAAAAGAAACAACTAGCTTTTGCCAAATATCCAGTTGCTTTGAATCCCACTATGTGAAAATTGAACCAACATGCTTAGCATTATATACATAAGAGTTTGTTATTTCACAGATTGAATTCTCCATCTTGGGTAACACTTGGTCCATACTTGTAATTTTCTTTTGAAATATCCTTTTATTTCACTCCCACCAAATACACCATAAGACTACAGATGGAATGATCCTCCAGACATGCAAACATAGATGATTGGTAATGTAATGGACAACTTGTAATTAGGTCCCTAAGAGAAGTGGGAAGAGGAGCATACCCACTTGGCTTTGCATTAATGAAGAGCCAAAAAGAATTTGTAAAAGAACATTGTAGAAATAAGTGATTTATGTCCTCTATAGCTATCCCACATAACACACAGTTAAAAGGATTCAATATCCCAAGTATTTTCAATCTTGAACTTGTTAATATCCTATTTTTCAAGGCCAACTAGGTGAAACAACCCACTTTTAGTAACACTACAAAATTCCAACAAAAATTAAAATCTCTTTATGGTTTTGAATGAACTTCTCTATTCATCATTGCCTTGTATCCCAATTTTACTCTATATTGACTTGTTTTGGAAGGCACCTAGATAACCCTGTCTACTAAATTCTAGAAATAGACAACTCTACCTCTTAGCAGATTATTTAGATTCCCTTGTATAAATGATAGTAAAGGATTTGCAAGGATTTTCCAAACCACTTTCCCTATGAGTGTTTGTATTTTGAAAGTAATCTCTTACTTTTGTTCCCCAAATTGGAACTATATGTTGAGCTATTAAATGAATTCCTATATTGTATTCAAGGGTGGAAATCCCTACCATTAATTAGATCATAATGTTTCCTTTTCTCCATTATTAATCTCCCAGGTTATGTGCGAAATTATTAATTTTCCACAAGTGAGTGAAAAATTCCACGTAACAGATCCTTGTGGAGGATTTAGAATGGAGAAGATGTGGTCAAATGCACTAGTGTCTAGATATTTTTTCTACATGATTTTACACCATTTGGCTTGGGGTTTTGAATGCAAATGCCAGACCAAGTTTGCACCTAATGATATATCCTTGCAGTTAAATTGTGAACTCTTGCTCCTCCTTTCAATTTCTCTCTACAAATATTATCTAGTGAAACAAGAGGAATTTTCTTTTTCTTATCCATATTACCTTTCCATAAAAATTCCTAATCAACTTTCCAATTTACATAATGATAGTTCTAGGAGCTTTAAAAATAATCATATAAGAATTTGGAACTATAGATAAAACTGATTTAATCATTAGAATCCTTCATAATATTGATAACCCCCTTCCCATCCATCCTATAAATATTTATTGTAGACTTTTTATGACCTTGTCCCAATAGGAGACCCTATTTTCAACTACAAAGAAAGAGATTCCTAAATACTTACATGGGAGATTTGATTCCTAAAAACCCAAAATAATCACAATTTGATCCTTTAAAATTATTGGTGAATTAAAAACATATGTCTTTGATTTGTCTAGCTTAATCTTTTGACTTGATACAAAAGTATATTTATCTAAAACATACTTTATTTATTTAACTTCCAAAATTGTTTCCTTGCCAAATAAGATGGTATCATCTGCAAACAAATAATGTGTAGTCGTGATATCTGTAGGAGGGATTGTGATTCCTTCCTAATTACCTTGGCTGTGTGCCTTGTGCACAAACCTACTCAAAGCCTCTACCAAAATGATAAAAAGAAAAGGTGTGGTTTAAAAGTTTTATTAAATCACCGATTGCATATTATTATTGGGCCAAAAATTTTTTTATTTAAGAAAAAAATTGTTGATCGTTTATTTTGGGGACCCGAGGTTATATGAGCTGCAACCCCACCTTAGCGAGGGGGTAAGCTCCAAGCAGCACGATCTCCACCCACTATCCTCTAGCAGTGATTTTTTTTTAAAACCCTACAGTTGAAGAGCAATCATATGGGTGTCGGAGGGCTTAAGCCTGAGGGGCAACATTTTTGCACCTAATTAGTCTTCAAAGTTCCTATTATAGGCCTTTTTTTCATTTTTTCATAACTTGCAATTGAAGAGGTGAAATTTTGCAAATGAGATATTGTATAGAATCAAGCATTGTGAATTTGCAATGTCGTAGGTTATTTTTAATTTTTTGCCATTTTTTAGTATTTGTTGTTGTTTTAATTCAGATGTCATTTTATGGCTCCCAAGCTCATAAATTTTTGCCACAATCTTTGATTTTCATGATTCTTATGGAATTGGAAACGTATTGAGGAGCTCTACATTTCCATCCATGCACTTTTTTCTGTATATATCCCAAGTTGATCATTATTTCAATTTTTCCCCAAGGGTGTTTTGGGGATTACTTGGATGTTTTGACAGTTGGGAGTGTGCAATTTTGATTTCTACACTCCATTTCAGCTCCAAATCATTTCTCAATCAAATTTTCCTTCATAGATTCTGAAGTTGTGCTAGTTTGAGAGTTTTCTAGTGTTCCTTGGCATCGGGCTTGTTGTTGCTTTATGATGATTCCAATCTAAGTCCTTGAGTGACTCTACGATGGTTTCTAACAAACAAAATTATCTTTCCTTGCTTGTCAAATTGAGGATTTTAGTCTTACTCCATGAGTGTGCTTCCAATTCTTCTTTGTAGAAAGTTATCTCATTTTGGGGGGCTATATGGTCTCTCTTATCATCCTTTGCGTGGATGGAGATTGATTAGATTTGTGATAGATATCATTATTATTTTTATCTCTTTTGGAGAGGAGTTTTGTCCCACTAGATTTTCTCCTTTTCTCGATTTGTGAGAGATTTTATTTGCATTTGTACATGGGTACTTAACATGGCCTCATAGTTAGGACCCATCTTTGCATCATTTTCAAAATAATCTTCTCCCTAAGTTGTACTTAAGGGGGTGTGTTGGTGTGAATAAATGTGTTGTACCTAGTTAATTTACTTACTAAGGACTTAGGGGACATATTCACCTGTTAAGTCTACTTAGGTCCTAAGATTCCTTCTACAAGACTTAGTTGTCATGTCTAGATGTTATCTTATCCTAGGTTGTATCATGTGATAGGATTAAGAAACTTGTCATGATCTTATCTCACACTTTTCCTATATAAGAAAGGAATCATGTGTACATTTCCATATATCCATTGGCTTCCATTTTGGAATTCTTGCATCCTTAATCATAACATGATATTTCTACCATTTCTCTCTTGTGGAATTTATTTTTTCTTGCAGGTGATCCTATGGTGTTGAGGAGTTCACCATAAACTCCTACACATAAATTAATTAGGTGCCAATTTTCATTAGAAGAAATATTAGTAAAAGAGATAGTCAAGTTATTTTTACAGTGACTCACTCTCACACCTGTGAAGGATAAAATATTCCACATGATGACTATTCCACCTAAAGTCCCATCAATTGGACTAGTGCAAAAGGCAACAGTAGGCCAAATATTTCCAGTCACATGGGCAAAAATTGAGTCCACAATTTTCAATTATTGGAGAAGTAGAACATCAATCTTATTGTCTAAGATGCAACATTTTCAAAGATGTTTTTGAGGGTTGTTTATCCCTCTTATATTATAAGATAAAACCTTCATTTTTTAGATCTTCTTAACCTTGAAAGGTTTTTCTAGAGTCCTTTGTGTGCTCATTAATATCTCTTTAGAAACTTCTCTTGATCGATTTTTCCTATGCGATAGTCTACCTTTCCTTAGATCACTACCCACATCTTCCTTTTTCGTTGTTGCTTTATTTTTATTTTTACTCTCTACTGAGGTCTAAATTAGATCTTCCTTAATTTGTTCAAAAGGAAACTCCCAAGAATAGGGAAGCATTGCAAGAACTTATTCACCCTCTCCATAGTAAGCTACAAACTCTTGATTATCTTGTTCTTGAGTACTTTCAACCTACTCTAATTGTTTTCCTCCTTCCTCATTTCAAAACTATTCCTTGGTTGTGATTCTAAAATAACATTTGAGATACTTTCTTGAACGTTTGAAACCTCTTTAAAAGTGTCCCCTCCCTCAAGAAGATTCTCCACTATTGGGTTAAGTATTTATTTCTCTTTATCACCATTTAGCCAAAATTCAATTTGTTGATCTTCAACTTGTTGTTCTTGGGTGCTCTTTGATGGTCCTACCTAGGGATTTTTTGAAGGAAAATTCCTTGTTCCTCCAAAGGAGTGGAAGAGATAACTTCAGCTTGGGGTCTACTAGTTAACATTTACCCTTCATTTATATAAGCTATTGTCATATAGTTATGATGTGCTCTTTCTTTTACTACTTTATTCTTTATTTCTACCTTCTTAGAGACAAGAATCCTACATGTATCTATCGAGTGACCAATTTTTTTATAGTTTTGCAAAAATAATCCAGTATTCTCATAAACAATAGTTTGAGTCCATTTTCTAAACTTAGAGTTTAAAGATTTTTTTTTGAGGAAGGGGTTTATGCATATCAACACTAACACACATTCTTGCAAACACTGATCTAGAATTTTGTAGAGTAACTTTTTCAATGGTTAAGAGAAGGCCAAAATAATCAACAATACTCTTAAGGATTTTAGGGCTCCAAAAATCCAAGGGGAGACCTATAAGGTGCACCCAGGTAGGAGGTATTTTTTCAAGGTCCACAAAGGGGTCAAACTCTGGTATCCATTTGCATAAAGAAATTCCATTTTGGTGCCCTTTATTAGAGAATAAAGGTTTCTTCGTGAGGATATTTATAAGGTATTCCTTAATAGAAAATATAAACAAAAAGAGACCATCTACCATGGCACTAACATGAAAACTCCCTTTCAGTTTCCAAATTTTATTTGACCATTGTCGGATCAAATCAACATTATGTATGAAAAGAAATAACTTACCATTAAGATCACTTTCCATACTAGAGATGGCTTCATCCATAAAAATATTTGACATATCTAATACAATACCTTCAATTATAAGGGGAGATGAAGCCACTGAGCAACCACTATTTTGAGGGTTCCCTCCAATAAGTTTATTAACCCATGAAGTGGGGATCACACCATCAGAAAAAGGTTCAATAATTTGACCATTGGGATCTAATGGAGAACCTGGGTTCTTAAAATATTCCTCCAACACAATGATTGAAGGGGAAAAGATAGGCCAAAAAACCCCATGAATAGCTTCCAATTTTTTCTTGTCAAGGCTTCTCACAACACGGGAAACAAAGTTAGAATAATTAGCCAAGGGAGCCCTCACCATGATATTCATACCACCAATCTTTCTTGAAGTTACAAAATTCAAAAACTAGCAGAGCGCATTTTAGAATAATGCATGCATTCATGTTGAAATTATATATTCTAAACATTAAACCTTAGATATATTTTTTAAAACAATCACCATAAAAGACACTTTTTATTACTTACAAATAAACCTCAATCCTAGATCAAACAATCACCCTTAATGCCTTAAAGGAAACTTGATTAGAAAACTAATATAAACCATGACCAAGGTTATGATAAATAAATAATAAAATGAAAACAAAAATAATTTTAAATAACACATTAACCTAATTTTAATATATAACAATTGTCTCAAACCAAGTAGAAATAAACTCAAAACAAAAACTAACAAAGTTGACTAAAAGTATGTATAAACAACTCCCTAGATTAATACCAAAACAACTCAAACTTAAAGGCCTATGATAATGGGTTTCAAAACTACCCTTGCTTTGTTTTGTCATTATATTTAGGAGTAATGAAATTCCATTTAACAACCTACATCTCTTGGGTATGTCCTCATAATTTGAAAAGTAAAGTGTAAGCTCCGTGGGATCATACTTAGGATATGAATCATGCAAAATTAGTTGTGGTAACCCATCAACTTTCTCAATCCAGATACCTATCTTCTTTCTTAACTTACCATACTAAAAATAGAAATAATTACAACACATAGGTAATGACTATTGGTGTTTCCAAATTATTGTCAAGATTCTCCTAAAGGCTAGCTACTCCTTATGCTTAGATACCCTAGGTCAGTGGCCAACTAATAAGAGATTGATATACAAGTTCTCCTTCACACTTTAGGCTCTGTAAAAGAAAGGTGGGTACCCCTATAACACCATACACATATAACACCTCTATGCTATGATGAATCTAATAATAGATCATCACACTACTATGGGAGAAGGTGGCTAGATGGGCTAAATCGTCAATGAAACCCTCTATATTTGTTGTGATTGTTTGTAGTGTGGAAAAATAGAGGAAAAGAAAAATGTAGGAAATTAAATGGTTTTTGATTTTAAAGATTGTTTCAAAGTATGGGAGAAGAAAACTATGAAAGACTAGTGCCTACCTTGGGCTACAGAGTCATATATTATATATTTTATGATGACAACACCAAACATATTATGAGGGTCTTCTACCATATTATCACCTTATGATAATCAGACCTCAACAAGCCTATTTTTCAACAATACTTAATAATCCCTAGCAGATGATAACATACCTATTAATTCATGGTAAACATTTACTCTATCCCTTGGATAAATAATAAACCAATAAACTAATTTAGAACAACAAATGTGTTTGAAAAATTGATGCAACCCTTGATTAGCCAGCTTAAAGCTTATCACTACCCATAGTTGGAGAAAATTACATAATATTGTATATTCATATATGCCACACTTCATAATATAGAGGAAATTCCAAGTAATGGCTTACAAACATAGATTTTCACCTTTCAGTAATACACCTTCTATACTTAACATTGACCTTACCAAAATACAAAACCTCCTTAGAGAGAAATGACCTTTGAACCCAAACAAAAACATGAAAATTTTCTTTTATAGTGCAAGCATAACTCAAATTTGAATTCAAAATCCCTAACCCTAACCTAACTAGGGTTTCATAAAGATGAAATCTGATTACATTTCAAACGTATGAATTTTCCCTAGAACAAAGCAACAACCAACCATAAAGGCCTCTAAAACCTCGAACACAATCTTGAATGATGTTCTCATGAATGCAAGTATGGAGCTCTTGTAAAATCCATAGCCAAAATTTGGAAAAATATACCTTGATAAAGGAATTTGACCTCTGCAACACTTCAAGGAGTAATGGTGCCATCCAACAATCAAAACAACATGGGATAAGTGAATAAATTCAATCTAGAGCCATTTGGAGTTGATCTGGTAGCTGAATAACATATACGCCATTACTATTTGAGTTTACTCACAAAAATTAGGAGATAGACATTGACATTTAAAACCCATTTGTTGGATGCAAGATGGTATGTTGAGATCAAACACTAAGCAAAGATTAAAACATGACCATTGATCTTAATGAGGTTCAAGATCAATGACCCATACATTCCTTCAATACATCTCTCATTAGTTCACTTGTTTGGAAGACAAAATCACAATGCACAAGGTGCATGTGATGTAATAATATTGTGCCACATACTCCTATTGACATCCTTCATACTGGGCCCCACCATGTGACTCATCACAAATCATAGAATGCAGACTGACCCTTTAACATGAAACCATGATGCATTAGGAGGGCACGATAGTTGTCAAATATTCATCTTCAAATCATGATCATTGGATTCCCTATTATGCCAAACACAACCATCACAAATAACACCCAGGTAGTATCATTCACAACAATAATGTGAATGATACATGTGATACAATCAAATCTTTCCACATGTCTCCATATTTCTCTATCACAAATATGCCATGATCACCTTGGTATACAATCATGATGCACTAAGTACATGTGATAGCTATCCAATTATATCCCTTTTTTCCCACCATTGATCTTCGACTATCGCCCATCACAGATAGAACTCCGCCAACGATCACAAAAATGTGATGCACTAAACCCTTGTGATGACTGTTGGAATCCTCATCACACCACTCAAGGCCATCGTAGATAACATCAAGGTGGCATCATTCACAATAGTGATGTGAATGATACATGTGGTCACTATCAAATCACCCTCCATCAAATATAAGTCATCGATCCACAACCATCAACCTCGGTATCAGGCCCCACCATGACACATGTTGCTTCCTCGCTCCTTTGTTGGGATTCAAAATCTGCCTATGGGTCCCCTATGGGCTAGTGAGTAACGATGGAGATTAAAGCACCATCACCCATCAAGACCATTAGATCAAAGGGCCCACTACCTATATGACCTTTCAAATTATAAAGGCCCACCAAAAGCATCAAACACATGGTAGATGCCTGTTGTCCCATGCCCCTTCTTTAATGAATATTTTAACTCACCAGGCTAGCAAGGACGAATGGAATTTGGGCACATGCACAACAAACAAGTTATAAGTCACATGCCTTATGTTATGACTTAAAAGGGGTCATGCCTAGGGAAATAAGGACTTGGGAAAAAATATTTTCGACCCTTAGACATAGGACAATGATCAAATATTTAAATGGGGCTTTCACCAAGAAGGAAAGGATAAAGGGGTCAGTCAAAATATGACCACATAATACACAAATTATAGCTTAGCCAACCGGGAACTGGGTATAATAGGTCAATAGATGAAAAGAACTAAAGTGCATGCTCAAATTAGGGAATTATGGTTTTAGACATGAAGGTTTTAGAAAGCCCTAACCTATAAATTTAGAACCCTAATTGGATACAATTGAGGTATTTCAAAACCTTAAAGACCTCAAAATTTTTAAAATAGCCATGGTTTTTGCAAGCTCCACTAGTGGCTCTAGTTGGGGATGCCTGTTTAGGAGGATAAAAGCAAGAATTCAGATCTCTAAAGAAGTAGACCATGCTAGAACATTGGGCCCCAACCTTTCAACACCAAATGAAAAAGAGAATTCAACACTTACCCCTGAAAAATACCAGCCTATTAAAGGAGCTGATCTCCTTCAACCAATAATTATTTCTATCACACCATAGTAGCATAGGTAGCCTCTTTCCTGCAAAAGAAAATGTGATTACCTTTGAACAAGTGAGAACTTGCTCCATGTTTGACTTTTTTTCTGCATGGTAACCATAATATATAAGCCACCTCACTACCACCATTGCATTTTCTAATCTTGTATTAGGTGACAAAAATTGAGAACACTGATTAACAACATATGAAACCATTGTATCTTAACATATTCCAACCAACTCACATGAATCAAGGCAAAAAAAAGATACCTCCAATTCACATGGAAAGGAAAAATATGCCATCTCATCATGCTGACTTGGAGAGGGAAACTCATCCTCTAGAAAATCAAACTAAAAAATTTGAATCTCTCACATACAAGGGACATGAGCAACCAAAAAATTAATAAAAATTTTTAAAATCCAAAGAGCATATTGTTCATATATATTTGTATTATATATAAAATAATGTGTATAAATCAGTTTGATAGGCTCTTCATAGCTAGGTTTTCAATGAGTACATTTTCCCAAACAACAAAATTAAAACCCCTTTTAGCATATCCCAAATCCCTCCTATTCAACCAATACAGATTGGAAAAATCAATAGATATGTCACTTAATCAAAATGCCCTAACATTCAAATATCAGAGAAACAAAAACACTAGATATATAATTGTTCATCCCTTCAAAATCCATCTAAACTACCATTTTGAAATCATGATACCGTACCTGTAAAATAAAAAGCACATCGTTAGTATAAATTATGCCCTCCATTGATGCCATCCCTGGATGCTTGAGTGTGCAGCCTATATTGATTTGTACCACCAATTCCATGAATAAATGCAACAATATCAGTGAGACCTATAACTATAACAATGTGAGGATTGGCCCGACTATACATTATCGATGAGATCTTATTCATTGTCTCCACGATGGACCAATATTTCTCTATGGCTAGGTGTTAAGTCTTCTATCGGTGGGAGATGGTAACTTCGACAAGAGTCTCATAGCTATCTCTTTGACGTCTTGATATAGAGGTTAGAACCTTCATTGGTGTGACAAGGTGGTGTTAAAGGGAGTCATCATAGAGTCTCCCTAATGCCCTGATAGTTTGTCGTCATTTCATTATCGATGAGAGTTGGTCACTTTGATGGGAGTTTGCTTTGTGTCTCTTCGATACTTTGATAAAAGTGTATCGGGGTGACTTTGTGTTGTCACTGAGACTTTGAGTCATGTCTCTTCGAAATGTTGATGGAAGAATGGGGACTCTTGTTGATGGGAGTGGTAGTCTTCACCAGGACTAAATGTACAATCTCTTTGAAAATTCTATTGAAGCCTCATCGGCGAGACAAGTAGTGGTTGGTGGGACTTGGAGTGAGGTCTTCTTGATAATACGATTTTATGTGTCTACATCGGTGGGACCTTGTGACTTTAGTAAGACTCTAAAGCCTATCTCCTCGATGGGCCAATAGTGTTGATCAATGCAGCTCACTACCCCGTGGTGCCTTGGTGGGTCATATTGGTGTGTGTTGAATATGTGGAAATATTTTTCTCACTTCACATCATTGTTGTGAAGCAAATGGAGCAATTGTTTTTTAGAGTGAAAAAGGGAGTCAGAGGGATGTGGCTTGAAGTCTCTTTGATGTACTGATATGACTTCAATGGTGGGAAGGTAACTTTAGAAGGAGTCTCATAGCTATCTATTTGACAACCTGATACAAAGTCTAGACCCTTCATCGATGTGATAGGGTGGTGTCAAAGGGAGTCATCATAGAGTCTCTCGATTCCCCGATAGATTGTCTGAGTTTCATTATCAGAGAGAGTTGGTAACTTCAACGAGAGTCTTATTTGTGTCTCTTCGATAATTCAATGAAAGTGTATCAAGGTGACTTTGTGTTGTCACTGAGACTTGGAGTCATGTCTCTTCAACATGCCAATGGAAGGATGGGGACTCTTGTTGATGGGAGTGGTAGTCTTTGTTGGGACTAAATGTGAAGTCTCTTCAAAAATCCAATTGAAGCCTCATTGATGAGACAAGTAGCGATCGGTGGGACTTGGAGTGAGGTCTCCTCAATAATATGATTATATGTATCTTCATCGATGGGACCTTGTGGTGCAGGAGCACCCCAAAGTGCATCTAGGAGGGTAATCAAAAGGTCAAGACTTAACAACTTGTTTAGTTAACCTATGGCCAATCCTTTCCATTTCTCAGATTTGTGCCTTAAAGGAATTAGAGAATTTGTTTTGTGTTCATAAGGTCATGTTGACCATTTGCTACTAAGATAGGTGTTGACCTTGTAGACCTCCCTAGGTGTTAGTCTATTTTACAATTTTGAAAAATAAGGCTTATGAAGAAACATAATCGGCCATGGAACAGTTGGGGATCGAGCCTAGATGACTTTGAGAGTCTATTTAAGGTGTGCCTCGACCTGTGTGAAAGGTTGGAAGGCAATGAGAACGTTTGTAATTGGAAATTTGATAAATGCTAGAGTGGACAGTGAGAAGGATAATTGAAATTCTGTGTTTGCTTTAATTTTGTGTGAGAAGGAGTGGTTATGGCTCTGTAGGTTATTTTAGGTTGTAGTATACCTATGTTCCAAGCTTTGTGTTGTGATAATTAACTTGTGTAATCAGTTTCCAAGCATTGTTTTTGAAGTTTATTTGGTTTTTTTAGTTCACTGTTTTGTTTGGCAGACTGTAATTGATGGAGTCTTGATTACTTTCCCAGTGTACTTGAGTATGGGCCCTTGGGAAATGTGATTAGGCTCCATTTTTTTACATAAGTTAGAGGTAGGAGTGGTCAGGAGTGATGGAAGCATGAAGAAAGACTAATCCTAAGCGAGCTTGACAGTGCCCGACTAGGAAAGTCTTGAAGTGAAAAGCACTTAGCTTGCAGGGGGGATCTTTCCTTGCTAAACCCCATGGTAGAAATGGATGGAAGCCTTTCAGAGGCTTGGAAACAAGGAGGAAGTTCCAACAGTCTGTTTGAGTGAAGAACCAAATAACAGTTCACCGGGTGGTCAAGAAATGGCTCTAAAAGGCCTAAATTTGCTAATTTGGAAGGTCTGACCTAAGTACGGATAGTCAAGGGATAATACTTTCAAAATATTAAAGTGGTAGGCATCAGGACTAAGAATCCATAGAAAATATTTGGGGTTCATTGGAGAAACTAGGATAGTTACTTCATTCTCTCAGAGGAAAGGCCTAATTTGGGAAGCCTAAAATTAGGGAACCAAAACCCTAGGTGAGGGTTTGGTGGTAGCGAATGACAAATGGAGTATGGGGAACTTTCAAGAACCATAGGAAGATGATTAGAAACCATTGGAATCATATCAACACCCCCTACAAAGATGAATTGAGTTATTTGTGAGAAATAGTCTTTAGGGAAGATTGAAGCCTAAGGGCAGATTGGAAGGTAGTGCACCAAGTTTGACTTGGTAAGCTATTTTGACATGATAGTAGGGTTGGCCAGAAGAACCAGGGGCACCTAGTTAAGATGAAGATTCTATAGGTTTAGCTGGTGTAGAAAGACACCAAGGAGATCTTGCAAGCAAGGATCCAGAGCATGGAATAGTGAGTGTTTCCATCCAACCCTTACCCTATCAGATTGGTATTAGAGCAAGTTAAAGATTTGGGAGTGAATTTTGTATGTCAGACTTGGAATCCAATGGTTCTACAACCATGGTGACCAACATTGAATTGACAAAGAAAGTTGAAGGTCAGGAAGAAGATAATAGAAGGTTGAGAGAAAGACTAGCTCAACTGGAGCAAGCATTGAACAATGTGCAAATCAAGGCCGAAGAGGTCAGTGATAGATTGGAGGGCAGGGAACCAAAGATTGAAGAGGTTGCAGAGGAAGAAAAGACCCCTAATCCTGACCCTATTCTGAAAGAAGAGCCTTTCTTGAAGGCATTGAAAGCTTTGAGTGGGAAAGCACTTGAAGGTATACCACTATTTAGTGGGAAGTTGGAAGCTGACCTAGTCATAGACTAGATAGAAGGCATGGAGAACCATTTTGAATGTGATGGAGTCACTAAAGCACAGAGAGTGAAGGTGGCCAAGTCTAGATTGAGAGGATCTACCTTGACATGGTGGAAATTCATTCAGACAAAGAGGGAAAAGGAAGGCAAGAGGCCTATTTCAACTTGGAAAGGTATGGTGGCCAAAGTGAGAGAAGCTTACATACCAGATGACTATGAGATTCAGTTACACAAGAAGAGGAAAAGTTTGAGGCAAAGAGACCAGGATGTGAACACCTACACTGAGGAGTTTCAAAAACCTTGTATGAGGTCCAATGTCTCAGAAGATGAAAGTCTCAAAGTAGCTAGGTACCTGAATGGTTTGAAGTGGAACATCCAAGAAGAGATGACTCTTTTAAGTCCAAAGATAGTGCATCAATTCTATTAGTTAGCTATCAAGATTGAGGAAAGAAGCAAGAGGAAACATGATCAGTCTTCTAAGAGTAGAGGCAAAGGAAGAGATCAAAGAGGACATAGAGGTGGCTACCAAGGTAGAGGCAATGAGCAAAGAAACCAAGGAGAGGCTAAACTCACAGAGCATGGAGGAGAAACATCTTCTAGAGGAGGCTATGGAAGAGGTAGAGGTTCTCAAGGAGGATCCAATAGAGGAAGAGGAGCAGGTAGGAGCAATTCATACTTTGCTACCATGAAATGCTACCATTGTGGTCAAGTAGGCCATCCAGCTTATAGGTGCCCGAAGAAAGCATCATCTTCAAATGTTGAGAAGAGAGTGGCATATGCACAAGAGGACACCATGAGCATCAAATCACCTGAGATCAATCATATTAAATCTGAAATGGGAGAGAATCTGATGTTTAGGAGAGTTTTGATCAGACAACCGGTCAAGGAAGAACCAAAACAAAGAAGAGCTCTATTTAGAGTAAAGTGCAAGATACTTGGTAAAGTATGCAAGGTCATTGTAGATTTAGGTTCAATAGACAATATCATCTCAAAAGAGGCAGTAATGAAACTGAAATTGAAGAGGGTACCCCACACTAACCCCTACAAGGTAACATGGCTCAACAAAGGGTAGAGTGTTCTAGTAAATGAGCAAGTAACGGTGGAGTTTTCTATTGGAGGGTACAAAGATAAGCTAGTTTGTGATGTATTACCCATGGATGCATGTCATCTACTATTGGGAAAACCATGGAAATATGATAGGAGTGCCATCTATGATGGAAAGGAGAATACAATTTCATTTAAGAAGGATGGGAAGACCTTTAAGTTGCAATCACTGTCAAAAGAAGATGAAGGACAGTCAAAGACACCAAGTGTTCTATTAAGTAGTGGGAAGGATTTCCTTAACACGCTACATAAAGGAGGAGAAGGATATGTAGTCTTGTTGTAGTCCAAAGAGGAAGATAAAATTGAAAAACCAGTCATACCCAGAGCAGTCCAGAATTTGCTTAAGAAGTATAAAGACATAGTAAGTGATGGTACACCTACAAATTTACCTCCTAAAAGAGCTATTAGTCATCAAATTGACTTCATACCTGGAGCATCATTGCCTAACAAAGTGGCTTATAAGCTTACACCATATCAGAATCTAGAGGTAGCTAGACAAGTGCAAGAATTGTTGGATCAAGGCTTCATTAGAAAGAGCATCAACCCATGTGCAGTACCAGTAGTCTTAGCAACCAAGAAAGGAGGCAAGTGGAGGTTATGTACTGATTCTAGAGCAATAAATAGGATCACAATCAGATATAGATTCCCCATTCCAAGTATTGAAGACTTGATGGATTATCTTGGAGGAGCTCAGTATTATACCAAATTGCATCTCGAGAGTGGATACCATCAGATCAGAATTAAGGATGGAGATGAGTGGAAAATAACATTCAAGACAACAGATGGATTGTATGAGTGGAGAGTTATGCCATTTGGCCTCTCTAATTCCCCTAGCACATTCATGAGACTCATGAATGAAGTGCTCAAAGACTTCACGGGGATATTTGTGGTTGTATACCTTGATGAAATCCTCATCTTTAGCAAGACAGTGGAGGAGCATCTCAAACATGTGGAGTTGGTACTTAGAAGATTGCAAGAGCAAAAGTTGGCTATCAACCTAGAGAAGTGTGAGTTCTTTAAACAAGAGCTTGTCTATTTGGGATTTGTAGTGTCTCAAGGATCATTGAAGATGGATCCAAGCAAGGTGGAAGCCATCCTAAACTAGCCTACACCAACCACAGGGACTGAGGTAGGAAGTTTCCATGGATTGGCTCAATTCTATAGAAAATTCATAAGGAACTTTAGTGGTATATGTGCACCAGTTCTAGAGACAATCAAGGGTGGTTTGAAAACCAATTTTGTGTGGACTCAAGCAGCTGAGAAAGGGTTTGAGAAACTAAAACAAGAAGTGGCAACTCAACCTATTCTCCTATTACCTAGTTTTGACAAATTGTTCATTGTTGAGTATAATGCAAGTGGAGTTGTAGTAGGGGGAGTGCTAAGTCAAGAGGGCAGGCCTATAGCCTTATTTAGTGAAAAGCTCAATGAAGCAAAGAAGAAATATTCAACCTATGACTTAGAACTTTATGCTTTGGTTCAGTCACTTAGGAAGTGGAGGCATTACCTTCTACCCAAGGAGTTTGTGGTCTTTATAGACAATCAGGCACTTAGTTATATCAACACCCAGGAGAAGTTGAGCAATAGACACTTGAAGTGGATGGAGTACATCCAAGCTTTTACTTTCACCATCAAGCACAAGAAGGGAAAAATGAATAAGGTAGCAGATGCATTGAGTAGAAGATTGCTGAAAGTCTAAGAAATACAGATCAAGAGCATTGGCATAGAGTGTTTCAAAGATCTCTATGGAGAAGATGAAGATTTCTTAGAGGCCTACAAGGTATGTTCTAACTTTGAGAATCATTTTCATAGCCAATACTCAGAGTATACTTTGCAAAGTGGATTTTTGTCTACAGGGAATCAGTTGTGTGTTCCAAAAGGGTCAATGAGAGAAAACCTCATTCAGGAAAAGCATAATGGTAGTCTTAGTGGACATTTTGGCATCAAAAAAACATTAGAACTAGTGCAAAGGTTCTACTATTGGCCTAAGTTGGCAAGAGATGTTAGGAGATATGTAGAGCAATGTGTTGTGTGTATGCAAGCTAAGGGAGGAGCTAGTAATGCTGGTCTATATCAACCCCTACCCATTCCTAACAAACCATGGGAGTGTGTGAGCATGGATTTTATGGTAGGACTCCTTAAGACCAAGACTGGTTTTGATAGTGTGTATGTAGTGGTGGACAGATTCAGCAAAATGAGTCACTTTATTCCTTGCAAAACCACTCGTGATGCTAGCTACATTGCTCACCTTTTCTTCAAGGAGATTGTGAGGATTCATGGCTTACCTTTAAGCATTGTTTCAGACAGGGATGTTAAATTCATGAGTCACTTTTGGAAGACTCTATGGAGTATATTGGGTACCAACCTGTCACTTGGATCAGCTTACCATCCTCAGACCAATGGTCAAATAGAGGTGGTTAATAGGGTGTTGGGTAATTTTCTTAGGTGCCTAACCAAGGAATATGGACAGACATGGGATATGGTCATCTCACAAGCTAAGTATGCCTATGATGATAGTGTCAACCAGACCACAGGGAAGAGTCCTTTTGAGGTTGTGTATGGGATGCACCCAAGAGGCATATGTGAGCTCAGAGATATTGGAGCTATGGAACATAGAAGTGGACATGTAGAGGACTTTAGTCAGACCATGAAAGAGATTTAGGAGCAGGTAAAGAAGATAGTCATCGAGGCTACACAAAAGTTAAAAGACAAGGTAGATATGTCAAGGAAGGATGTGCAATTTGTAGTAGGAGACTTTTTTATGGTTCACCTTAACAAATCAAGGTTGTAGAAGGGTATGTCAACCAAGCTACAAATGAAAAGAGTAGGACCATGCAAGATATTAGCCAAGTATGGGAAGAATGCATACAAGGTGGAGCTACCTTATGATTTGGGAATTTCACTAGTTTTCAATATAGCTAATTTGATCAAATACAAGGGATCAGTCACTGACTTAGATCAGACCAGTAAGGAGATCCTCAAAGATGTAAGCAACTTACCCTTACCTATTCAAGACAAACTTCAGGCAGAAAAGATCTTGGAGTCAAGAGTGCAAAAGTCTACAAGGCATAAGGTGTACATGGAACATCTTATCAACTAGAAGAACAAGCATGAATCTGAGGCTACATGGGTACAAGAAGATCAATTCAAGAAGTATGGCATTGATATGTCACTACTCTCTCCTTCCATTCCTTAGTGTTTGGCAGAGAGGGGGAGAATGGTGCAGGAGCACCCCAAAGTGCATCTAGGAGGGTAATCAAAAGGTCAATACTTAACAACTTATTTAGTTAACCTATGGCCAATCCTTTCCATTTCTTGGATTTGTACCTTAAAGGCATTAGAGAATTTTTTTTGTGTTCATAAGGTCATGTTGACCATTTGCTACTAAGATAGGTGTTGACCTTGTAGACCTCCCTAAGTGTTAGTCTGTTTTACAATTTTGAAAAATAAGGCTTATGAAGAAACATAACCAGCCATGGAATAGTTGGGGATCAAGCCTAACTGACTTTGAGAGTCTATTTAAGGTGTGCCTCGACCTGTGTGAAAGGTTGGAAGGCAGTGAGAATGTTTGTAATTGGAAATTTGATAAATGCTAGAGTGGACAGTGAGAAGGATAATTGAAATTCTGTGTTTGCTTTAATTTTGTGTGAGCAGGAGCGGTTATGGCTCTATAGGTTATTGTAGGTTGTAGTATACCTATGTTCCAAGCTTTTTGTTGTGATAATTAACTTGTGTAATCAGTTTCCAAGCATTGTTTTTGAAGTTTATTTGGTTTTTTTATTTCACTATTTTGTCTGGCAGACTGTAATTGATGGAGTCCTGATTACTTTCCCACTGTACTTGAGTATGAGACCTTGGGAAATGTGATTAGGCTCCATTTTTTTACATAAGTTAGAGGTAGGAGTGGTCAGGAGTGATGGAAGCATGAAGAAATACTTATCCTAGGTGAGCTTGACAATGCCCAACTAGGAAAGTCTTGAAGTGCAAAGCACTTAGCTTGCAGGGGGGATCTTTCCTTGCTAAACCCCATAGTAGAAAGGTGGATGGAAGCCTTGAAGAGGCTTGGAAATAAGGAAGAGGTTCCAATAGTCCATTTGAGTGAAGAACCAAATAACAGTTCACCGAGTGGTCAAGAAATGGCTCTAAAAGGCCTAAATTTGCTAATTTGGAAGGTCTGACCTAAGTACGGACAGTCAAGGGATAAGAATTTCAAAATATTGAAGTGGTAGGAATTAGGACTAAGAATCCATAGAAAATATTTGAGGTTCATTGGAGAAACTAGGATAGTTACTTCATTCTCTTGGAGGAAAGGCCTAATTTGGGAAGCCTAAAATTAGGGAACCAAAACCCTAGGTGAGGGTTTGGTGGTAGCGAATGAAAAATGGAGTATGGGGAACTGTCAAGAACCCTAGGAAGATGATTAGAAACCCTTGGAATCATATCAAAACCCCCTGCAAAGATGAATTGAGTCATTTGCAAGAATTAGTCTTTAGGGAAGATTGAAGGCTAAGGGTAGATTGGAAGGTAGTGCACCAAGTTTGACTTGGTAAGCTGTTTTGACATGATAGTAGGGTTGGCCAGAAGAACCAGGGGAACCTAGTTAAGATGAAGGTCCTATAGGTTTATTTGGTGTAGAAAGACACCAAGGAGATCTTGCAAGCAAGGATCCAGAGCATGGAATAGTGAGTGTTTCCATCCAACCCTTACCCTATCACCTTCTGACTTCAGAAGGACTCTAAAGCTTGTCTCCTCGATGGGTCGATAGTGTTGATCAATGCAGCTCACTACCTCATGGTGCCTTGGAGACCTCTTCCCTCTTCTGAAACCACCCTTGGATGCTTGAGTGTGTAGCGTGTACTTCTTTGTACAAATTGTTGGAAAAAAAGGTGCCTCAACTTGTTGGTTTGAACCTTTGATCAAGACTTGGCGAATTAACTTTTGTTCATTCCTTTTACCGCTATATCGCTGGGAGCATTTTGAGGTGGAATGGTTGCATGGTTTTCCACCTTACCACAAGGCTCTTCATTCAGTCCAGTGGTTGGGTGGTGTTACCGCCAAACTGCGGAGGCCTATCAGCTAAGGCGAGGTAGCGCGGTGAACTTGGCGGTCGGCATGGAAGTTTATCTCCTTACTGCGAAGGTCTTTCGATTAAGGCACAAGAGCATGGTGAACTGAGGTGGTCTAGAAAATTGGTTACCTCCTTACCGTGAGGCTTCTTTCGTTGACTGGCGGTTGTGCGGTGACATTGCCATACCACAAGGTTCTTTCAGCATGACGCGGTAACACGGTGGCACCACCATACTGCGCATCCCTGCCAGTCTTGGAGTGGTAGAGTGATGAATGGTGGTGGTTAAGTGATTGGGAAAACACTGCCATATCATGGGAGTCCTTTAGCCCTGACGTGGTAGCGTGGTGGCACCGCCATACCATGGGTGCTTGTGAACCTTGGCACGGTAGCCTGGTCTATTGCCTTACCTCGAGGGTTGGATGAATGGCGAGCAGTAGCATAGTAGAAGGAGCTCAGCGCATAGTTGGCCAGTTTGAATTGATAGTCAAAGTGATGGATGAATGGCATTATGACATGTGGCACAATTTCATTCATTGATTTTACATCACTATTGTAAATCAACAATTATTGGCCGAATGTTTAAATATTTGAAAGCGATATATGCATTAACTGTAAGATCTAATTTGGTGGTTGACAGAATCCAATTTTAGGCAATTCTCTGTAATAGGATTAAATGTTGGGACGAATCGATGCGTGTTTGTAGGGCGGTTTGATCAAAGATCGAGATTGATTGTCGATGAAGTGTGTAATTAAATACATGCCATTGGTTGTTGATTGTAATAGAAAAAAATAGAAGGCATGGAGACTAAGGTGACAAAGTAAATGCGAATTCATTGTACGTTATAATAGCATTGTAATAGTGAGTGTATTAAAACTGAAGTCTGTGAGAAGGTCGACTAAAAAAGGTGTTGTTGTGAGCTAACATCTGAGAGTGAAGTTTGTAACTCTGTATGTAATTGTTTACTGTAATACAAAGTGACTTTACTTAGTGTGGTGGGTTTTTCTCCCATAAGGGTTTTCCCACATAACTCTGGTGTTATCTCTGTGTGTGTGTTTTATTTCTGTTTTTCCTGTTATACTATGTATGTGCATCTCAAACGCAAGAAAATTGTTAAATGATGGTTTTTTTACTTCTCTTGTGAGGATCTTGCATTAGAAAATCATATTCTACAACTGTTGCTTTTCCTTTCAAGTGGTATCAGAGCCTGGCCAGTTGTGTTATCCTTGTTAGTAGGGCTGGTTTTTTGTGTTAATCATGTTTTTGTGGGAGTCTTGCAAAGGAAGAACCAATTTTTGTTTGAGATGGCGAGTACATCAGGTAGAGTAGAAATTGAAAAATTCAATGGCAGCAATTTTGAGTTGTGGAAACTCAAAATGGAAGACTTGTTAGTGGATAGAGACCTCTAGATTGTTGTGTCTAGAACTATGCCACAAAGTATGAAACAAGAAGAATAGGATCTTGTAGATAGAAAAGCTAGAGGTTTGACAAGACTTTTTCTGACCAATTTTGTACTCCTGAATGTCCATGAGGAGAATACTATAGCTTCATTATGGAAGAAACTTGGTGACAATTATCAGGGAAAGTCTCTGGTGAATAAGTTATTCCTGAGGAAGAAGTTGTACTCCTTGAAGATGGAAGAAGGTGCATCCATAGTAGACCATCTGAATTTATTTAATATGATTGTTGCACAGTTGATGTCTGTGGGTGTGAAGATAGAGGAGGAGGATCACTACATGCTTTTGTTATGTTCCTTACCTGACACTTGGGACCATTTGATGATGTCTATTGGAAGTACAACCACTACTTTCAAGATGAAAGACAAGGTTTCCTTGCTGCTATCAGAAGAAATGTGGAGGAAGTCTTTAGAGATGGCCAAAGAGGCTATTGTTGTTTGGGGTAGATCGAAGGAGAGAGGCAAGAAGGACAAGAAGTCTAAATCCAAATTTGAAGGGAGATCAAAGTCTCCTAGTAAAAAGTCCAAGGTGAAATGTTGGAATTGTGGGTAGCCTAGTCATATCTGAAAGGATTGTAAGGAGAAGAATAATAATAATAATAACTCTTCGGACAATGACTCTTCTCAAAGTGATGCAGATGCCTTCATTGTAGCCTTGGTGACTCAGGCATCAAATGATGTCTAGATGATTGACTCAGGTGCATCTTTCCACATGACATCTCACAAAGAGTGGTTCACTAATTATGAAAAGTATGATGGTGGAAAGGTGTACCTAGTGAGTGACTCAACTTTGGATGGAGATTCTTGGCTGTGGAAGAGTCAAAATCCAATTTCCCGATGGAAGAACCAAATGGATTGGTGATGTACTACACATACCAGGCTTGGCTCGTAACTTAAGTTCTATTAGTAAGCTTAATGATGCTGGTGTGGAAGTTTCTTTCTCGAGTAAAAGTTGTAAGATGACTAAAGGAACAATGGTGTTGGGTAAGGATGTATGAACTGACACTCTATACAAGCTAGATGCATGTCATGTTCAATGTAACAATGTCTCTGTAAATTCAAGAAAAGCTAGTCATGTAGAGAAGGAGGATGAAGCTCTTTTGGGTTCAAATTCCTTGGAGGTGAAACTCCCAGTGGAGAAGACCATGTTGTGGCATCATAGACTCAGTCACATAGGTGAGAAAGGTTTAAAAAACTTGAAAAATAAAAATCTTGTTGAAGGGCTTGTTGATTGCAACCTTGAGTTTGATTTTTGTGAAAACTGCATTTATGGTAAGCAACACCATGTTTCATTTTATTCGAGTCCTCATAAATCTTCTGGTGTACGAGATTATGTTCATTCTAATGTATTTGGTCTAGTGAATGTTCCTTAGTTATCAAAGTCTAGATATTATGTTTCTTTTATTGATGATTATTCGAGAAGGGCATTTATATACTTTCTTAAGAGTAAATCATAAGTGTTCAGTCGATTTAAAGAGTTTAAAACTTTGGTAGAGAATCAGACTGAAAAGAAAATTAAATGCTTGAGGACGAATATGGCGGTGAGTTTTTTTCTACAGATTTTGAAAGGCATTGCAAAGACCATGGGATTAAAAGGCATGAAACTACACCATTTACTCCACAATAGAATGGAGTTGTTGAAAGGTTGAACATGATGCTAATGGAAAGAGTGAGAAGTATGTTGAGCAGTGCTGGTCTAGAGCAAAAGTTCTAGGCTGAGGTTGTGGCTGCAACATGTTACATTGTAAATCGTTCACCTTGCTCTGCTCTTGTTGACAAAACACCTTTGGAAGCCTAGTCTGGTAAGAAGCCCTCTCTGAGACATATTCATGTCTTTGGTTGTGAGGCATATGCATATGTGTCGAATCAGAAAAGATCTAAATTTGAGAACAAGGCTATTAAATGTATCTTCATCAGCTATGGCTTTGGTGTGAAAGGATACAAGCTTTGGAATCCTAATACTGAGAAGGTTTTGTATAGAAGAAGTGTAATATTTTGTGAGCTGAAGCTTTCAACAACTAATCTACAGTTAGAAATAGATCAAAGGGAAAAGAAGAATGATGTAGTTGGCATTCCTCAAACTCCAGAAAAATAGGAACTACATAGTGTACCTAAAATTGAGGAGAGTTCCAGCAGCTCTGAGAGTTCTGAAGAAGAAGAACCACAACCTTAGCCAGTAAGAAGGTCTACACATGAAAGACATCAACTTGATAGGTATGGTTTCTCTATGTTGGATTCGAACTATGCCTATGCTTTGATTACTAGCACTGTTTAGCCTAGGACTATGAAAGAGATGATTAATATGTCTGATTCAAATTACTGGTCCGAAGCTATGAATGAAGAAATGGAATCATTGAAGAAGAATGAAAACTAGGATTTGGTACCTTTTCTTGAAGGGCGAAAGCCTGTTGGCTGTAAATGGGTATTTAAGAAGAAGACTAGTCTAGATGGCAGTGCTGAAAAGTATAAAGTGAGGTTGATTGCAAAGGGATATTCCCAGGTAGAGGGAATTGATTATGGAGAAATATTTTCCCTTGTAGCTAAGTTGACATCTATCAGATTTACTTTGTCACTTGCAGCCGCGTATGACTTAGAGATCAAGCAGATGGATGTGAAAACAATGTTTCTCCATGGAGAGTTGGAAGAAGAAATTTATATGTCCTAGCCTGAGCACTTTGTTGAAAAAGGTAAAGAAAGCCTGGTCTGCAAATTAAAGAAATCTTTGTATGGTTTGAAACAATCACCTAGAATGTGGTACCAAAATTTTGACACCTTTGTGTTGTCAAAGGGATTTGTGAGATCAAAATCCGATCATTGTGTGTATTATAAATCTGAAAATGATCATGTGCTTATTATTACCCTGTACATGGATGATATGTTGTTCATAGGAATTAGTAAGACTATGATTTTTGATCTTAAGTCTCAGTTGTCTGCAAAGTTTGAAATGAAAGATTTGGGTGTAGCAAGGTATATTCTGGGGATGGAAATAACCAGGGATAGAAAGAGAAAGAAAATTTGGGTCAGCCAGAGTAAATATATTAACACTGTTCTGGAGAGATTTGGTATGAATAATTGCAAGCAGCTAGTTGTTACAGTTTTGCAGGGAATGAAGCTATCTATTGAAGATTGTCCAAAATCTTCTACTGAGATAGAGGACATGACTAGGGTGTCTTATGCAAGTGTAGTTGGAAGTTTAATGTATGCAATGGTCTATACAATTCCAAACATTGCCCAAGTAGTTGGAGTACTTAGCCGATTTATGGCGAATCCAGGAAAGACACATTGGGATGTTGTGAAAAGAGTGTTTAGATATCTAAGGGGTACTTCAGAATGTGCTCTATGTTACCATGGAAATTTGGTTGGATCACAAAGGAATCTCAACATTTGTGGATATGTGGATTCTGATTGGGCAAGGGACATTGACAACAAAAGGTCCACCAGTGGATATACTTTCATGTTAAATGGTGGTGCAATTAGTTGGATGAGCAAGTGGCAGGCTGTAGTCGTTTTGTCCACAATGGAGGAAGAATACATGGCAGCAACACACACCTGCAAATAAGTTATTTGGCTCAGTTTTTTGTGTTTTGATATTGGTTTTGATGCAGGGAAAATTACTATTTGTTGTTACAGTTAGAGTGCTACTTTTCTAGTGAAAAATCCAACTTTCCATGCCAAGACGAAACATATCGATGTGCAGTATCACTTTGTTAGAGATATGGTGGAGGATGGAAAGGTCTATTTAGAAAAGGTGGATACTATGAAGAATGTTGTTGATGCATTGAAAAATCCAGTGAACACAAATAAGTTTAGATGGTGTGCAAGTTCGATGGGCCTTGGGGCCTATGATCATCAATAAATCCAAACTTTGGAGGAAGCTAACAAGTCTTCGTCAAGTGGGAGATTGTTGGAAAAAAAGGCGCCTCAACTTGTTGGTTTGGACCTTTGATCAAGACTTGGAAAATTAACTTATGTTCATGCCTTTTACCGCTATACCGTTGGGAGCATTTTGAGGTGGCGCGGTTGCACTATTTACCACCTTACCATGAGGCTCTTCATTCAGTCTGATGGCTGGGCAGTGTTACCACCACACCGCAGAGGCCTGTTGGCTAAGGCGCAGTAGCATGGTGAACTTGGTGGTTGGCATGGACATTTACCTCCTTACCACGAAGGTCTTTGGGTTAAGGCGTAGTAGTGCGGTGAACCATGGTGGTTTGGCGAAGCGGTTACCTCCTTACTGCAAGGCTTCTTTCATTGATTGGTAGTTGTGCGGTGACACTGCCATACCACGAGGTTCTTTCAGCCTGACGTGGTAGTGTGTTCGCACCCCTACCAATCTTGGAGCGGTAGAGCGATGAACAGTGGTGGTTAGGTGATCGGGTGGACACTGCCATACTGCGAGTGCCTGTGAACCTTGGCACGATAGCATGGTATACCATCTTACCTTGAGGGTTGGATGAACGATGAGTGGTAGCACGGTAGAAGGAGCTTGAGGCATACCTGGCCAGTCTTACTCGATGGTTAAAGCGATGGATGAATGATGTTACGACACATGGCATGATTTCATTAATTGATTTTACATCGTTGTTGTAAATCAATAATTATTGGCCGAATATTTAAATCTTTGAAAGCGATATATGCATTAACTGTAAGATCCGATTCGAAGGTTGATAAAATCCAATTTTAGGAAATTCTCTGTAATAGGATTTAATGATGGGATGGCTCGATGCGTGTTTGTAGGGCGGTTTGATCAGAGATCAAGATTTCTTGTAGGTGAAGCATGTAATTAAATACATCCCATTGGTTGTTGATTGTAATAGAAAAAAATAGAAGGCATAGAGACTAAGGTGACAAAGTAAGTGTGAATTCATTGTATGTTGTAATAGCATTGTAATAGTGAGCGTATTAAAATTGAAGTCTGTGAGAAGGTCGACTGAAAAAGGTGATGTTGTGAGCTAACATCTGAGAGTGAAGTTTGTAACTCTGTATGTAATTGTTTACTGTAATACAAAGTGACTTTACTTGGTGTGGTGGGTTTTTCTCCCGTAAGGGTTTTCCCACGTAACTCTGGTGTTATCTCTGTGTGTGTGTTTTATTTTATTTTTTCCTATTATATTGTGTATGTGCATCTCAAACGCAAGAAAATTGTTAAATGATGGTTTTTTTAACTTCTCTTCTGAGGATCTTGCATTAGTAAAGCATATTCCGCAACTGTTGATTTTCCTTTCACCAATAATGCCATATATAACTACACCCAACTGACTGCTCCCAAGTCTTCCCTTTACCAACAACACCTTTTTATGTTTGATTGAACAACCTATACTACCTTGTACCCACAACAACACATTAGCCTCAAAAATTGGCTACATTCTAATTTTAGAACCAAACTAACATCCCTCAGCACAATCCCTTTAAATCTTTACTTTATCCAAAAATATAAAGTGTCACATCAATCCTTGCTAATTCTAAAATTTCCAGATATGATTGCATTTGAATTTCATTCAAAATATGAACTTCATTACCTTTATAGGGTATACTTGCCAATTTATTCGCCATTCTATTCCCCTCTCGATGAGTGTGTGCTATGATAAAAGACTAAAACTTCTCCAAAAATTCCCAAACTCTCTGCAAGATATATTTCAAATGCCAACATTGAACTTTCTTTTCCTTATAAGCATTCACAATTATTAACGAGTCACCTTCAATGTGTAATTTCAAATTTCTTAGTTTCAAGGTGGCTTCTAGACCCAGCAAAATTGCTTGAGCTTTAGCTGCATTATTCATTCCTACTGGAAGTTGGTATGATCTTGCTAAAATTACTTTCCCCATTGAGTTTTGAATACAAATGCTAGCTCTTGAAACTCCTAGATTGCCTCTAGAGGCACTGTCAAAGTTAAGCTTTAAAAATTTAGAGGATGGATATTTCCATGTTACTTCTTCCCTCCTCACCTTTTCTCATTCTTATTTGATGTAAACTCCCTGCAAAAGGAAATACAATGCTTCCCTAGCTATTCAAGACAAAATCGTCCCAGCTTGTATAGATAGAAGAACTGTTCTTGGATTTCAGAACATATACGTTAACTGCCTTTGAGATCGCCTTTTCAATTTTACCTTTAGCAACCTCTACTGAAGAAGAAATTTTCTTGAAGATATGCAAATTGCATTCCCACCATATATTCCAAACTACAAGAGATGGGATAACCTACCAAATTTATGCAAAAAAAAAAGATTTAAACAAAAGAGGCCAGCTCTGAAACATGTCCCAAATTGTGTTTGGAAAAGGAATATATAGATTTAATTTTCCCTTTTTGAATATCTAAAATTCTTGTGCAAAGGTGCATTGTATTAAAAGGTAATCCACATTCTCAAATTCTTCATCACATAGTGGACATTTAAAGGGGCCAACTATCTTCAATTTTTCTAAACGATCACTTGTTAAGATCCGATTTCTCCATGCCAACCATGCAAAACCCCCAGCTTTTGGTAAGATTTTTTTTACTCCAACAAAAAGAGTAAGCCCTTTGAGCTACCAGCTGATTACTTCATTGACTTAATGCTTTATAACCTTCCTTTACTGAGTAACCCCAGTTTCAATGGAGCCCACAATATCCTATCTCGCTGCCCCAAAAGAAACACTACTTCGCTATCTAATACTTTTTGAAAGGATGCCACTTGTTGTGCAGAAAGGGATGCCCCAAAATACTATTTCCAAATTACTTTTCCTATTAGCCCTTCTATTTCTTGTACATAATCCAAAAAATTTCACCCCATTCAAGAGACAAGATATCTTTTACTAGCTATAAATCCAAATTGTTTTGAAAAGGAGGTTTGCTATTCCATGAGTCTTGCCAAAACTTCACACTTTATCCATTATGGACTTCCCAAGTAATATATGTAGTGATGACGGATCTACATGATACTGAGAAATTTCACATAGCTGAACCTTTTGGAGGGTTAGACATAGTGAGGATTCTCAAGGGATTGATGTCATCTAGATATTTAGTCCACTTTCCTTTTGGCTTTGTACACATTTTCCATACTAATTTTTCCCCAAATGCTTTGTTTCTAACTGCAAGTTTGTGTATTCCTACTCCTCCTTGATTTTTATCTAGAGTCATATTCTCTATCGATATTAACGACACCTTTTTTTGTTCATTTATATTGCCCTTCCAAAGGAAATTTTGAATAATTTTCTCAATTTCTAAGATGATCGACTTCAGAGCCTTGAGTACTACCAAAAAATAGTGTAGGATTGTAGATAATACCAATTTTTTCAACAAAATTCTACTTGAAAGGGATAACCGTTGTGCCTTCCATATTAGAATCCTTATCTTTAGTTTCTCAATCACCTTAACCCAATAGGTAGCTTTGTTTGCTTCCTTGAAGAAGGGAATGCCTCGATATGCACATGGAAGTTCTGCTTGTTGAAAACCTAATACTTGAAGTATTTTTTTCTTTTAGTTCCTCATTTGTGTTAAAAACATATAATTTTGACTTCAAATCATTAACCTTTTGACCTGAAGCTGAACAATACTTCTGTAAAACTTTTTTAATCTGCAAGGATCCCTCCATAGTTGAATTCCCAAAATAGATAGTATCATTTGCAAAAAGAGAGCAAGTGACTAAGATGGATATATTTGAAATACGTATGCCCCTCCAAAGTCATATATTTTGTTTGTGAGTGATAAACCTACTGAGCACCTCAACCATAATAATGAATAGAAAAGGAGAGAGGGGGTCCCCTTACCTCACTCCCTTTGATGCAACAAAGAAACTTGTATGAATACCATTAAGAATCACATAAAAATTTGCACCAGATAAACAAGAACAATTCCATCTATGCCATTTTCCTTTAAATCCAAATTTTCTAAGAACTTTGTTAAGAAACTCCCAATCTACATGATAATAAGCCTTCATCATGTGTAATTTGATGATGAAATAAGGAAAACACTTAGAAGTAATAGAATGAAGAGTTTCATGTGCTATCAAAGAACCTTCACAGGTTTCCCAACCTGGGACAAAACTAACCTGCTCAACAGATATAGTTCTTGGTATAATTGGTTGTAATATAAGATAAATGGCCTTAGTAAATATTTTATAAACCATGTTACACAATTATATATGTCTAAAGTCAGCAAAAGATATTGGCTTCTTTATTTTTGGAATTATCACTATATTGGTAAAATTGAATCGATTAAGCATTGAACCCATACACCTTGACTCCTCTAGTGCCCATAATAAATCATAACATATGAAATACCAACTTTTTTGGAAGAAGATTGTTGTAAATCCATCCAGACTAGGTGCTTTATCCAGGGGTAAGGATAAAACCACATTTTTTACTTCTTCCATTATAAAAGGATTTAGCAAACTATCATTATCCTCATCTTGAATCAACCTTGGGATGAATTCAAGTATGTCTTTTTCATCCTCTCTTCATTGTTCATTTTTATCTTTCAGGGATGACAAAAGATTTGAGAAGAATCTAACAGCTTCATTCTTGATGTCCTCTTTTGACGTTAACATGTTTCTTTTAGTTTTCTCTTGAATCAAAAATATTTTTGTTGCAACTCTTTTTATTTGTGTAGAAGCATGGAAAATATTTGTGTTTATATCTCCCTCTTTGAGCCATAACTCCCATGATTTATTTCTCCAATATATTTCCTCCCCATCACATAAATCTTCCCATTCATCTTGAAAACACTTCTTCCTTTCATAAAAATTATCATCTAACCCATTTTGAATGATCTGATCATGGATTACCATCAAATCATTGAAAACTAACTCTTTTTTTGGAAGACATTTTTAAAGATTTTCACATTCCACACCTTTATTTATTGTTTCACATGATTCAATTTACAATAAAGTTGATAAATATTCAATCCTTGTTCAAAAGGTGCATTTTTCCACCATTGTTTCACTAAATACATGAACTATGGATGTTTAAGCCACATGCTTTCAAACTTGAAAGATGACTTCCCTTTAGGTAGGGAAGCATTTGAGATAGATAATGAAATGGCATAGTGATCATAACCCACCATAGGAATTTTTTTTTATTCTAAACCATGTTGTCTCAACAACCAATTTGGGGACACTAAGAATCTGTCTAACCTTTCTATAATTTTCAAATAACCTTTTTCTCTGATCAGTCCATGTATATTTCCCTTTAAGTGGCACAATATCTCTTAAGGAATTAGAGAGGATGAAGGAAGAAAAATCCTTGATCACTTTGAGGGGTGGACATATCCCCCTAGATTTTTCTTGAAGCTTAGCTATTTCATTAAAATCCCCACCCAAAACAATATTTACATCCCCCAAACTAACTAAGATTAAGGTTAACTCTTTCCAGAGATACTTTTTATCAGCAGTAGTTGTAGGCCCATAAATATTGAAATTGCAGAAATTCAGATTATATTTGGATACCTCCAGTAATTGCTAGTTAGTCTCATTTCTTGTTTCCTTAACCTAGAGAAATTTAGGGTTCCATAGTGTTACAAGTCCCCCAGAAGCTCCTTATGCTAGAGAATAAGAGGAGGTCCACTTTACCCATTTATGTATAGTAGCTTCATATGATTCCCTAGATAACTTTGTTTCTTGCAATAAAACAATATCAGCTCCACAAGCATCTATTTGATACTTGATACATGCCCACTTGTTAGGGGCATTGATTCCCCTAACATCCCATGATAAAACCTTCATTTCACTCGAGGAGAGAAGCATGCTCTCCTCAAACGTTTATTTGCAGAATTGGGGATAGAATCAAATATAGTTTTTTGAACTCCTGCTTCAATTTCCTCCTTAAGTTTAGTCAAGTTTGATTTCTTCCCCCTTTTAAATGGAGATTTCTTCACAATTGATTGAGATGGCATCTGATTTATGGATAGGGGACTCAAGAAATCAAAATATTCCTTTTCTAGTTCCATTAAATGAGTTCTTGCTTGCTGTTGCTCTGACATTATATGAAAATCCCGTTTGATCTCTTCTAAATATTTCCAATCAAACATCTGAGCCCCTTTATCCCCTATACAAGAATTTTGGTCTATTTTTTTAGGAGAATCCTGATCTTTCCTTCTACTTCCTTCCAATAATACTTCTTTATCCTAATTTTTTCTCATGTATTCTTTCCACTATTTCCTTACTTACTATACCCATTATTGGTTCCCTCCAACTATCCTCTGCTACAATCTTGTCTGGTATCTCATCAATTTTTTTTGAACCTATTGATACTAGAATTTGATCAACTAATACTTCCAACTCATCTCTTCCTTCCACCTGATTGACACTTTTCATTTCTAGGTTAGTCGTACCTACTTGAGAAGCATGTTTATCAAGCAAAAGAGGGTGAGTACAACCCTTATAGCTCCCGCACCTTTTTGCAAGAGCTCCAAGGGAAAACGAGCAACCTTCAAACATTAACTTGAGAACTATATAATCCATATGTTGCTCTGAAACTTGAGGTAATTTAGGTGAATATAAATAGAGGGAGTACCCCCTATACAATCACATCAAAAACTCTTTCTTGTTCCCAATTTTTAAAGAGAGTGAGATATTCCTCTTAGGCTTACCATGCACTACCATCTCCATTTTAGTCTTTGCTCTTGTCTCACTTTTATCTTCCTTGGAAATATTCTCTTCTAACTCTAACAATGAATAATCACCATGAGAACTTGTAGGGTTTGTAGATGAATCATCATCACATAGCTTATAATTTTTCTCTTCCGTCTTTGGCAGTGATTTCTCAACATAAAATTTTGTAGGGTTTGTAAAATATAGCTCCTTATTACTATGCCCACCTTCCCTAATTTCATAACCCTCCCCTACTTGGCAGCTCATTGCCTTATTCCCTAACATGTGGTAGTTTACACAAACATTTTTTGGGGTTTCCATAGAATATTCTAATACCATTTGCCAAATTTAGAGATCAAGTGAATCTGGGTTGGTAGGTCTTTTGATATGTCAAACAATAAACACATTATGATTGGATTTGAAGGATTCCTAAAGAAAGAATGGTCATGCCTTAAGAATATCCCAATATGGTTTGCTATTATTTCTAATAAATTCAACTCCCAATATTCTAATGGTAAACGATGCATCTGGACCCAAAAAGGAGCAAATCTAGGCACAAAATATACAACCTTAAGATTAGGGATCCATGGTTGCATACACAGTCTTGAACCTTCAAAAATCTATGATTTTACTTTATACACCACATCCCTCTACTCCTTAGTTTGAAATAACACCACAAAGATTCCCTTTGATTGGTCTAGATAAAAAACTTTAACAACCACCTTCCATTCTGCAAAAAAAAAAATCCTTAACTTTCCTAAAGGAGGTGTTAAGTTTAAAAAATTACAAATCAGAGCCTTCCCTCTAAGATCGGTGATTTCAGGCTGCAATAGATCTTTGGAAAATATGATTTTCACAAAACCCTTTTTATTTTCTAACAACGTTTGTTGATCTTTTTGATTTTCTCCTCCATTTGCATGTAGCTTGGCATGATCTTGAGGATTTTATTTGCACCTCCAAACCTACTTACGTACTCTTTTTCTTGTTAGCTTCTTGTTTCTTCTTCTCTTAGAGCCTTTTTTTCTTATTATTGTTCTGGAGTCTGAAGAGCAGGATTCAGTATACAATCATTCTGAGCATTTTGGTCAGTCGAAGCCTTTCCTGTCTCAGATTGGTTTCCCTCCTTTTCTTTATCTTGCAAACCCTTCTGAATCCTCTGATTCCACACACTCTAAAATCATCTTTGTAATGATTTTATACAAAATCTTATTGCTTACACAGAGGCAGCTTAGCATAGAGGTCTCCTTTATCCTTTTTTCTAGAATGCACCTCTCGATCCTTGAAACCCTAATTTTGCTGAAGAGCTGATAGTATTGGATTGACAGGAGCCCCACCATGGCTTGCAACATTTTTTTTGACCCACAACTGACCCAAGATCCAGTTTCTTTGAATACCTAATAGATTTGAAGTCAAGCTTTGAGGATTCATATAGGTGATAAAATTTTTTTGAATCTTTTTCATATTGCCTAAAAAAGATCCATTGCAACAAAAAAATTATTACATTTTTTATTTCCCATCAATACTGTAAGTAGTATAATTGGAGTCATCAATATTGATGTAGACCTCATCAACACATCCATTCAGATCCTGCTACATTTTGAGTGAATAGATATACTCTTCAAATTGCCTCTCTTTTTCAATCCCTTTGCAATCTACTGAGACATATGTTTCACAAAAATCAGAACCATGACACACATTTGTGGAACTTACCTCAACAAAATTACTCTGTCATGATAGATTTGAAGTCCACTACTCATGAGGAAGACTATGAGTTGCACACCCTGAAAACTAGTTTTCATAGGAACCCATATGACTGATATAGTCACACTCCTCAAGCTCAAACTCATCATAGATAATACCTTCAATTGTACTAACATTTACCTTTACATTTTCTTCTTCACATATAGCTACATCTATGCTATCCTCATGCAAAAATTTAGTTACAACTTCAAAACTAGAACAAGGGACATAAGAAGGTGAGAAATCAAACATGAAAGCAAGTTCTTGAGCTTCATCACTTACATAACCATCATATGCATGCCAAACATGATCAACTACTTGTGCTGACCCATCTAACGGATCTCTTGCATACATATCTTCTTCTTTTTCCATACTATTGCAATAATTAGTAGTGTCATTCCCAACACTATCAAGTTGGAAATCACCATTAGATTCATCATTGCTAATTTCCTCTAGTTGAAAATCACTACACATACTGTCACATTCATCTGATATAGAGAATTTACTCTCTACCCCTATTGTTTCATCATTTGTGGAAGGTATGAAATAAAATATTTCTATCACTTTATCATGCCTTAAATTTTGGTTATTGCCATAACAACCCTCATCTGCACACATTTCTTTTTTGGGTTTCTCAAAAGCAAGATCCTCATCACTACAAGATGCATCATTGTTCTTTTCTATACCATCCAAACACCTAGAATAAGTAACATCACATAGTATAGATAGGAAGTGATATATGTGCCTCTATAAACTCATCAATCATTGAAAGTCACCCATCTATCTCTATAACTCCAAAAGGCTTCCATTTTTGTGGCATTGTACTCAAACCTAGTTCAAGTCTTTCATAGAATAGATCAACACATGTTGATCCATCTGGCCTATTTAATTTTGGTATAGCAAACAAAACTTCCATGAATCTATCATGATAATTAGCTAGGGATTCATCCTCATATCTTTATATGTCCCATAATACATCTAGAGGTGAGAAAGTTTCAACCTCAAATTTATATTCTTCAAAATTTTATCGACTTTATAGAAGCCTATGTTTAGATAAAGATTCATCATTCACTTCACCAAACTAATCTATAAATATTGCCTAAGCTTGAGCCATGAACAAATAGAATGCATAGGAAAATTAAAAAACTATCCCCATGCACTATTTTCTAAAGTTCTTATAAAAAAATTCATGAAAACATCTTCCTCTACTATCTGGCATTCCACCATCAAATTAGTGAAATCTTGCAAATGTATTGATGTGAATTCTTCTAAACTGTCTCTAAACTTAGGCAAGTACTCATTTATTTCTCTTGAGATAGAATGTGGGTAACCCTAGATTTTACTGAAATCCAAAGGGTTATATCTCTTATTAGAGAATGGATTTCTTTGAGGATATGACTATGGCTCAGTCATGATAGAATAGCTTATAGAGGGGGAACCCATCTAGTTATATATACTTGCTAATGAATTTTTTTAACCCTCTACAACTATCTTCTTCATAATATCCAAATTTATCAATTCCCTTTTCAACTAGTACCTTATAGCACTTAATAAGGGATAATATTTACTAGAACTTTGTTGTATAGCTTCATACAAAATGATACAATAGAAAAATGCCTGAACTGCAACCAACTATTCTGATGATGTAAAATTTTGTAGAGTTGCCACCTCTTTGAAGCTCCCCATTTGAGCCACCAATAGATTGGTGACTCTACTAGGGATAAGTGGAAAGAAGTCTCTAGGTGAGAAATTGAAAACATGCTTTGCCTCTTTTGAACCCCATAGAAGTGGCGATTCCATTGAGGAAGATAGAGATATATCCATTTGGGAGAGTCAAGAAATTTTTTGATCTAAAGTTTTGGGTCAGATGATTGAAAAGGACCTGTGTACTTAAAGAGGGAGATTGTTGTAAATTTTCTGGTGTGTTCATGAAGTCTGGTGCTCTGCTAGTGGAGAGAACTCAAAAACACCTAGATCTTGGTAGGAGCTTCTTGTTGCTTGAAGATATTTTCCTCAACTAAACAATAATAAAAAATATAACCAAAGATTCTTTTTCATTCTTACCTAATAGATTCGCCAATCTATTGGTGTTTCCAATTGATTGTCTAGATTCTCATAAAGGCTAGCTACTCCTTATGCTTAGAGACCCTAGGTCAGTGGCCAATGTACAAGAGATTGATATACAAGTTCTCAACACTTTAGGATTTGCAAAACCAAGGTGGGTACCCCTATAACACCATACACATATAACACCTCTATGTTATGATGCCTTTGATAACATATAATCACACTACTATGGGAGAAAGTGGTTGGATGCACTAAGTCATCAGTGCAACCCTCTATATTTTCTATGATTCTTTGTAGTGTCGGAAATACAAGAAAAGTAAAATGTAGGAAAGTAAATGGTTTTTTATTTTAAATATTGTTTCAAAGGATGGGGGAAGAAAACATTGCAAGACCAGTGCCTACCTTGTTGGGATAAAGGTGCCATCAACCTTGTAAATATATTGTATTTAATTTTCTCCTATTATTGTTTGTAATTCACCCATAAGGGATTGGAGGTTTCACCGACAATGGTAATTAATATTTTACTAGCTCCAGTAATTACCATTTTACCAACAGGGAGTTACCGAGTTACTTTTATTGTATAGATGTCACGGTTATGGTAAAATGGTCAATTATGAGAATCTTGGCATCCTTCTTTGGAATAGTGGGTTATGAAATGTTATGACACTTGTCATATGTTGTAAGAGAATCTATGGTAGTTATGACACCTATCATAAGATTCTATGTCGACTATGACGCCATCTATGACAAGTGTAAGATCTTATGACACATGTAAGAGCATCTCCTATTTTATAGAGATTCTTATGATAGCTTGTAATAAGGTCTAATTTCATGTAAGAGACCATGTTTAGCATGTAAGGGGTCGTATGGATTTTTACCATGGTTTTTTTGAACCTTGTTTTGACCCATGGTAATGTTTTATGGTGGTATTTTGAGCCCCCATGAGTCTATATTGAGGGGTTGAGTTGGAGACACTATGATATGTTTTACAAGTACACAGATGCTATTGGATTGAAGGGGAGTTAGATTAGATGTATTATAAACACATTTTCTGATAACACAAGCTATTCATCTCTTCTTTGGTAGAGATTTTTCCTGAAAGGGTTTCTCCACATAAACACTATGTTATGTGTTTAACTTTCCGTTCTTGTTTTCTTTGTTATTGCTGATCTAAACTCCATATGGTTAACACTGCTAAATCTGATTTACAACAAGTTTAAGCTTCTATTATTTCTATTCACCTTTCTATTTCTAACATTTGGTATTAGATCCTGGCTAGTTCTGTGCTTTGGGTGGTAGAATGAAGGTTTTTTGAGCTTTAGTGGGAGTTTTGTTGAGCTATTTTTTACAGTATTTTGTCTTTAACCATGGCTGCAACTTCTAACCATTTGGATATTGAAAAATATAATAGAGTTGGTTTTGAGTTGTGGAAGCTAAAAATGGAGGATCTCCTTGAAGAACAAGATCAGTGGGTTGTTGTGATGAACAAATTCAAACCTAAGAAAATGAGTGATGAAGATTGGGAGAAGGTTGATAAAAAGGTGCGAGGCACTATCAGGTTGTTTCTTTTTTATTATGTTCTCCTGAATGTGTCATAAAAAAAGACTGTATATGATCTATGGAACTGGATAGGCAATATTTATTAGTCAAAAAATCTGGTAAACAAACTTTACTTGAAGCGAAAAAAAATTTCTCTTAAGATGAAGGAAGGAAAATCTATAGCCAATCATTTAAATTCTTTTAATTTGGTTTTGAGTCAGTTAGCCTCTATTAATGTCAATGTGGAAGAAGATGATAAGTGTGTTATGCTTCTATGTTATTTACTTGAATCTTGGGAAAATTTTGTACTTTCTATCATTGGTAACATGGAAGAAGCAAAGATATATGCTATTGTTATTACAAGAAATGAGGAAGAAGACAATGGATAGTACTGGTGATGATCTCACTGTAAGGGGAAGGCTTAAAGAAAGATGGTCTAAAGGAGATAAGAACGGGCCTAAGGACATTTCTAAGGGTCGATCTAAAACTCTGGGAAAGAAGAATAGAGTGAAGTGTTGGAACTGTGGGAAAAGAGGACATGTGAAGAAGGAATGTATAAATCCAAAGAAACAAGTTGATTCCTCCACATAGAAATCCTCAAACTCAGATGATGAAGCTTTGGTTTCTTATCTTCAGGTTATGACTAATGAAAATTGTTTAATTGATTCAAGATTCTCATTTCATATGACTCCTCACAAGGAGTGGTTTACCACATATGAAAAATATGATGGAGGTGAAATCTACCTTGGTGATAACTCTTCATACCCAATTGTCGAAAGGGGCAAGGTTAAGTTGTGTTTCAGTGATGGGAGGATTAAAACCCTTCCTGGTGTTTTACATGTTCCTAGAGTAGCTAGAAATTTGATTTTAGTTTCGAATTTAAATGGTCTGGGAATAAGTGTAACTTTTGATATGCATGGTTGCAGATTAGTAAGAGGGAACTTGGTGATAGCAAGAGGAATAAGGAGAGGAGCCCTGTTTAAGCTAGAAGTCACTAATTTTGTTAATTTTGCATTTGTAACTAAAAAATATAAAAAACACTTGTATGTTGTGGCACCGTAGATTGGGTCACATAAGTGAGACTGCTTAAAATTCTATTTTGAATAAAAATTTGTTAGATGGTTTATCCTATTCTGATGAGAGTTTTGATTTCTATGAACATTGTGTGTTTGGTAAACAAAATAGAAAATCATTTCCTTCTGGTAGTACAAAATCTAAAGTTAAATTAGAATTAATTCATATGGATGTATTTGGTCTTGTGGATATTGAATCAATTGAAAAAGATAGATATTTTGTCTCATTTATCGATGATGTTACAATATTTACTTGGTTATATTTTATGTGACATAAATCTGAAGTTTTCACTAAGTTTAAAGAATTTAAAGCCTCAGTCGAAAAAAAATCAGATCATAAAATTAAGGTATTAAGGTCAGATAATGGAGGGGAATATTTTTCTAAGGATTTTAATTAATTTTGTAAGCATGCATGAATTTTGAGAAATAAAACCACTCTATACACTCCACAGTAGAATGGTGTGGCAGAAAGGATGAATCGGACGATTATGGAAAGATCTAGAAGTATGTTAAGTGATTCATGGCTTGATAGATGCTTTTGGGTAGAAGCTATAAGTATTGCTTGTTACTTGATTAATAGATCTCCTTGTAAAGCTCTTGAAACAACACCTTATGATATGTGGATAGGTAAGAAACCTTTTGTTTCATATTTAAGGGTATTTGGTTGTGAGGCTTATGTTCATGTGCCTAAATAAAAATAGACTAAGCCGGATCCTAATGTTGAAAAGTGCATTTTCATTGGATATGGTGATAATGTTAAAGGTTATAAGATATGGAATCCTCTAACCAAGAAAATTATCTATTCTAGAGATGTGATTTTTAGGGAGCGTAGTGTTATTTTTTTACCTAAACAACCAAAGGAAAAAGATAAGGGAAAGAGTGTGCATTTTGAAATTAAGCAAGAAGATGCACCTTGAGAAGAAAAAAGATATGGATTTGATGAGGAGGAAGAAGATGAGAAATTAGAACAAGTTACTGATCAAATTGTAGAACATGATGGAGAAATTCAGGAACAGGTTGAGCAAGATCAAGAACAACAAGATCCTCATACTCCTATTCTCAGAAGATCCATAATACAACGAAATCCAGTTGAAAGGTATAGCCCACCTGATTTTCATTGTACATTTTATTTATTAAGTGTTGATGATGAACCTAGATCATATAGGGAGGATCTTTCTTCAGAGGAAAATGAGTCTCGGTTGTGGGCTATGCAAGAGGAGATGATGGCATTGGAAAATTGTAACACTTAGGATCTTGTTGATTTTCCCAAAGAAAGAAAGCCCATCAAATGTAAATGGGTATTCAAAAATAAATTTGGAGTAGATGGTCACTTGGATTTAGGTATAAGGCCAAATTAGTGGCTAAGGGTTGCTCCCAGAGAGAGGGAGTTGATTTTGGTGAAATTTTCTCTCTTGTCGCTAAACTAGTTTCTGTTAGATTCTTGTTATCTATTGATGTTGCTTGTGATTTTGACATAGAGAAAATGGATGTTAAAACTACTTTTTTGCATGGGGATCTTGAGGAGGAGATTTATATGTGATAGCTTGATGGTTTTTTTGTGAAGGGAAAATAAATTTTGGTTTGTAGATTAAAAAGATCTTTATATGGTTTTAAACAGTCATGCAGGATGTGGTATTAGAAGTTTGATGCTTTTGCATTAAATTTTTGTTTTCTTAGGAATGAAGAGGATCATTGTGTGTAAATTAAGGTTATTGATGATATAGTCCTTATTATTATCTTGTATGTTGATGATATTTTGTTTATTGGTAACAACAAGGTGATGATAGGTGAGCTCAAGAAACAACTTTTTGGTACTTTTGACATGAAAGATTTGGGGGATGAAAAATACATTCTTGGAATGGAAATCAGTAGGGATTGGAGTCACAAAAAGATTTGGTTGAGTCAGAGTAAGTTCATTAATACTATTTTGTAGAGGTTTAATATGCATGACTGTAAGCTAGTTAGTATTCCATTTCAAGTTGGTACTAAGTTGAGCTTGGATATGTGTCCTAATTCTGATGATTATATTGAGGATATGTCTAAGGTTCCTTATTCTAGTGTTGTTGGTAGTTTAATGTATGCAATATTTTGCACTATACCAAATATAGCCCAAGTAGTGGGAGTTCTAAGTAGGTTTATGTCTAACCTTGGTAAAGAGCATTGAAATTTTGTTAAAATGGTGTTCAGATATTTGTGAGGCACTTCTGATTATTGTTTTTTTTATCATGGTACTGATAATGTGGTCAATTCATTGGACATACAGGGATTTGTTGATGTAGATTGGGCAGGTGACTTGGATAGTCAAAGGTCCACAAATGGGTGTGTTTGCTTTATTTGGAGGAGTAGTGAGTTGGATAAGTAAAAGGTAGGCTACAGTTGCATTATCCACCACTGAAGTAAATTATATGACAACTACTCATGTCTCTAAAGGGGTTGTTTGGTTGAAAATTTTGTGTACATGTATTGGTTTTGATTGCACTATTGTTTAGGTTAACTATGATAGTCAAAGTGCAATTCATTTGGCTAAGAATCCGATGTATCATGCTCAAAATAAACATGTTGATATTTAGTATCATTTTGTTTGTGAGTTGATTGCTAATGGTCAGATTGAGATGAAGAAGATTGACACACATGAGAATGTTGCAGATGTTCTTACCAAACCTATGAGTACAGAGAAATTTACTTGGTGTAGGAAGGCCATGGGCCTTGTCACTTGTGCTCAGTTGATTTATGTTTTCCTATGGGTGTATTTACAATGTATGATGTTAAGTGGGAGAATGTTGGGATAAAGGTGCCATCAACCTTGTAAATATCTTGTATTTAATTTTCTCCTATTATTGTTTGTAATTCACCCATAAGGGATTGGAGGTTTCACCGATAGTGGTAATTATTTTTTTACTGGCCCCAGTAATTACCATTTTACCGACAGGGAGTTACCAAGTTGCTTTTACTAAATAGTTGTCATGGTAATGGTAAAATGGTCAATTATGAGAATCTTGGAATCCATCTTTGGAATATTGGGTTATGACATGTTATGACACTCATCATATGTTGTAAGAGCATATATGATAGTTATGACACCTGTCATAAGATTCTATGACGACTATGATGACATCTATGACATGCGTAAGAGCTTATGATGCATGTAAGAGCATCTCCTATTTTATAGGGATTCTTATGAAGACTTGTAAGAAGGTGTAATGTCATGTAAGAGACCATGTTTAGCATGTAAGGGGTTGTATGTATTTTTATCATGGTTTTTCCAAACCTTGTTTTGACCCATGCTAATATTTTATGGTGGCATTTTGAGCCCCCATGAGTCTATATATTGAGGGGTTGAGTTGGAGACACTATGAGATATTTTACAGGTACAAAGATGTTGCTAGATTGAAGAGGAGTTAGAGTGGATTTATTGTAAACACATTTTCTAATAATACAATCTATTCATCTCTTCTTTGGTGGAGTTTTTCCTAGAAAAGATTTCTCCACGTAAACACAATGTTATGTGTTCAACTTTCTGTTCTTGTTTTATTTGTTATTTTTGATCTAAACTCCATATGGTTAAAACTGTTAAATCTGATTTACAACAAGTTTAAGCTTCTAAATTATTGATGTTCACCTTTCTATTTCTAACATACCTTGGGCTACAGAGTCATATATTATTCATTTTATGATAAAAACAACAAACATATTATGAGGGTCTTCTACCATATTATCACCTTATGATAAGGAAACCTCAACAAGCCTATTATGCAACAATACTTAATAATCCCTAGCAGATGATAACATACCTACTAATTCATGGTAAGAATTTACTCTATCCCTTGTACAAATAGCAAACCAGTAAACTAATTCAGAACAACAAATGTGTTTGAAAACCTGATGCAACCCTTGATTACCCAGCTTAAAGTATATTACCACCCACAGTTGGAGAAAATTACATAATATTGTATTCATATATGTCACACTTCATAATACAGAGGAAATGAAAAGTAGTGGCTTATCAACATAGATCGTCACCTTTCAACAATACACTTTCTATACATAGCATCTACCTTACCAAAATATAAAACCTCCTTAGAGAGAATTGACCTCTGAACCCAAACAAAAACAACATAACTTGCCTTTATAGTGCAGGAATAACTCAAATTCAAATTCAAAAATACCTAACCCTAACCTAACTAGGGTTTCAAAAAGATGAACTCTGATTACATTTCAAACATCTGAATTGCCCCCAAAATAGAGCAATAACTAGCTATAAAGGCCTTTGACACCTCAAACACATTCCAAAATGGTGTTCTCATGAATGCAAGTATTGAGCTCCCACAAAATTCGTAGCCAAAATCAAGAAAAACATACCTTGATAAAGGAATTTGATCTCCGCAACACTCTAGGGAGTAATGGCACCATCCAACTATCAATGCAGCATGGGAGAAGCAAATAAATCCGTTATGAAGCTGTTTGGTGTTGATCTAGTAGCTGAATTATAGATACACCATTACTGTCTAAGTTTACCCGCAAAAAGGAGGAGCTATCCGTTGAAATTTAAAATTTGTTTATTGGATGCAAGATTGAGGGTTGAGATCAAACACTGAGAAAAGATTAAAACGTGACCATTGATCTTAATGAGTTTCAACATCAATGGCCTGAATGTACCTTTAATACATCGCTCATTATTTTACCTGTTTGGAACATACAATTGTGATGCAATAATATGGCACCACGTACTCCTACTGACATCGCTCATACTAGGCCCCACCATGTTGCTTATGACATATCATAGAATGAAGACTAGACCCTTAACATGAAACCATGATGCACTAGAAGAGGGTGATAGTTGTCAAATATTCATCTTTAGATCATGACTATTGGATTCCCCATCGTGCAAAAAAAACCATCAAGGATAGCACCTAGGTGGTATCATTCACAATAGCGATGTGAATGATATGTGTGATGCGATCAAATCCTGCCACATGTTGCCATATTGCTCCATCGCAGATATGCCATGCTCATCTTGGTATATAATTACGATGTACTAAGTGTGTGCGATAGCCATCTGATTATATCCCTTTTTTCCTACCACTGATCTTCAACTATTTCTCATCATAGAAAAAACCCCACCAACTGATCATGAAAATGTGATGTACTAAGCCCTTGTGATGACCATTGGATTTCTCTCTTTTCATCTGAGCTATTGGAATCCTCATTGCATTGCTCAAGACCATCATAGATAACATTAAGGTGACATCATTCACAAAGATGGTGTGAATGATGTGCATGATGGTCATTAGATCATCGTCCATCAAATCTAAGCCATCAATCCACAATCAACAACTTGGGTCCTGGGCCCCACCATGACACATTTCGCTTCCCCATTCCCCATTGGGAATCTAAATCTTCCTGTGGGTCCCTCACAGGCTAATGGGAAACAATGAAGATTAAAGTAGCATCATCCATCAAGACCATTGGATCAAAGGGCCCACTGCTTATATGACCTTTCAAATTGTTGAGGCCCACCAAAAGCATCGAACACATGGCAAACACTCGTTGCCCCGTGCCCCTTCTTTAATGAATATTTTAATTCAATAGGTTGGCGGGGATGAATGGAATTCATACACTTGCATAACTTAAACAAGTTATTAAGGCATGTGCCTTATGCTATGACTTAAAAGGGGTCATTCTAGGGAAATAAGGACTTGGGAAAAATTATTTTTGACCCTCAAACATAGGACAATGATCACATATTTAAATGAGGCTTTTATTGGGAAGGAAAGAATAAAGGGGTCGGTCAAAGAATGACCACATAAGACACATTATAGCTTATCCAACTAGGAACTAGGCATAGTAGGTCAACAAACGAAAAGAACAAAAGTGCATGATGGGACCATGGAATTAGGGTTTTACACATGAGGGTTTTAGGAAGCCCTAATTTGCATATTTAGAACCCTAAGTGGATATAATTGAGGACTTTCAAAACCTCAAAGACCTCAAAAATTAAAAAATAACCATGGATTTTGCAAGCTCCACCAATGAAAAAGAAACAATCTGGTTTGAGATGTTATCGATGACTAATTTAGGTTCATCCAATTCCACTTTGGATTTAGCAAGTATTTTTTCATGAAGGATTAGTCCATTCGCCTTGTGTACTTACAAGTCACACAAAAAAACATTAGTGGGTGATGTAGGCCCACCACTTTTTATCAGAAAAAAATCTATTTTATCAAGACTATACTTGTAAAAATCATAATTCACAGTATTAAAGCTAATAGAATCATAATTTTTAATAAACATGGAGTACTAATTACAAAACACTACATGTTCATTCTTTTCAATCAACATCGAATTCTTTCAACACAAGAATTAATTTCATCAAATTTGGAACTTTCAAATGGCTCAACATGTTTTGTCAATATGATTGGGAAAATTGAAACATGATACATAATAATATACCTCAAAATAATTAATCAAATATTAGGGATTAAAACTATCAAAATATCAATTAAGCGTCAATGTTTTACTCTCATACCCTTATTTTTATTAGTGGAGATGCTATGTTCAAAATCTTCTTTTCACATTTGTATAACTTCATAGGCTGACAAGAAAATAGAACAATAAATCATAGCATGTTGGTCAATAGAGTGTATTCTACATGAATCAAACAAAGAAAGGTTTGTTAGATGCACCAAATATCCTAAATTTGTCATATTCTTACTTAATTTTAGTATTAAATATAACATGTTCTTAGTTTCAAAGGCATGATATTAAGTAGATTATTTTCAATAATAAAATAAATATGAGTAGAATTATTAGCCTTTTATTCCTTTGCTAATTCAAATCTATGTATTACAATAAACTTTGAACCTCATCTACTTTGTCATGTTCAAAATAAAAAAACAACAATCATAACTTTTGTTATCAAAATTAGTGTTCAGATTAGATAAAAATTAATTGTATCATAATGATTATAGTCATCTACATCATTTAAAAAAAATCTAATTCATATTTTAATTCTTGTCTTATGCATTTATCATTATTAGTATTATAATTTTTATAATTAAGACCTTTTAGTCCATCATTTGATTGTATTTATTGGTTGGGAAAATATATTTCATTGATTTCAATAATCAGACAATTAGTGTTATCACATGATTTTTATTTTCATCATTAAGTTCATAAATTTTAACACATGATAATTCATAATAAAATTTATTATGTTTTGACTAATCTACATGCATTGTACTCAAAATCTCATAGTAAGATTAACACCATAAAATGATTCATTTTTAAAATCAAGTGGAACCCCATTTCTAATAATTTGAACCACATTTGGTGTTAAGAGGGAATTGTTTCCCTTAATGTCTTCATGTTTCTCAAGTTTAGGGATCAAAATAAATGTAAAATTAAAGTTAGATGCAAGATATAGAAGATCATTAAATTCATGAGTCACTTTTTGTTGTATATCTTCATGTATTTCACACATGAATCACTTATTAGAGTTTTCTTCATATTTGTGGATTTTTGTACAATAAATTTAAAGTTATCATCATGAGTATCAATTAAGAACATGTTTGATCTATCTTCATTAGTGTCATAGGATTGATTATATTTGTAACCCTTCTTAACTTCTAATTCTTCAATATTAAGTTCTATATTATCATGATAAAAAAATTTATCATGTAACATGTTATCATTAATATAAAAATATCATGATACATGATATATTATTCATTAGACTAATCTATTGCAATGGTTTATTTTGGATCTCAAATTTTTAGTTCCAATATCCTAAAGAAGGCACTCACTATCCATGAAAAGGGGACAAGACACCATGAAAAGGGATGCAAAAATATCAACAAAGAGTCTACAACTTAAAAAATAATACATGGGTTAGGGTTAATTCTCTTCTTTAGGCCTTGAATTTTTTTGGATAGTGATATTGTGAGGTCTTTCACAAGATAATTAAAGAGAACTAAAAAATCATAAATAGGGATTGACTACCATATTGTAATTTTATCCATGAGTATTACTAAAGACCTCACAAAAAGTTGATGACAATAAGATTGCATAAGCACCAAGGATGTGACATAGAGTTGCACTACTGAATATAAATCCAGTTATCATTACATACACTCGTACATCTTGAAATAAATTCAAACAAAACTCACCAAATATATTACTAGTTATTAAATCACTAAAGATTCATCATAATCTAATCCACGAAGTCATGAGAGAAGGTAGGGCATGAATTCATAACTAAAAACTAACGAAAAATATCTTATTACTCTAATTTAAGTATGATGTAGTAGGAGATGAGGTCAATATAGATTAATGTGTTGGTCGAAAGGTAAATTGAGTCATTACCTTGTCCCCACCACCGAGACAAGTGGAATTTAACTAGGAAAAGAAGGTATGCAACTATCAAGCATAAGTTACCTCTATCTATGCTAATACTGCTACACACATAAGAACCTTCTTTAGATATAGAAGCACACAATAGAAGCTAAAATAATGTAATATAAACCAAAAAGAGTATGAAGACCAATAAAAAAAATATAATAGGCCATTCCAATGATGGTATTCTATTGATATGCATCAATCACATGGGATAATTACACATGTAGTGACAAAAATACCGGGACATGCATAGAAATATAAATAATAATCAAAACTAATATCCTTGAAAGAAACCTTATCCACACACATACATAACCCTAATTGAAGATATCTTAGATTAGTTGTCTACATAGTGGTACAAGGGCTTGGAGGTATACCAAAACATAAGAAAAATGCATTTTGGGGAAGATGGCAACATTGGTGTTGGAAAAAAACTGAAGATCTTAGTGCTTTATTTAGATTTAGGGTATTTTTTTATATTTTATGATTTAGTTCATCCTTATGTCAATTTGGGATGTATACTTATGAAATACATAGTGTATGCTCAAGGGTTGTAGGTCATAAGATAAGTTTTAGATGAATGCAATTTATCTCAAAGATGGAAAATTAAAGTTATCAAAAATCCTTTTATCTGTACCTTCACAAATAAGAAATTCAAAATTAATTTCATACTAAAAAAACCATGATAAAACAATTATGTCAACATGAGTTGTTATTCACCATTCGAGCGACATTAACTGTCCAAATTATTATTAACTACAAAAACAATTATAACCAATTCTGAAACACCAAAATTATTTTAAATATCTATCAAACCAAATCAATATCACACTTAATCAATTGTTGAAAACACCAGAACATACAAAACATACCTCATGGACAATAAAAGAAAGGAAATTTCTTCAAACAGTAGCTAAAGAGTGGGCCTTGCCTCCCAATCAACTGATTGAAGGAAACACTTAGCGAATTCTTAAAAACAACCTGAATGACAATACTTCTTTGATAATAATATTGATATGTATTATATTATTATATGTATGCATTACATAAGATAAGTTATATAGCTTTAATGTAGAAAAAAATCTAAAAATATATGTTTACAGTTTTACAATTCAAAGGATGAAATACATCGATTAGTTAAGAAAGAGTGATATTGGTGGGTGTTTTTGCACCTTCTCAACATAGGTGCATCACCTCTCTTGAAAGGTAGAAATCTGCAAACAAGTTACAAATTACTACCCCAAGGTCTCTCGGGTGTTAGGTCATGAATTTCTTGGAATATCTCAATTGGTTTTATGTGATTTGTTGGTAATCACAAGGCAGCCTTAGGCACACTAAGTTGGAGGGAGATTGGTTCTTGAAATGGAGTTCTTAAGAAGTTAGAACTGGTATGCAGTTGCTGCAAGTTTAGAACAATAGTCTAGACTCCACCTTTGTCATCAGATTTGGCTTTACAATGATGCCTAAACTTTGCTTAAGTTACTATCTCAAAGAAAGATCAAAAGGGAAGGGAGGAGAGAAAGTTCCTGGACCTACAACTATCGATGAACAGTGATAATGGAGGACACTATAGTGGAAAAAATTTCTGAAACCAATTTCCACTTAACCAAATCAACCTACAGTATCATGAAACTAGTGCTATCTTCTAAGGTCTACAGATTTTCAATTATTCATTCACCATTAAACATGAATAAAAGATGAATTTTAAAGTACAGCAATCAATATATGTGTTTAGACTAACTTTACACTGCTATTTATCATCAACAAACAACAAAAAGAATGAACAAGGAAGGGCTTCAACACAACACAATCCTTCAGCATCTATGAACAACATTCACTAATCTACTAAAGCATATAAGCACATAGAACAACAAAGTAAATTTACTCAAATCCACTAACATGAGGAGAAGAATCATGAAACATAAATGAAACTCAAGAATCCACCAAAATCAATGAATTTCTATTAGAATTTTAGCAACATGTCTTTACAACAACTCAACTCTCTCTTGAAAATGAGAGGATACCCCCTATTTATAGTGCTCAAAAAGAAAAATGAGTTGCCAAGATTTAATCTTATTGTGTGGCCAAGATTCACTATAAATTAGGGTTTCACCTACCCCCAATATTTTACAATTTAAAATACATGCTTGTCTTTTAGCCTGTCTTTTCTTCTAGTGTCCAACACTATAGCACTTTTGTCTTTTGTTGATTTCTCTTTGCTGCAACTAAATAGTGAGAAAATAATCATCAATGATAGGATTTCCAGCCTCCTTTTGCAATGTGGCATATTCCACAAACTTTCCAATCAACATCCAGAGTTTATCCCAGTCCATTATATCTGATTAAAGCACCTAAAATGGCAATTTCTTTGATCAGACCGTGATCAATTCCCAACTCTTCATGCAATTGGGTGTAGCCTTGGCCATTCATTTAAACTGGATGAAGGCATTGGTGTTGAAGTCCATAAAATTTGGTGTTGGAAAATCCGTTGTCCCTTGCTCCATTTTCATATGGAAATATGGCCTAATTTTCCCCAGATCAAGCTTGAGGTCCAACATTTCGTAATCGATCATTAGCTTGAGGTAATCCTCAGCATTGGCCCTATTTTCTTTGGCCCATTCTAAATCATGTTCGACCTCATGGAGCACTCTTTCCAAGGCTTATTTTCTATGGTCCAAGCTCATCTTCTAGGTCTCAACTAGCCACTGATCAACCTTGGGTAGACCTAGCTCCTTTTCCCATAGTTTATCAGGTATCTTGAGGATGGCTTCAAGTTCAGGATAGGTGATCCTATATAGTTCGGTGAAGTGATGGAAGGTCTTTTCAGTGTCCTCTAATTGCTTTTGCATGCTCAAAACTTGTTAATGGTTCAGACTGCATGATCAATACCCATATCACCATTATAAATTACCTACCAAAACCAATCCTCGGTGGCCTTAGTCCAACTCTTTCTTTTTTCTAGCTTATCTAGTTGTTCCTTTGACAACAACAGTGGTGGGGTCGATGATGTTGTTGGAAATTCTTCCGCAGAAGACCATTGTTGTATGTAGGTAGTGAGATCTTCTAGTTGTGCCTTCAATTCCTCCTTGGAGGATTGGTCTTTATTCATTTGATGTACGATGGTAGCTACAAACCCCTGAAGCTGATCAATATTTTTCTCTCTTGTAGCTATGCCTAGGTCAATGGTGGAGATGTTGTAGGTCACTCCTTCTTTATCCATCACTGGGGTCTCAATTTGCACTGTTCGTGATCTTGATGCATCCATTGTGATGTGGGACCTAAATTTCAATTTCTTTTCTTTCTTGGCTCCTATTTGAGCTCATGCCAGGATTGCCTCCAGTCTTTCTTTGGGATCCATAGGGGCTAGGGTCTTATTTTGTAGTTTCTCCCCCAACCATTCAAACATTTTAGACCCTTGGGTGATTCATGGTTGCCCTCTTCTCTTTGAATATGTTGGATGACTTGTTCTTCATAGCCTGAAGCCTCTTTCTCCATTTTATATTCTTCTTCTTCATTTGAATCTTTGATAAAGATAGCCTTTTATTTAGTAACAACATTTTGCTTGGGTCTATCCTCCCCTTTAGGTATCTTTTCTTTTTTTGTTTCAAGCTCTATCTGGTGTTTGGCCTCAGGAATCTTTTTCATCTTGGCCTCTTCTTTGGACTTATCTTCTTCTTTGGTTTCATCTTACTTCTTTTCTTCTTCTTCCCTCTTGGGAGACACTTCTTCTTGTTTCTCAAGGCTCTCATCTTGTTCCTTTGACGAAGGCTCGATAGATATTTCCATGCCATCCTTCATTTCTTTCTTTTCTTTTGAGGACTGCCTCTCTGTTTCCTCACCAAATTTTTTGAGTTGCTTGGACAACTCTTCTTCAAGATCTTGATCAGAGGACTCTATTGCATACTTAGTACCGTTGTCCTTGACATCTTCCTCTAAGGAGTGAGACTTCTCTTCCTCTTCATACACCACCTCATCAATGACTAGATGTTCATACTCTGGGTGTGCATGGAAGTCATCTTTTAAAGGATCTTCAGGTTCGAGATTCATTTCCTTTTCAATTGTATCCTTCATTTTTCTTTAAAGCTCCTTTAAAATATGCATGGTTGTCTCCATTTTAGGTGATTCTATTGGAGGAGGGACGGGGAGACTGGTAACGGCCTGAGCTAGGGCAGCTTGCACCATGGGATTCATTAACACTCTAGAAAGCTCCATGGGAATATTTTGCATATGGTGGGTGAATGCTTATGGGAGAGAAAGGGAAGGCATAGTAGTAGTGGTGGCCAAGGGAATCATGGATGACAGGGACATCGAAGAGGAGGAAAGTGGGGAGGTTTTCATAGAGGAGGAATCCCTCACCACAATAGGAGTAGTGAGTGAGGTGGAAGAAAGGTGAATTGAGATGTCCATTGCGGGTGGGGAGGAGATGAAAAATGCTTGAGATAGCATAGGAGGAGTGATGGAAGTGGTAACGATGGAAGTGGAAAGGATAGAGGCAACATGTGGTGACTTGGGTTGCTCGACCTCTTCTTCTCCTTCATGTACTGGATCTTCTTGAATTGTTGGCATCTCAGGGAAACTGCCAGACTTCTTTGCTTTCTTTAAAGTTTCAGCCTCCGACAACTTCCTAGAATAGACCTTATGCTTTGGTTGACACTCTATTACTTCCTTTCTTTTCTAGGACTTGGTGGCAAGAGGAGATTTGGGAGCTTCGTCAGATGGAGCAACAATAATTCTGCTATTTGTTTCACTTTTGAGCTCATCTTCAAGCTCGCCATAAGTAAGTTCAATTCCCTGAAGTTTTAGCTGAGAGATTTGGGCATCAATCCATTTCCTCGTCTTTTGCTCAATTATATTATTCAGAATGTTGAGGTCATTGACCTCTTCCTCATTCTAGTCTACGAGGGGCAATGGAATGTTAGCGACAACATCAAACCTGGGATCAATGATAGTGTTTTCATCTTCGGCAATCTGGTCTGGTACCGAGAATAGCTTGACTATTTTGATAAAGTATGCCATCATACGCATATAATGCCTCATGCGCACCTCCTTATCATCACAAAAATTAGCCCACAAATCTTCAATGTTGTGCAGGTGGGCGTACTCCTTCCCTAAAAACTTCTTCAATTTTCTGTATGGGTCCATTCTCGACCGAGGAGTTTACTGTCTTAGATCATACTCAACAAGCTCTTTTTTTTAATATTCGACACATTGGGCTATTGGGAGAGCATAAATTCCTTGCCCAAAGTTGAGAGGATAAGTCACCGCTACCTGATGCTTGTTGGCAAGGAGAGTATGGGCATTCTGCAACTGCCTTGATACTTCTAACAAAATCATCTGATCATTTAGATACCAGGGAAGTTTGTATGGTTGGTCGCTGAAGCCCTCGATTCAGATATAGGTAAATTTGGGAATTGGATAAAAAAAAATATGAACCTTTGGATGAGGGTGTGGGCACTATGAGTGACTTTTCTCTCAAAGTCCCCTTCGAGAAGTCTGATGATGTGCCCAATGAATGCATTGTTCACCCTATAATAGTCCCTCTTGAAGTTTTGGTATTGAAGCTATGGATACCAGTCATATACCTTTAGTTCTCTCCCCGGAGTCGCACTTTGTGCCACAAATAGGCCTTTGTATGGGGTGGCATCAGCCAGGAGGTAGACCAAATAAGAGGTTATGTAGAATTGGCGAGACTTCTTCATCGCCAGAAACTACTCATGCAAATTCTTGCTAATCATCCAAGCCCAGTCGAACTTGGCTATGCACCTGATAATCTCTTCAATGAAATAAAACATCCAATCACATAAATATGCCATGGTTGGGATTCCCATGACTCTACTTAGCAAAGTCACCAAATCGTGATAATCTTCATAGAAGTCACTTCTGGATAATTCTTGGGGCACCTTATTTATACTCCCCCTTTTATCTTTGAACCAGTGTTGTTTAATCAACTTTTTTCAATTCAAGGGGTCCACCTTCAACATAATCTCAACATATTCCATTAATTCTTGTTCTACAGGGTCATGAGTGGGGATGCAAAATGTTTGTGAAATAGACTTGGCAGAGAGATCAACCAACACTCGACCATCCTAGTCTACAATCTTTCTTCTTTTTTCTTGGTTGGATTCTTTGCAAGCCATTACAAATTTCGGGGCCACAAGAGCTGGTGGAAAGCTAGCCACCTTAGCTAACCTAATCTTCCTTATTCTCTTTGCATTCTTTATAGTGGGGTTGACTATGATCCTTTGTCTGAACTTGTCTATGTTTATGTGGTCAAGGTTTGTGTCTGTGATTTTTTCCCATTTAGAGTGACCTTGGAGGTGACCTCCACTCCCTAAAATTGAAACCTCATCTGATCTTTATATTCTTTCCCTCTTAGGGCCTTAGCAAATTTATTCTCTTTTTCTTGCTTGACAGGTGCCCCTGATGGTCCTACAGCTGGTTCCATAAATCTTACAGGTAAAAGACACAGTAAGCATATTCATATACAAAATGATGGGAGCGTTAGTGAAAACCTACAAAAAAATGTTAGATCAAAAAATTAATCTTTCAATAATCATAACATCTCTCAAATATCATCATTTTCCTTTCATTCAAGGGATATTGAGCAATGTGGGCCCAGGGATGCGGGTTTCCTTGGATTGGTGGTTGTTTGGATGTTCGTCATTTGGAAACGATGCTGGCAAGGTGGAATCCTGTATATGGAGTCCTGTAATGTGGGATCCACTAGCAGGGAGGACGATCGTCACAAGTCTCCAAATTTTAAGGTTCAAGCTTAGCAGGGATGCAGGTGGGAGACCATGGAAAGCAGCTAGATGATGACTATTCTGAAATGATAAAGGTGGGACAGTGACCTGCAGGTGTCAATCCACACCATCGGTCTTGCCAAATTCACTAGGGTACATCATTTTCTTAAGGTAATCCAAACGATGGTAGGAGGATCGGACCCTACAAAGCAGAAGGTAGCTTGAGCACCGTTGTTTTGAAACAACGATTGTGGAATGGTCGTGATGGGGCAATGACCTGCAAGGACTAACCCACAGTCAAGTTTAACTTGGTCATTTTTCATGATCTGGTAGAAGGGAGATGGACTACGTTGAGTCTGCAAAGTGGATGGGTGGGGCCAGTTAGCTGTTTAGGAGCTCCACCATTTGGAACGACACTGGTGAGGCGAAATCCCACAAATGAAATCTTGCAATGCAAGACCCGCAAGCAAGAAGGGTGAAATTGACTTATCTTTGTAGTTCAATTCATTCGATTGGATGCAGGAAGGGACCCATAGAAGGATGTTGGATGACAACTGTTTTGAAATGACGGAGACATGGTGGCATCCAGTGAATGAAAACCCACAAAGGGGAGCTCATGAGGACTTAATCATTTGCTGAAAGGGTCAGACAAAATCTGATAGCACGAGGCCCGCCCAACAAAAAGAACTTGGGGCTTCACTATTTGAAAATTATCATGTAAATGGTGGTGAGGAAATGTGGGAAACTCACTCTGGATGACCCACAGAAGAAATTCATGGATGCGTTCAGGTGACGATCAGAGACTCGACGGAGTCTGCAAGGCAGAAGGCCATAGTGAGGCAGCCATCGACAACGGTGAGATAAATGAGGCCATCCACATGTGGAAGCCCGCATTCGTGGACCCACGGGGGCCAAGGGAATTTCCACTTTACTTAGGATTATCATTAAATTTAAATATGTCGGCGAAGAAGGGGCTCCCTCCCGCATAAGCGGGCCCGCCGGAGGTGATGGCTGTTGTTTAAAGTTTATCGATGAAGGGATGAAGCAACGGTGAAAAAGGTCTTGTGGGCCACAAAGGCTCAATTTTCCTAATTCAAGAATGGTGGTGGGGGCCTTAAGTTCCACATGCATCCAACAAAGGAATTTCAAATTTTGAGACATGGTTTTGCGCACCGTGAGGTTTTCTACCTAGTTTTGAGGTTTTCCTTCTTGAAAATCTTTGATAACTTTGCGAATTTCAAATAAAAACCATGATATGGGTAGTGGAAAAAGACTTACTTAGGCACTCCACAAGAATTTGATGAAGAAGCTGAAGATTGCAATGCATGAGTGACAACAGGATCTCACAAGAGCGGAAGCGATGGAAGCTGGAGGGCTCTGACAACTTTTCAAAAGGGATGTCAATGAAAATGACCCATCAGAAACTCCTATTTATACACTTTGAGGAATTAAATTTTTGCAATAAATGATGGTACGAAAGCAGGTGTGATTGGTGGGCGCAGGTTTCAAAAGGACTAGTGGCGGGAATGGCGAAGCCCGCGAGGCGGGCGGTAGGAAAAACCTCACTATTTGGTAGGCCGGTAAAGAGAATAATGAACATGAGCATAAAACCTACAAGGTGGGTGGATGAACCACCTTGGTCACCATGCAAACAACAGAGATATGATGAAATTCCACCAAGGGCAGTCCACATGGGCAGACCCATAGAAGGTGAAAGACGACAATGTAAAGGTCTTAAAGAAAACTACCAAGGGGACTCCATAAAGGCCAATGACTTAGAAATTTTGGGGATGGTGAAACTTTTTCAACATAAGATGATGACTTTAGGACACATTGACCATGTAGGACTCAAGAATAGGGACACACAAAATGAGGCAAAGACAAAAGTGACCCGACAAAACATCAAAAAGAGGGTCCCCATTCAAAATGGGGCATGTGTGCTATAGGCACAAGTGATATGGCCTACAACTACTCTTTCTTAAGGTACTAAACTTATTATCTAGCAATATACTAATTATTCTTGATGTAAAGTTAAAACAACATAATCACGACAATATTTTCCAAAGAATCTTCATCATCCTTCCTTGCAACTACAAGAGACCTATTTTATCACACAAAACCAGTTACATTAGTACTTATAAACAATCACTTTAAAAGGAATATTTTATTCTTTTAATCCATATCAATCCTCTTAAATTTCATAAGATTATTATGAAAACCTAGGAGGAAAGGTTAAAATCAATGATAGGTTTGGGAAAACTTTTAACTTATCAATTGGTTCTAGTTAGGGATGAGTATCCTTTGTGGATACCATAAGAATCCATGAGCTCTAGGATACATACCAAAAGGTAAAGGATGAAATAGATAGGGGCACAAAATACATACACAAGTATTTAAAAAAATCCTTAGACTCAAAATATAAAGATAATAAGAAAAATCTTAATTTAACTAAGACAAAATATTAAGAGAACCATCTTTCAACCATTGACATGTTAGAAAAAATAATATTGAATAAAGTAATAGAAAGTAACCTTAAAGATATGTTGAAATTCAATAATTTCATAAGAAATCTATCACACATTTCCATACGAATCTTATCAATCTCTATCATACACAACTTTAATAAAAGAACTAGCTTTTACTAAACTAGTTATGCATTGTTTTCTCAACTGCATTACAAAATGCACCTTACACTCATGCATGAATAGATAACTATTTTGGAATATTTAGAGTCAAATTAAAAAAAAATGGATATTATATAAACCCAAAGAAAATAAATATGGAGTGTAGGTCCTCCAAATTATATACATTTCATGCACATTCATAGCTACATCATAGAGTGAAACAAACAAAAGAAGGTCAAAATCACTATTAGAACATGCATGTGAGTGTAAATCACTATTATCCCCAATTTTAATTTATCATATCAACTAACCTCATATGAATCAAGCAAAAAACAAAAGCCTCCAATTCATATAATAGAGAAAAGTATACATTACTATAATTTTTATTATCACAAGGGAAAGTACCTTCATGAATGTTAAAATTAAATGATTCAAGATTAAGTACAACATCAAGTAGAATTGAATCATAATAATAGTGCTACTTATCCAAATGTTGTTGCCCACCTATTTAATTTCATTCCTTCAAATTATCACTAAAAATATCAACCTTAGGAGTAGTAAGGTCTACCTTAATGAGTAGTTCATGATCCTTAAATTGAAAATCATTGACTTCACTTACTTAGTAAGCTTTAACACCATAGGTTTCCGAAATGCATCATGGCCTAATATCATAATATATCTATCCACATTTGAATCATAATGGTTTATACATTTAAGAACTAAATTTTATCATTACACTAATATAGGAAAACTAGTTTCCTAAAGGAGCCCACTCTCAAAAGAAATTATGCTACAAGTGACCGTTTCCCTTCTTCCATCCTTCTCCAAAAATCCTTAAGGTTCACATGGCCTAATTTCATGTCACCTATTTTTGACAAGGTGGTTTGTACTACCAACTGGGAATTGTACCCCAAATACTTATAATTTATATTTATCAATTGATAGATTTGTAGACACCTAAAGTTGTCCTAAATGTATCACACATCTTGATTTCGCTTGCTAGCATCATTTCCTCATTATCCCCTATAGCGTAGAAAATTTTACTCCTTTGTAGGTGATAGTACAATTTCACGCTTATTTTGGGTCTATTTTAGTGACCTTTGCATTTATGCATTTTCAACACCTCCTAATTAGGCCCTAATCTCCTAAATTAGGCATTCTAAGGTATATTGTATTATTTTTTGACAAGATTGAAAGCATTGAATAAATGCAATCAATTAATGTTTTTCTCTTGATACTTTGTGTCTTGGGAAATAGGTCCAAGACCCATATGCCCATGGGTGTATGGTTCCCCCCCCTATCCTATCAAGGACCAATTTTTAATGTGCTGGTGTTGGCATTTTAACATTCAAATTTCAAAATTCAAATGTCAACTTTTAGGATCTAATCTTCGGGAAATTAGAGAAATGCCTATAAATACCTAGTATTTTAATCATTTCAAAACTAGAACATTCAAGCAAGAAATAATCAAAGTCTTGGAGCAACATATTTCATCATACACATTTGAATTTTTAGGTCTTCAAGCATATTTATAGATTTTGATCAAGCTTTATGTCATGATTGAAGGTTGATGTCAATAGAAGAGCATGATGGATTCTAGGTTTGGGAGATGCATTTGACCATTTCCTTCAATCTAATGACTTGTTTCCTAGTGTTCTCATCTTAAAGGTTCATTCTATTTGTAACCTAAAGTAAGGTATCACTGTATTTCAAATAATCCTAAGGGGTTTTGACTTCTCCCTAGGCAGATCTTTCCATTTTCATATAGGAATCTCTCTCTAACACGCTTGAGTAGGGTTTTTTTTTATTTAGCTCATGAAAACCTTAGACACACTTGAGATTAGGGTACACACACTATTTTCTATCAGATCTTTAGCTATTTGTAGAGGTAGAAATATTAAAACAGGGGCTTGACTAAGGCAAGCTCTTATATAGCCAACCCCCCATCTATTATGTAGATTTATTGTAGGTCCAGATCCAAATATGGAGGTTTGTAGGGCAAAAAATAGAGTGTAGATAAAGAGTTATAGGATCAAGTTTGTAAGTTTATACAATGCTTATAAGGCCCCATACGCCCCTAGGCAACCCAATCCTACTACAACACTCAGATCCAACTTTTTATGATAGGGACACATCATTTTGCACTTCCCCGGTCTACCTACAAATTGCTACTTCAGTCTATGTATTTCCATAATATTGTATTTTCATATTATATCATATAGTTCAATTAGGTTAATCATAACAAATCATTTCTAGTCCATTTCTAAGGCTTAAAAGGATTAGATCTAGGTTTTATTGGCTCACCTTTATGGTTGAAATTGAATAAAAACACCTTGTTGATTTGCATCCTAATGTACCTTTGAAAAATGAGGTAATTGATCCTAGGTTTAGACACTAAACTTAGGGTTCCCTTTTTCTCATGTTACATTTTGGTGAACTTGACATTTTGACATTATAAAACTTCTAAAAATTCCACTCATTCACCCTAGATCTAGGTCTTGTATTGCATTATTTTGCATTTGTCATTTAGGGTTTCATCCTTGCAGCATAAAAAGTCATTAATTTTTTTTTAAAAAATAACATGTCATATTACATCATAACTTGCATTGGGGTTTGTTTCAGTCATTTAGGTCAAATTTGTATTTAAATTTCATTCAAAAGTGTGATTTTTTGTTCAAACATTTTCATACACTTGCATTTCACTTACATTAAGAAATTTTGGAAAAATAGTCACACTTTACAAACGTAAATAGTAACACAAACTTTTGTTTTTCCATTTTTTTGAACCCTTGTTAGGGATTTAGACACTCCTGGGCATCCTTTTCCTATTATAGGTGGCTCAATGAAACTCTGTTCATATTTATGTCTCTATACTTTCATTTTGTTTTTGTTGGTAAAGTTCTATTTTAAAATTTTGAAACAATTTTATTGCATTTTAAAATTTTGTCATTTTGCATAGCTTGTTGAAATTTTTGAAAGAATTTTACTTTTTAGTACTTTAATTTTTTAGATCTGTAGGACAATTGCTTGTATTTTCTGAATCATCACATAATTTGGGTAAACTAGTTTTCATCTTATAAAAATTCAAAACCCTAGATTGTTACAACACATTAATCAAATTGAAAACTCACAAAACAGTATTAGAATCAATTCTAAAATTGGCTTTACAAAAATACACACAGTTAATCTTTTTTGCTGAAGCCTTTGAAACTGACACTTTTAAAAAATCCCTATCAAGACCCAGATGCCTTGGGGCATCCAAGTCCTCCAAAAATAGCTTTAGAAATTAAAAAACATATGGATATTTTTTTCAGTTTACAAGTCTGCAGTCTAATTTCTAGATTTGTGGTAGGTCTGTAAACCTATTTTTAACCCTAGTTAGCTTAAACGTGAGTTGGAAATTAATGATTAATCTTGGAGAAAGCATAGTCATTTGATCATATCGAATCTCTTTCTACAAGTGTATTGTGTACCCATAAATCCCTTTAGTTGTGATGACTTTGACATGTTACATGAAGCCCTCGATGAATTTATCTCACTAAGCGCATCCACTAAGGCTTGCAACATTCCAAGACAAAAAAGAAAAATCAATGCAATCACACCTCAACTTATCATTTATCCACCAATGCAACAACCTCAAGTTCAAACCAAACCCATGTTGATCATAGGAACATCTCAAAACAATCCTAAACTTCCAAGTTCTATCTTTAATTTCACAAACCAACTCACTAGTAATCATGTATCGTAGCAACCAAGTTACCACATAGTTTCTCATACATATAACACAAGCACTAATAAGAAATTGAGACAAACACAATCCATTCCTTCATTGATACCACACCCACAACCTATTTTACCTAGTCCCCCTCATTTACCTCAACAGAGTGGAAAGGAATATGATCAACTTCATATCACTCTTGCTAAGATTTCATTGTGGGATCTAATTTAAACTTCAAAAAATTACCATGGAATTTTTCAAAATGCTTTGCAAAAAGTTTTGGTCCCTCCTAGTGCACAACCAACCCATGTGGAAACCTTAATTAAGGGTATGAATTCAATTAATTTAGATATTGTCTTTTATCAAAGAGAATTACCTCCTTTGAAAATACAAAAAAAAATTGATGCTTTGATTATAATGGCTATTATTAACAAGGTTGAGATTAATTTTTGTAGTGTGAATCTTTTGAACAAGATTGGAGCGAATAGGACTAAAATTCAACCAGATAAGTTGTCCATCATTGGTTTTGATAATATGGGTAAACAACCGCTTGGTGTGATAACTTTACCTATCAAAGTTGGTAAGGTCATGTTGCAAACTCTCATCCATGTCACGCCCATGATCTATCATATAATATTCTCTTTGGTAGACCATGGATGGGAGTGCCTTCAATGCTTCATTTTCTAGTGAAATGCAATTGCAATAATAAGGTTTGCATGCTAAAAGGTGACCCAAAATTGAAAATTGATTACAAACTAACACAGGGATGAAAAACCCTCTGAGAACATTGACACCAACTACAAAAGTGGAACCTCTACAGCCTGAAGATAAAGAATAATTTCTTTCATCAGTGAAAAATCTATTGGTGGATGATTGGGGTTCATTATATTTCACACCTACATTCATAGGGAAATATAATATTACACAATCACAATCAAAAAATGAGAAAGATAAAGAAGTTGTGGTGGTATCAACACAATATGACACTGAAACATTCAAGACACAAGAATTCACAACTTCTAGTAATGAGGAAATCAAGAACTACACATATACCGATGATGAAAATGATTATGAGAAACCACCCTCCTCGAAAGAAATGGAGGCAATTTATGGAAGAGGGTATCGAATCTTGAAAAAAATTAGTTATAATGGTAAAGGATGTGGAGTGAAAGAACAAGGCATTCATGTTCATATAGATCTTAATACACAAGGAACAAAAAGAGGTCTTGGTTATTGTTGTTGAAAAGAAACAAAAGACTCAAGGATACCTTCACTTAATGTCAATGTTATCACACAAAATTCTTCTAAGATAACTTTAAAATTGGTGCATCTTGAATCGATAGACATTACATGTGAGGATATGTCATTGGATATCTTTCAAGATGATGAGTCTCTAGAAGAATTCTTGGGAATGAAGGACAATTTACCTAGAGAACATCGTAACCAATGGATTTCTTATTATTTAAGTGTTAAAAGAGACTTCAAGAAAGAAAATGAACTATGTAATGATGAACAAGATGAATCCAAAAAAATCCCTGATGACTCAAAACATAATGCATTACTTGTGGGAGATGCCTTGGAAGTACCAATGGATCCATTTATTAAAGAGAAAGTGATAAAAAATGGAAAATTTCTTGATGAATATGAACAAGAGGATCATGCAACTTTATTACATGAATTTCCTAAAATATTTTCTTGGACTTTGCCAGGTATTGACCCTAAGATTGTAACACACAACAATGTTCTTGAGAAAGATGCTAAACCTGTGAGACAAAGATATACAAGATGAATCCTAAGATAACTTTATTGGTTAAGGCCGAGAATTGAAAAATATTACAAGCTCATTTCATTTTCCCTATTGATTATTCACCTTGGATATATAACATTATGACGGTGGTGAAAATTGATAATTGTATTAGTATGTGTATGGAAATTGTGATCTTAATAAAGCATCTTTAAAGGATGATTTCCCCTTCATAATATTTACATGATAGTGGATTCAACTGCGAGACATCCTTTATTATCATTTATGGATGGATTTTTAGGATATAATCAAATTTTCATTAACCCTCAAGATCAATACACAACAACTTCACTCACCTTGGGGAACATTTTGTTTGGTGGTTATGCTTTTGGATTGAAGAATTTTGGAGCCACATATCAAAGATGTATTACTTAATATTTCATGATTTCATATACAACATCTTGGAAGATTATGTTGATGATATTTTGGCTAAGCCTATAATGCATCAAGACCATGTCAATATCCTTTGTAAAATCTTTGAAATAATTTGTAAGTACAACATGAGAATGAATCTGAAGAAATGCATCTTCGTTGTGGATAGTGGAAAGTTGTTAGGATTCATTTTCACATTGAGGCATTGATGTGGAAACAAAGAATATTGATGCAATAATGAACATGCCACCTCCTAAGAAAATTTCACAATATTATAGCTTATAAGGAAAGATTCAAGCTATTCACCATTTTGTGGTATCCTTGGAAGATCAGACTCTTCCCTTCACTCAACTCCTTAAGAAAGATTCAAAATTAAATGGGATGAGGATTGTAACAAATCTTTTAAAGACTTGAAACAATATTTAGCGAATCCTCCTATTTTCAAATAGTGGTTCAAGGAAAACCTTTCATCCTTTGCATCTCAACTTAAACCCATGCTCTTGTTGTATTATTGGCACAATCAGATGAGAGAAACAAGGAGCATCCCATTTATTACATTAGTTGAAAATTGATTGACTATGAAATTCATTACACAACTATAGAAAAAATAATGTTTGGCTCTAGTGTTTGAAACTAACAAATTGAGACATTCTTTATTAAATGTTGAGGCTCAAGTTATCACAAAGTTTGATCCTTTAAAACATCTTTTTGCTAAAATAGATTAATCAAGAAACTTAGCTAAATGGGTTATGTTTTTAACTGATTTTTACCTTAAATTCATTTCTCAAAAATAAATCAAAGGAAAAGCATTGACCAACTATTTAGCTGAGGCCCCTTCACCATTAGTATTACTAAATCAAGATTCTTTTCCTAACGAAACTATGTTGAACACTGATGATAATGAAACATGGGAATTATACTTTGATGGTTCTATGTTGAAATAAATCTAGTGTTGGAGTTATATTAATACCTCCTTTAGGGAAGCCAATTCCCTTACCCTATCATTTAAATTTACTATGTACAAACAACACTGCTGAGTATGAGGCTCTTATCATAGGATTATGTGCAACCTTGTCCTTAGGTTTTCAAAAATTCATATATTTGGAGACTCTTAATTAATCAAACAAATTAATGGTTTATATCGAGAAAAACATGATAAGTTATCTAAGTATAAAGACCTCACTTTAACAATATTGGAGCGTTTCACATCATACACTATTGAAAAATATTCTAAAAAGGGATAATCAACATGCAAATACAACGGAAATTATTTATTCCCTTGTATCTCTCGATGGTACTTCCTTGGAATTCACACTCTCACACAACCATCAATAAATAAAAATATAAAAGAGATAATGGTTTATAATATTGAATTGTCTAATGAGTGGTACACACTGATTTTTAATTACTTAAATGATGGTATCTTTCCCAAACCAACCACTAAGAACACTAGGGCTCATATACGAAAGTTGACAACCCATTACATAATTCTAGTTGATGTGTTGTATAGATGATCATTCAATGGTCTTCTCCTTAGGTGCTTAAAAAATATAAAATCCTTGTAGCCCTTGGGGAAGCTCACATAATTGCTTGCGAGGGGAATTTTCGAGGCCAATCTTTAGTTCAAAGATTAATTCATATTGGTTATTATTGGCAAAACATGGAACAATATTGTGTTAATCATGTTAAGAAATGTCACAAGTGTCAGGAACATAACAATTTGATTCATGCTACTGCATCCTAACTTTGTGCTCAAGTGGCTATTTTTCCATTTTTAGTTTGGGGTTTAGATTTGATTGGGAAGATATCTCCTCCCTCATCCTTATAACATACATTCATAATCACCGCTACAGATTATTTCACAAAGTGGGTAGAAGAAATTCCTCTTCGTTTCATGACTATTGATGTAATCTATCATTTTATCCTAGAAAATATTATCGATCGATTTGGTATTCCTTTAGCCCTATTCATGGATAATGGAACACCATTTAAAAACAAGGAAGTTAAGAATTTTTTGGACATATTTCACATTCAACATCATTTCTCTACACCATATTATCTACAATCTAATGGTCAATCAAAAGCAACAAACAAAATAATTGAACAAATATTGCAAGAAATGGTTAGTAAGCATAACAAATATTGGCATACTCAACTCTCTTGTGCATTATGGACTTATCACACAAGTATTCACACGTCTACAAGAAACACACCCTATAATCTTGTGTTATGGAGTCGATGCAATAATTTCATTAGAGTTAGAAATTCCTTCTTTATAATTTTCTCTTAGTGGCCTTATTGATAGTAATGCTTACAGGGAACAACATTTGCAACAACTTGAAATGATTGATGAACATCATATAAATGCTCTCGAGTATATTCAAGCCTATTCTAAAATCATGCAATGCAAATATAACGATAATGCCATTCCTAATTCTTTCAATAAGGGGGATTTGGTGTTGTATGAAAATCAACGAAATGTCAATGTTGCTCCTAATGAGAAAGGAAAATTAAGCTTGAATTGGTTAGGTCCCTATATCATTGACAAAGTTTATGGGTCTAGAGAATATAAAATTAAAGAAATGGATGGTACACCCCTAAAAGAACCTATAAATGTTGCACATTTGCATAAATATTACACAACAATATTTTGAATAGTATGTATGTTAAAGCATGTTGCTAGATTAAGTAGATAGTTTCTATTTTATCTCACATTGCTTCATTCTTGACAAACATTTTTGTGTGTGTCTTGAATTATTATGAGTAACTGTTCATGTACTTGAATTTTAACTTTATTTTGTATTCCACTCAGTCATGTGTGTGTTGTGTCAAATTAGATCATTACACGTATTTAATTTTACAGATTAGATATTAAGGACATCTAGCTTAACATGATTACACTTAACCAAAAATGTAGCATCTAAGTAGACATAAGTGCTTAATTAGATTAAATTCATCACAATTAGATCATGGAGACATTTATTAAATAATCTCATTGAGATTTTTTAATAGATCACATCGACATCTAATGCATAGAAACAAAAAAAATATCATATATAAAAGATCATAAGGTTTATATATATATAGTAACCACACTAGCGAAATATAATGTGTCATAACACACGATACATCTATATAGGAATATGTCTACTAGGTTCCTCAGGGCCCAATGGTGGTGGTTCTCATCGAGAGACAGTGGTTCAGGAGTGGCTTCTAGAGATCATTCACTCTGGTAGGCCCTGTACTTGTCCTATGGCTATGCCCTCACATATGAGTGTTGTGATGTGCTCCTGCTCGATCTGATCCCTATCTATGCTTGCACTCTACCAAGATTTTCCTGCACCCTGATGATTTTTTCCCATAAGACAACCCGTGTCTCACTCTCAAAAGGAACTTGGGTGGCTCTAATCTCCTCATGTGTAGCCCTAATCTCCTCATAGGTATCTCTCACTCGCTCTTCTCTAGTCATAGCATGCTCCTATCTAGCTTGCACCTCCTCAATGGTCATCATCGCATCATCATAGGATGTCCTCCATTGAGATAGTTTGCGCTCAAAAAAATTAGTATGGCACCTTATTCTTGGTGGTGGCCTATGCTCGACCTGTATCAGTAGGTGTGGGGGCATTAGTGGAACTATGCCAATAGTGACTTGAATGAAGAAGTCAATCCAATCTCATGTAACAACTATAACAAATAAAACACAACATAAAGTAGAATGAGATATAATGCATAAACATATCTAAATAAAATCACTGGGAAAAGGTACAGACAACTCACTATTGGTGTGAGCATACCTTGCTCAACCTCTGATCGCATGACCTCAAGCCTTGGGGGTTGGTACGGTCATCAACTTGGAATCTTCATTCCTCTGCACAAAGATATCTCTCTCAAAATATTCAAATAGTGAAAGTGAAAATGATGGTAAAAAAGATGATTATGCACTAACATATAGTAGCATTTAGTAATAGCACATTACATTCAAATCACGATAATGGGGGCTAGTGAACTCTGATTTTGATGTTGTTTGTTGCGTTGGATTCAAAGTTTCATCCCTCATCATATCCAATGTTTGTTGATAGTTGATGTTATGATTTCATGACCCTATATTAAGCATCCCATCACAAATTCTAGCAATTCAATGTGTCTAGATTTATACCTTAGTTCCACCTCCACAAAGCAAGCAGAATTAGGGAGCATGCATCTTTAGAGTTTTTTTGAAAGTATAGGATGATTTTGAAAAACAAATAAATTGGTTTTGTAGGATGTAGTTCCTAACATTATGGTTTTATAGATGACTACACTGGGGGATTCATTCTCCCATTCATGAATGATTCATAATATCCATATGAGTATCCTTTTTATATAGCATGATTTACTTTCAATACTTTATCTTGCATATGCACATAGTTTCATATGGCTACTAAAGTGGGGGATAAATGTAGTGTAGAAAATTATACTCCTTTGTAGGTGATAGTACAATTTCATGCTTAGTTTGGACCTATTTTAGTGATATTTACATTTATGCATTTTCAAAACCTCCTAACTAGGCCCTAATCTCCTAAATTATGCATTTTGAGGCCTATTTTATCATTTTCTAACAAAATTACAAACATTGAATAGATGTAATAAATTGATGTTTTACCCTCGATACTTTGTGTCTTGGGAAATCGGGGTAGGACCCATACACCCATGTGCATATGGGCACCTCTATCCTATCGGGGACCAATTTTTAATGTGTTGGTGTTGGCATTTTAACATTCAAATTTCAAATTTTGGCTTTCAAGATCTAAGCTTTGGGAAATTAGAGAAATGCCTATAAATACCTAGTCTTTTCACCATTTCAAAACTAGAACATTCAAGAAATAAATAATCAAAGTCTTGGAGCATCATGTTTCATCATACACATTTGAATTTTTAGGTCTTCAAGCATATTTGCAAATTTTTATCAAGCCTTATGTCATGATTGAAGGTTGATGCCAATAGAAGAGTATGATGGATTTTAGGTTTGGAAGATGCATTTGGCCATTTCCTTCAACCTAATATTTTTTTCCTAGTGTTCTCATCTTCAAGATTCACCCTATTTTCAGCCTAAAGCAAGGTATCATTGTATTTAAAATTTCCTAAGGGTGTTTGACTTATCCCTAGGTAGATCTTATCATTTTCATATCTGGAATCTCTCTCTAACACACTTGAGTAGGGTTTCTTTGCATTTTATCTCATGATAACCTTAGACACACTTAAAGTTAGGGCACACACTATTTTCTATCATATCTTTGACTATTTGTGGAGGTATAAATACCAAAACATGGTCTTGATTGATTCGAGCTCATATATATCCACCCTCATCTATTTTACAAATTTATTGCAGGTCCAAATCCGAAGATGAAGGTTTGTAGGGCATAAAACAAAGAGCAAACAAAGAGTTACATGATCAAGTTTTGGAGTTTAGACAAGGCCTAAAAGGACCTATATGCCCATAGGAAACCCAATCTTGCTACAACACTTAGATCTAACTTTTTATGATAGGTACACATCATTCTACACTTCCCAATCTTCCCACAAATTGTTGTTTCAGTTTGTGTATTTCGAAAATATTGCATTTTTAATATTAGGTCATATAGTTCAATTAGGTTTATCATAGAAAATAATTTCCAGTCCATTTCTAAGGCTCAAGAGGATCATATCCAATTTTGATTGACTCAACTTTATGGTTGAAAATCAATCAAAACACCTTGTTGATTTTCATCCTAATGTACCTTTGAAAAATGACGTAATTTATCCTAGGTTTAGACATTAAACTTAGGGTTCCCTTTTTCTCATGCTACATCCCCTATTTCCTCCATTTGATTAAATAATTTCTAATTATTTGATTAAATTCACTTTATTCCCCTATTAATTGAATAATTAAGGTTATTTGATTAATTCATCGTTTTCTCACTAATTCCCCCTTTTTGATTAAATAACTTCAATTATTTAATTAAAATCTTAATTCCTCTCATCCTCACAATTAAATGTTTTTCATAATTATTTAATTGACTAATTTTCCTCTAGGCCTCCAACTTGCACAAAAATATTCCTTTTTCAAAAAAATAATATTCCCAATTCAAATTCAAATATCTTCTTCCCTCCAATTCAAAATATCTTCAACCAATTTTCCATGAAAATAGGGATATTTTGGCCTCTCATGAATTCTCATCCCTTGATCTTTCCTCATCTCCTTGATTTCCTCTCATTCATTGATCCTCAAATTCGATTTGGATCGTTGATCAAAATTCCCCAAATCTATAAAACAAGCCTTTCAAATCATGAAATTCATTCACAATCTTCATAAGCATAGGCACTCTCTTGAATTCTTGAGCCAACATTGAGAATTTGAGAACACCTATTTTGTGAATCACATCAATCAAGTTTTTGTAATCATGAATTATGTACAATTTGAGCAATCCACATCATAAATTTCTATCAATCCACAATGGGATTGAAGGTTTGCATTGTCTATTTGGTCTAATTATTTTGAATTATGTTTTCATGGATTTTAATTGAATCTTTTATGAAATTGTTTGTTAATTTCATTGAGCATGGCTTTGTATGATCCTAATCTTATAATTTCTTAGTATTTTTAAACTCTATTTGCTTCACTTATGCTTTCATTTGATCACTCATATTTCCCTTATGACATTTTGGTATGCTCAATGGGATCCATGCCTTAGATTTAACTTTTTTGTGAAGTTTTTATCAGCTTGTAGGTTATAGAGATGCATTTGAAGAAGTTCAACACTTTTTTCAAAGGCGGTGCAATAATTTTGAAAAATATCAATGCATATGTAGATACTCAACAATGCTTTTGTAAGTCCCGATGCTTCTGACTATTGTACTATTTTTTCTTTATTCTTTCTTTGCATTTAGACGAGTTAGAAAAAGGTTGTCATCTTTAGACAAAGGTTAAAAATCTTGGAAAATCTTTGATAACATGAATGATTAGTTTTTTTATTTCAAATGAAAAGAGGATATAGAGCATACCATCAAAAGATAAGGAGGTTAGAAAAACCATGTGAAGTTCCAACACACATTTTCTAACTTTACAAAAAGATTGAAAACTTGAGACTTAGAATATCTTGGTAAGAGAATTTAGAATGCTAAAAATTATTAAGGGAAAGATTTTTAAATTTTAAAAATGGTGTAATAAATGGATTTGATTAGGGAAAAAGGCTGTAAAGGAATTTGAATGAACCTAAAACTTATAAAAATATATTGTGATCTCATACATTGGATAACAGAGTCAAGAAAATGGAAAGGAGACACAAAAATATACACAATTGATGGAAAAAATAAATAACGAAACAAGGAAAGTTATTTGAAAAGAAACCCATTTACAATCTATACAATTTCAAATTCTACTCATTGCATGAAAGAGGCAAAGGTATTCCATTGAGATATGCTATAGTATATGTATTATTACCATGAGCTTGAAGAATATTAAAAGATCCTTTCTAGAGCGAATCAAAAAAATTATGTTCTCCATGAGGTTCTCTTCTTCTATCCAAAAGAAGAACAAAATCTACGATCAAGAAATTTATAATCCTTTCCCTTCTATTAAAAATTTCCTTTACTCTAGCCTAATGTCTTATCCACCATTTCTTCCCCCTACTTTTCAACATTTTCTAAATATATAACTATTTTTCTAAGGCATTTTGGAACTGTTCATGTTCCTCAATACCACATTATAATTTCACTACTGACAATTCCAAACAGGGGGTAAACCACTATTTATACCATGAACCAATTTGAACAATGGCATGTTAGTTTCCCTTTAAGGTGTAGTTTTATCAACCCATAATGCATCATATAAAATTTTGAGCCAATTCTTATGATCCTCATCCACCTATTTTTTGATAATAGAAACTAGAATTTAATTACTATATTTCACTTTCCCATTACCTTGTGGATGATAATATGATGAATGAGATAAGGTGATCTCATGTTCATAACAAAAGAGGGATATTTTAGTAGAAACTCAATTTTTTTCATTATCAACTACAATATTTTTAGGAACCCCGAATTGGACCAAAATAATCTCTTTTATAAATTTGTACACTTCTTCAGAAGTAGTTTTTTTGATTGGAAAAACTTCAACCTGTTTAGTGAAATAATCAGTTGTAGTGAGAATGTTAGTGTGACTAACACTAGAGTGTGGATTTATAGGTCTAATAAAATTAATCTCCCATTGTTGAAATGATTCTTCTATTATTATAAACCTTAAGGGTAGCGTCGTTGATTGTGGTCTACTACTAAACTGTTTACATTTCTCACATCTAGCTACCCATTCATAAGCATGTTTAATTATACTAGGATATAATATCATTGTCTTAGAATTTTGAACATTGCCACTAAAGCAAGTAATTCAGTCCACAAGCTTCATTATGGAAAAGTTCCAACAACTTCTACTAATTTGTCTATGCATCTTAAAAATGTTCCGTCTAGTGCCTTTTTATATAAAGTGTCACCCCAAATGACATATTTATCCCCTTTAATATTTCCCTTTTCTCTAGTAGCGAGATATGATGGGAACTCTCCAAAAGTTAGAAAATAAGCCATACTAGAAAACCATTCACCATTCAAGCTCACAAAGATGTTGGCAAGAGGCACTACAAATATCATTAAGTGTTGTCATTGATGGCAACCCTAGTCAGTGATTCGATCCACATGTCAGTATTTTCTCATATAGGAAGTCTGATCAAAGTTCTATAGTTAACTATCAAGCAAGAACAGAGCATCCAACATAATTGTGTTCATTGATTCATATGGAATCTCATGTTATCATTTTGAGTTGTGGATCTCATGGAAGGTATTTTGGTGTACGTACTATCTTATCCGAGAATCATCAGGATTCTCATTCATTGGTGTGCAAGTTAGAATATCTGGTTGATTAATTTCTTGTTTATTAGTGCATAAAGGCCGACTTGGTGAATATAATATGTTGCGGATAATCAAGAAGTAATTGTTTAAGTATTTTCATGTTCGATCATATTGATTTGGGTCATTACTATGCTATGGCCTACTTTGGTTGGTGTGCATCAAGAATTAACTATGGATTGAGCAAACAATTTATAAATATTTTCATACTTTTGTTGGAGCTGATAGGTAGCGATTAAATCCTTAGTGGAGGATATATATAAATTGTTGATTATATCATTTTGAATATAGAAAAATGTGAAGATTCGATGTGTATTACGAATAGCAGAAGGATTATGCACAGTTTCACTTGTGCATAAAAAGATTTGTGATGCAAATTAGAGCAGAGCATAGTAGAAGAGTAGAATCACACGAAAGGTCAAAAAATTGACTAATGTGCTTAACCGGAACTGTGATCAGGCATTAGTAGATGCTCCTCTTTCAGTTCAAATCTCTCAGATGGATTTAATCTGAATATTTTTTAAGACATCGATTCTTCATTTCTGAGTAGTGAGCTCTAGGAAGTGTGCCTAAATGCAAGTGCATTCCTATTTTTTTAAACACTTATTTCTGAGTATACTCATATTGTGGATTGGCCTTCCACCATGGTTTTTCCCCTAACAAGGTTTCTAAGTAAAAATCCTTGTGTTATGGTGTTCTAGTGTTGTTGTTTTTTATCTTATGTCCATGCATATTTCTTTTGGTTGAATGTTATAAGTGCTTTCAAGATCAGATTAATAAAGTTAAAAATTACAGAACATTGATTCAACCCCCTCTCTTAGTGTTCCTTGATTCCAACAATTAGTATCAGATCTTAGTTCCTTGGAAGAAGTTTGACAGCTTAGGGAAGATCTAGGAAATTAATTCAATGGATTCAAGCAACCTTCAACAAAAAATTTTGGTGGCCCTAGATGATCTTGATCAGTCAAAATCTGAAGTTCAAAAATTGCAAGCGAACCTCATGGATGCTAAAAAATTCATTGAGTCATTGAAAGATAAAATCAATAATTCCAAGGAGAAGAGAAGGTAACTTTGTGATCAAATTAAGTAGAATGGTAGTAAAAGAATGGGAGATGAACAACTGAGTCAAACCTTGAAGGAAAAGACAGAAGAATGTGAAAATCTTACCAGAGATAATACAGTTCTAAAGCATGAAATGGAATCTATTATGGTGAGGATGACCAAGGAGATTGAAGACAAAAAGAAGAATGAAGAGAATCTTGCTTAGTCCTTGAAAGAGAAATCTGAAGAATTCAATAGAATAAATGATGGATTCATTAATATGGTGCTTGAATTGCAACAATCCAAAAACAATGAAGAAGAACTTGAAAGACAAGTTGTTGCCCTCAAAGATGAACTTGCTACTTCAATGAATTCAAGGATAAGTTCAAGATTAACTCAGCCAAGCTTGATGAACTGATTAAAATTCAGAGGACTGAAGGTGACAAGCGAAGTCTTGGGTATGAGGAAGCAGAAAATTCCAGATCTGGACAAAGGATATGTAGGCAAGGAAATCAGATGAACAAATCTGAAAGGTATCTGATAAGACAACCTAATGCTTAAAGATTCAATGGTTATGTTTTTTTGTAATAAATTTGGTCATATGGATTCTCAATGTAGAATTAAAATGAATTCAAATGGTCCATCATTCCTCAGTCAGTGCTTTAATTGCAACAAGTATAATCATAAGTCAAATGAATGCAGAAATATGATGAACAACTTTTATAGAGATGTCAGATGGTATACATGCAATAGATTTGGCCATATTGCTAACCAGTTTAGATCAAGAGAAAATCAATGGAACAACTAGTTTGGACAAAGAAATGTGGTGTGCTACAATTGCAACAAATCCGGTCACATTGCTAGATTCTGTAGAAGCAGAAAGGGTCCAGTAAATCAAAGGAGAAATATGTTGAAGGATGAAAAGGGAAAAGGGAAATTCATTATAGGTGAGATCACAAAGCAAATGAAGAAGACATGGGTGAAAAATAATCCCTCTGTTGTAGAAAATGATTCTGCACCAGCACCAGATTTTGGAAATTCCTCTGGGAATTAGACTATGGCCTTTGGCCTAGGGAGAGTTTTCAAGAAAATCCTCAAACCCCTTGTTGGTAGTTGGTACTGAGATATGGTTGAGTATAGTGATTGCATTTATGATCCAAAGATGCTATTGAAACAAATGGAGAGACTATTCTTGCTAAATTGAAGGTCTGCAGAAGAGTTATCTTTCACAGCGTATGGAAACAAGGTATCCAGATGAGTTAGGGAAAAAGCATTTATTGCGACAATAATTTAGGTATGTGAATGATAAAAGGTCATTTGTATTCTTCATTTTTCACTTTTCACCTTGAGAAGAAGAATTTTGGAGAGCTCTGAAGTGAAATTTAGCAAAATTTGGAAAAAATTCAAATGTGATGGCGATTCGGAGATCAAACCTCTAACTGGTGAAAAGGTATTTATCAACAAAACTTGTGAGCTTGTGAATTTGTGAAAATGGATAATCCTCTAGTAGTTGACATCAAAGATAGACCCCATCCAAAATTCAAATGGCATCCTTTCAAATATATTGAGAAAGATCCCTTAGGTGCATTTTCGTCTATTTCGTACAACGTCTTGCATATTAAAGACATTAGGGCATACATTCATGCAAAAATTAAAGAATTAGGGAGCTCACAACTATTTAATTTGTACAAAAATCACATTATAGGAGAAGATTTATGTGTTAAACTTGAATTCAAAACCCTAGAGGAGAAGAAATTCACGTAGATTATAAAATTTCCCATGTTTGAATAAAGTGAATGGGTTTGGTATATTTTGAGCCGAGTACATGCATAATTTATGTGGTTAAATCAACCTTTTAAGATTACAAAAGAGGCTATAAGTGTTGTTACTGGTTTAAATTCCTCTTGTGAGTTGTCGACCTTGAAGTCCGTGAAGAATTAGATAGTTACTGATGCAACCATTTCAAAGTTTGATAGAAGAGCTATGACAATTGATGATATTATTGATGTGGATGTCAGATTTGCATCTATGGTCATTGGTTATAAAATCTATCATTCCAGCCGAGACAATTTTGTATCCAACATAGCTATCTATTTAGCATATCAAATGGTGAAGGAGAATGCAGAGTATGATCTATGCGGGTTACTCAGAAGCCAAATGATGGAGAATCTTGGTAAAATCAAGAAAGAAAAGAATAATTCCTTTAAGTACGGTAATTTGATGTTGTGTTTGTTCTTTTACTTCATGAATGAAGTTTTGAGATTTGGAAAGGTACAATGGCAAGGCAATAGACCTGTAGCTGCTCAAATTAGAGATATCTTACATAGATTTGTTGATAGTAAGACAAAGAATATTACAATCTGGGGTTATTTCAAGAAATTTCAGAGTATGATGCATGCTAGAGAAAGAATTCCCACATCTATTGTGGAGAAGTACAAAGATACTATCTATTTTATAGTTGACATTGATCAATGCCTGATGGAAGCTGCAAATCCTAGAACAATGTGGATTATGCCAATGGGATATGAGGTTGAGGAACATATTTTGGAAATGTATGTTGAACATTTGTTGAGAAAACCTCGGGATCCATCAGAAGAAATATTTGGTACTTTTTCAAAAAAAGATATACAAGTGCACAATGAACTAAGGAAACCTGTGATAATCAGAAGAGTGAGAAAAGAAGTGGAAATCTTTGCAAAGAACATGGGTATATTTGCAGAAGTTGTGAGAGAAGCTAGAAGGAAGAGAGAACAAGCTAAAGTAGGAGAGCTAGCAAAAATTGAATCTAGTAGTCCAACAACACCCTCTGCCTGAACTAGATCTACAAAAATCTATACTCTCCCTTTCGGTCCTGCAAAGAAATCAAGTCCTGTGAAAACTCAAGTGAATACATCTGGTAAAGAAGGAAAAATGAAGAAGGGAAAAAGAAAAAGAGTTTATGTTGTTGTTTCTAAAGATGAAGAAACAAAATCTGATGAAGAAGTGAGAGTGATTAAGCATCAGGGAACAAAGGCAACAATAGTCTCAAAGGACAAGTCATCCGGTGAAGAATTGAAAGAAAAGAAGAAGATTAAAATTGAAAAAAAGGTATGTCTATAAAAGAAGTAGAGAATGCATTGATTAAGGATGGAAATCTTAGGCCTCTTTGTGAATGGTATGACACCTTTGACAGTGCCAGTCAAAGAATTCTTGAGGAAGCTTCAATAAAGTACTTGAATAATTTCAATGAGGCACTTATTGAAATAATGTCTGTATTACCCAAAAGTCTGTGAATTTTTAGAAATGAGAAGAGTAAATGCAAGAACTGAAGATGAGCAGTTGAGAGAGAAAATTATTGTAGATTTATGTCCAGTGATGTCTATTGAGGAAATGAGGAAAATTTTGAATGGTGCCAAGAAATATTTCAAGAGAAAAACAAGAGTAAACAAACTCATGATTGGTCAAACTAAAGAAGTTAAAAAAGAAATTGAGAAAATTCTAAAGGAAGTTTTGTTAAGGAACAAAATTGATGTTGTCTCTGAAGAAGTGCATGATGGAGATGTTTCATCTGGTCTGGTAGCAAAAGAAGGAAAAGAAGATACATTTGAGGAAATTCTAAATCCTCTTGACCTTCATGATGCTTAAATTCCTATGGAGACTGAAGCTCCTAAGATTGTGTTGATTGAAGAAATTGAGATTCCTAAAGACAAGCAAGAATATGTAGTTGAGGAAACAATGATTGAGGAAAAGAAGGATGAAATAAAGGAAATTCCAGTGAAAGCAAGAGACACTACTAAGGTAGTAAAAGATTTTTTGGAAGAACAATAGGAAGAATTGTATTTTGAACTAATTAAAGTTCCTATCAACTTGGACACTTTATCCCCTATTCATAAAATGAAGGTAGCTTCATTCGCTCAGAACAAGGCAAGGGAAGAAATTCTGAAATCACATATTGAAGATAGTGAGTTGTTGAATCTTGCATCCGGTATTCTAGAGAAAATTATGCTGACATATTTTAAGGATCCATTTGTTACTCCCTCCAATGAGCTGAAGAAACTCATCAATGTTGTAAGTACTCATTTTGAGTCCCTTGAGAAATCAGCTAAGGATAGGGTACAAAAGGAGTTTGATGATAAAAGGTTCGGTAGATTGAAAGGGATGATAGCTAGAGATAAATATTTGGTAGCTATTTGTATAAAGAACATTCAAAGTGCTTTGACTGAAGGTGGTAAAATTTATAAATTATTTCTATCTTTATCTAAGTTCACTAAGGACTTTGAAAAGAAAATAAAAGAATGTGAGAAAAAGTTAGCAGATGTCACTCAAGCATTCGATCCTCTAACTATTTTTTGTTGGAAAGCAAGAAATTCAAGTCATATCCCTACTTGGCAAGATAAAAAGCTTGAGGCATGAAGAAAGTAAAGTGGTATTAGAGCCAAAGGTGTTGAGTTTGAATCCCCTCAGGTAACACTGAGGGGGAGATTGTTGGCAGATGGTCAACACTCCCCTTGGGATTCGTGACATGGCTTAACCACCTCCTGTGGGTCCATTAACTATGGTAGTTGTGTCGTGCATTAATAGGTCGATCTTTTGGTATAACAGAAATCGTAGGGCCAACAAAAGAGTGAGGAGAATATCTTCCTCCTTTTCAAGTTTATTTAAAGCAATCAATTTATAAATTCCTCTACCTCTACCTAACTTATTTGGCTTAATTTCTATGCCATATTCTTAAACTTTCATGATCTAAGGTCCTATTTTTTACAACCTATCTATTGTTGATTTGATATACTTTTAATTGCAAGATTAGGGATGTAACAATAGAATGAGAATACATAGTATAAAATATGAATTTCTTAACAAATTTGACCATATGAAAAGCATAATTTTCAATCTAAGTATAATTTAGCTCATGCTTATTAAGAGTAATAATCATGAAAAATATTGGAGATTCTACTCCTTGATAATTTTCTTGCAACAATATATTGACATGGTATGTTCAAAAGCATAATAGTAAATAATAAAATCCTTCTCAGAGTTAGAATGAACTTATATAAATGTTGAGCTATTAATTTTTTAATATCTTCAAAGGCTTGTTTACCTAAGTTAATCCATTGGAAATTTTTATTTTCTCTCTGTAACATAGATTTTGGCACCTCAAGACTCTCTAACACTTCTAGGGTTTTTCACCTAAAAGGAGAGAGGTAGGCCAAAATGCTAATGTCAACATTCAAATATTAGATGCTAATGTGTGGTGTGTGATGTAAAATGTGTCTAAATAGAAGGATCTAGATGCTAGAAATTGATAAAGTGATGGGATATTAGTGCTAAACCTAGAAAATGAGCTATGCTTGAAATCACATTATGATATGCAAATGACCTAAGAAACATAAACAAACTATTACAGAAATGAATAAAATTGAAGAGGTGTACCTAGAAATGAAATGTGATGCAGAGAGGCTCTAGAAACCTTCATAATTTGTTGTTGATGTTGACTGGGACACTTGTGCCAATCTGGGTGACTTAGTCCCAGATCTGGAAAAACTACTCAAAAACCCATTTCTACCAAAATGGGTGTCCGAATATGTAAAAATTACTAAAAGGCATCTCCAGTGGGACTAATTCGCCATTAGTGGAGACTTAGTCCACTTCTATATTTCTAGAAATTCGAAAGAGGGAATAAAAACCCTAAGTCTGCACTTCAGGTCTTCACAGATGTTTGCTTCTAAAACTCTAATTTCCAGACCTAAAAGTGACTTTTAGTGGATGTTTTGACTTTCCAAGCAAGGAGAGATATTCAACAAGTCTTCAACCTTATCTTCAATGATCTACAAACCCTTAGAGTACCTAAATCTGCAAACACACAAAGAAGGAAGAAGAAATGTTGATTGTTATGGATTGGGGGTTTGCCTTGGTCAAACCCCTTTTAGATAATTAAATCAAATGATGAAATGAGATAAGAAAGCATGAAATGTGAAGTAATGGACTTAGTACCTTTCCATGAAGATAGATCTTGAGTTGTTGCAATAATTTCCCTTGAATGCTTCAAAAAGATGTCTTCATGACCTAGGATGCTCAAACCCTAGCTTGCTTGAGAAGAATAGTGGATGAGAGATGCTCGTGAATGATGAATTGATTGTGAATTATGGTAGAATGAATGGGTTCAAAATGAGGGGAAAACCCTTTATTTATGCATGTTATTCCCTAATTTCCCAAAAATAACACATCACAAGCCGACCTTAGGGTTTAGGAGACAAAATCCTGGTAGAAATTTGATTTAATTTTGATTTTTATGCCAAGTGGGACTAAGTCACCCAAGGTGGCGACATAGTCCACTTGGGAACTTTTGAGTAGTTGTTGGGAATTAAATATGATTAATGATGCTTTTAAGGATTGTCTTCTGAAACACGCTTAAGTAGGACCTATAAGTGCATTAAGGGGTCATTATGTCATAAGAAAGGGTTGATTTATTGATGACAAACCTAGGAAAGTGTGAGAGTTTGTTACAACTCTTTACAACATTTAGGCATAAGGCTTGGAAAGTGATAAAAATAGGTTATTTAGCTAAATTATGATGAAAGGGTCTTAGAAAATTGGGAAAATGTGTTACAACACTTCACAACACCTTTGCAAGATACCATAGGATTCTTATTGATTTAAAAGGGTTCAAGACCTAATGTGAACATGTTGGCCACATTAAAACATTAAATCTAGGTCAAACTAGGCCAAAAACCACAATAAAGGGCCCAAATGAATGAAAAGGGTCAAGGCTACACTTGTTTGCAACACACTCTCATCAATCTATAATGTGTCTTGTGACTTTAGATAATTTAGGTATAATTTTTTGCAAAAAATTACTTTTCCAAAGAAATATTTAACACCATTTTTTTTGAGGGGAGGATAAGTTGTTGAAGTACATTTACATTGTATGATCTATCTTGATACCCTCTTTGTAAATTGTGTCCCAAATATTTACCTTCAATTACACCAAAAATTGACTTCTTGGAATTTAATGAAATTTTATGTTTCCTACACCTTTGGAGGATCACTTCCACGTCTCTCAAATGATTCTATCTCGCTTTGAAAATATTTTAAGATAATAAAGAAATAACAATTATATTTTCTTCAAAACTCCAAAGGATAAATCCATTGCTCATTGAAAAGTAGCTCCTACATTAATTAGGCCAAAAGGCATAAGGTTGTAAGAAAAGGTTCTACATGGGGTGACAAATGTTAGAGTAACCAGTAATAAGCTAATAATGATTAGGCTTATTTCACTTTATTCACTTAAGCTAGACTTAGGAGTGTGTTGTTATTTTATTATATCGAGCTATTATTAAATCATTATGTCTCATTAAATAGGATGACAACACTTATCATGTTCCAACCCTTTTCTCATCTAGGGTTTGCTCTTATAAGCATTCTCATTCATTGTATTTATTCATTCTGTAATTTTTTCTTTTTAGGGAAGTAACAAATATTTTCTTGTAGCTCTCATGCGTGGAAGGTGTTCTTTTTTGTTGTTTGATCTTTCTTCTATGTGTGTTTCACAATTTCAATATGGTATAAAGCATGGATTCAACAAACCTATTCTCCACTTTTGAGGGTTTTCTTCAACTAGGGTTACAGAAGCATCAAATCTAAAATCTTTATATTTTTTTGTAGGTTTTGGACTTGGAATTTTTTTTGGTTTGTTCTAGAGAAAATGGCCATCATCGTTGCATTTAAGAGGCTAAACAGACAAATTTTGACTATAAATTTGATCATATTTTCTAACAAGAGCTTTTGAGGCAATTTTTTTAGCATAACAACCACTATAAAAAATTTAAAAAAATTTAAATTTTTGAGTGCTTAATGATGCTTAGTGCTTTTAGCACTTAGCGCTATTTTAAGTGTCAGGCACTCACAGTGAACACTTTACAACTGAAAAAGTCAACACTCAACCATTTTCACTCAACATCTAGCCAATGATGTTGACCTAGCGCCCCCCCAACATTGTGCAACCCGATAGGTGGTCACCCAAGCGACCATGGATTTATTTTTTAAGCCCCCAACTTTCCTTTTTAGGGAAAATTGGGATTTATTGGAAAACCAACTATAAATTTGGTGTACAAAGTCTATTTCTTGCAAATGAGATACTGTTGGAAATCTGATTTTGAACCCTATCTAGTGGTGCAACTATTTTTTCCAAATTTTGCTTCTATAATTTTTTACATGTTGAAGTCAAATCTACTTGTTTGTGCTTTTGAGGTCATAACTTGGGCATACAAACTCTATTTTCTATAAAAAAAAATATGAGTTGGAAAGGTATTTCAATGCTCTACATAGATCGGTTGCCTTTCTAAAAAAATCACCAATATCTATATACATCATAAAACAAAAAACCCTTTCCCATAAACATTTTGAAAACCTTAAACACAAAGATGGATGCATGTTCAGTTGAACATCTTACACCACAAAACTATCATATTTGGAAAGCTCATATGACCATATTGCTCATGTCTAAGGGTTTATGGTCCATATTGGATGAAATACAACTTGCATTAACTCATCAACTTGAGATACTTCAACATAGGAACAAGATGGATGAAGCCATGGGATTGGTTTCACTACATGTTTCACATAGTCTCTTATTTCATATTAATTCTTGCACCTCTTCAAAGGATATGTGGAAAAAATCTAGAGAGACTTTTAGCACCATTAATGAGTTTTGAGTACTTCAACTTGAGGAAGAATTAAATTCACTTGTACCTTATTCTTTCCCCTCCATTAAGGACTTCTTGATGAAGTTTAATTCTCTCAGGTCACTCTTGTAGGGTTGTGGGAAGAATAAAATTGACAAAGAATGTGATTTCCTAACACTATTTGAGCTTAGAGGTCCCTTTTAGGTCTTCTCTTCCACTTTCTACTCTACTATGGATGCATTGGGAAATTATTTTACCATGCCATATTTTGAATTTTTTTGTGAGAATTTGACTCGTGAATAGGAAAATTTGACTTACTTTGACTCTCTTTCCAATTCCAAAACCAAGCATTGGTAGCACTGACATCCAAAGGGAAAGACAAGAAGAAACAAATCCTAAGACAAATACTTCATTGGGTAGTGAACATTTCTCCAAGCTATCTTAGAAATCAAAACACAAACCCCAAACCACTCCTTAGAATGACAAATCTTATAAGTATGGTGAGTCTTCCTCTAAGAGAAAGAAGAAATCAGGTGAACCTTGTAGTTTTTATGGTAAAGAGGGACATCCAATCACTATATTTCAGAAGATGTTAGATGCTTTAGAGGAATCCATGAAACAACATAACATATTAGCCCCTAAGTCTTCTTCCTCTTATACAGATAAAGGTCATGCTATTTCTGCACGGGCCTTATCTTTTGCAATTACTTGGATACTTGATTTTAGCATCACATGACTCATTCTCAAGATTTAGTCTTACCCCTTTTAGATTGCAACACTTCACAAATTGCAATAGGGGATTCTACACTTTTAGTTTTGAATCACATACTATTCCAATTGAGGGTGGTTTTCTTCAAGATGTTCTTATTGTTCTTGATATCTCCACTAGACTTCTTTTAGTGTATCATATTTTCCAATCTAACATTGACATGACTGTTGAGTTTACCTAACATGATGTTATTTGTAACCCTCATGATCCTGATATTGTTGTGGCTACTAGGATTGTTATTTCTTCCTCTCATTTATACAAATTTGATGGTTTTGAGAGTTTAGTTGGTTCATGTTCATCTTTCATAGCACATGTAGATTCTATGAGTATGCTTTGGAATGAAAATTTTGGTAATTTCAATTATAAATATCTCCAACAAATTATTACTTAGGAATTGGTGTTAGGTATCCCTAATATTTCTTGTATCGATGGTGTTTGTTGAGGTTGTTCCCTTGGTAAAAATCACCAATATTATTTTCCTACAGGTAGCCACACATGCTAAGTCACCTTTAGAGTTGGTTCACAATGACCTCATGTCATTCCCAACTCTTTCCTTTTTCAAGGCCAAATATGTAGTCATTTATTGATGAATTCTTTAGGCATAGATGGATGTACTTTCTTAAGTACAAGAGTGATGTCTTTGATACCTTCTAGATCTTATAGGAATTTTTAGAGAAGAAATATATTCTTTCTATCAGATGAATATGCATAGATAATGGGGGAAATATGTCAATCATGCTTTCAAGCATTTTTGTACTAAGCATGTAGTCTTCAACATCAGCTTAAATTACCCTATACCCCTCAGTAGAATGATGTTGTTGAGAGAAAGAACAAAAATATATGGGATATATAAAATTGTATGATTTAGTCATGAGATTTTGATTCTTCTTTTCGGGTTGAAGAAATGAATTATGCTAATTTTATTCAGGAACATATGCCTCATAAGGCATTGCATAAATGACCCTTGAGGAGGCTTGGTCCCATGACAAGACCAATGTATCTTCATTCATAATATTTGGTAGTGAGGCTTGGGAATTCATTCTAGAAGCTCAATGGAAAGCCGTGGAGAGGAAAATCTAACCTCTCATCTTTGTTGGCTAATATGAGGATGTTAAGGTGTGTAGATTGTTTGATCTTGTTTCTAGAGTTGTCTTGTTTCTAGAGTTGTCTTGTTTAGGCAAGATTCCTAGTTTGATGAGCACTTTGGATGGATTCTTCATCACCAGCTTCTCCCTCACTACCTACTACTCTCTCTTCATCACTTGAGGATTCCTTATCTCTTCAGGATGAGGATGATGTTTTAGCTCTACCTTCACCTCCATATATTCAACCCTTACACAAGTGGGCCCAAAATAGTATTGATGTAGTTGTGATCCTTCAAATTCTTTTCGTACTTGTGCACAAACATCAAGTGTTAGTATTTGAGTCAAGCCATTTTGGATGATCCTTAGAATTTTTCAGAGGTGGCAAGTATTCCTAAGTGGGACAAGGCTATGGTAGATGAGTATTCTTCAATGATGAGGAATAATATTTGGGATCTTGTTCCTCTTCTCAAGGGAATAAATTTGGTTTCATGCAAATGGGTATACCATACCAAATATATTGCAGATGGTTCCATCAATAAGTTCAAGGCTCATCTTGTTGCAAACGAGTTCTCTCAGGTCAAAGGAATTGACTATTATGATACCTTTTCCCTTATTGCCAAGATAAATTATATTTTCCTTATACTTTCACTTGCAGTTTCATAGGGATGGAAAATGTATCAGATGGATGTGTAGAGTGATTTCCTTCATAGTGATCTTCATGAGGAGATTTATATGGAGTGGTCACATTGTTTTTTTTGGGACTCTTCACTCATTTGTAGGCTTCATTTTTCATTATATGGTCTCAAACAATCCCTTAGGGTTTGTTATGAGAAGATGCACACTTTTTAACTTTCTTCTAGCTTCACACAATGTCATTTTAATCTCATAGTGTACATTCAAACATAGGAGGGTGATCTTTTGGTATTTATGCTATTTATAGATTATTTTATTCTTATAGGTGGTTCATCCTCCATGATCCAGAGTGTTCAACAATATTTGATGGAGTAGTTTGAGATGACAAATCTTGACCTTCTACACAAATTTCATGGTTTATAGGTTATTTAGTATTTGGATGGGATTTCCACTTTTTAGCAGAAGTACACTCTTGGCATGCTTTAGAGATTTGACATGCTTGATTGTAATATTTCCCTCACACCATTTTATTCAAGTGTTGTATTGTCTCCCACTCATTCTACTCCTTTAATAGATGCTACATATACAAGCAGTTGGTTGGCAATCTCTTGTACCTAACACATTCTCATCCTGATATTTCTTTTGCAGTTGGTCTTGTCTCTCGCTTCTCTCATAATATACATGAGAATCATTAGCAAGATGCCAAACATATTTTAAAATATATTTAGGGAACCTCACATTATGGAATTCATTATACATTAGGAGATTCTTGAACTGTCAGCTTCATTGACTCAGATTGGGCTAGTGATGTTGATGATAGGAAGTCCACTTTTGGATTTGTTTGTTTCCTTGGTTTTGGCTCCATTACATGGTATTGTAGGAAGCAATACACTATTTATTTACCATCTATGGATTCTAAGTATTGTGCAACAATTTTGGCCAGCTAGGAGGTTTTATGGCTTCATTAATCATTGATTGAGTTCAATTTTACTCCTGATAGTCCCGCTATTCTTTGGTGTGACAATCAAAGTTCCATTCACATTTCTTGCAACCTAGTGGAGTGTTAGAAGACTAATCACATAAATATCCACATGCACTTAAATTAGAAGTTGATTCAAGATAGTTTTCTCACCTTTGGAGTACATGCCTATAGAGGATTAGGTTCTAGACATTTACAAAAAAAATTGCATCACCTCGTTACCTCTAGTTGAAATCGATGCTTGGGGTGAAGGAAGATACCCTTGGAGGGTCTTCATTAGGCCTCCATCCTTCATGTTTTTTATACATTATTTATTTCATATCTTTCTTCGAGATGAGTTTTTCCCATGATGTTTTCTCCTTTTCTTTAGTTATGAGAGATTTGTATGATTGTACATGGGTATCTCATCAAGCCTTATTGTTGAGACCCATTCATGCATTATTTTATTTTTATGCAATCACTTTTAGAGTTTTTTTTATCTACTTCCTAATTACACTTAATTATTAGGCTTATTTCGCTTATTTCACTTAAGCTAAACTTAGGAGTGTTTTTTTTCTTTTATTAGATCGAGTTATTATTATATCATTATGCCTCATTATATTGGATGAATTTTTTTGTCAAGATCTAATCCTTTTATCATCTAGGGTTTTCTCTTATAAGCATTCTTTTTCATTGTATTCATTCATTTTGTAAGTTTTTCTTTTTGAGGAAATATAAAATATTTTCTTGCAACTATCACGTGTGGAAGGTGCTCTTGTTTGTTGTTTGATCTTGCTTTTGTGTGTGTTTCAAAATTTCAGCAACACATGTGGTTTTATCTTGGTATTACTTAGCCACACTTATATAATTATACCCTTAAAAACCATTAAGCATAGAAATCATTTTTTATCCAAAAATAATTTGCAACACATGATCCATCACTGGTAGAGGGCAATTATCCTTCAAGGAATATTGATTTAAAATTATAAAATCCAAACAAATTCTAATATCTTAATTCTTTTCACAAATTGGGGGTATGCCAACTACCTAGGCTAAAAAATGAATTGGGTAAATAATTCTCACCTTTAACATCTTATCCACTTCATGAAAATAATATCTACAACTTTTAGATTATGTGCTCATTTTTTTGTTTGAAAGGAGAAGAGCTAGGTTTAAATAGAATATGATGTTTTATTTTCCCATCCATAAGGTTTTTTAGGTCATCATAACACCAAGTGAAAACACCTTTATGTTTAATCAAATGTCCAATGAGATCATCTAAGAAAGAGAACTAGCATTTTATTTGTTAGATCAAATTTCATACATTACACCTTGACATAGTGGATAATTACATTTTTAATTTATTGTAATTACCTATGATAAATGACACTATAAATCCATGCATCATAGATTTTAAGTTCATGGATACATTCCATATAACCAAAAATAAAAAATACAGTGATTATTGTTGCCAATTTAGTTATTCCATCAATTTGGATGCATCAATAATTATAAATAGCAAAGCACACTATATAAGGTGACTCTTAATCTTCCTCATGTTATACATGCTACACTACTATAGAATCCTAGGCCAACACAAGGTAACCGCACTATAACTGATCCCAAGGATGAACTTGTTTTACAAATTTTATGTAATTAGTAGCAATCCAAGCAAAGGAAACTTTAATTGTAATTGCATAGAGAGAGTTAAAAAATATGCAGTGTCATCAATTGGTGGAATTTCACATGGAGAGAAAGGGTTCCCATGTTCCTTTAAGAGGAAATCAATGTTGAAGTGTCATCTCATGTAATTGTGACTTGTATGAAAATCGAGTTAAATAATAGCCAACAAGTGGTGTAAAATAATAATTTACCTATCATCATGGAGGAAGAGGAGATGACAAAGAAATGAAGATTGAGAAATATTATTTATATATGATTTCATTACCCATATAATCCCAAGTTATTGCATCTTAAGACTCATCGCCATTAGAGATGTCAATGTGTCACAAAAAATAAGAGCTAACTTTGTTCCCATAATTCTAGTGGTCCCACATAAAAGTGACCATATAGAAAGTGGAAGAAGTAGAAAGAGAAAAAAAGTGAAAAAAGAAACTAGGGAAATATCCCTTTCAAATGCTAGTAGAATTATAATAGTCTTATGAAAACATGGTGAAACTAAAACAATTAACATAAAAAATCATGAATATGATGCACAATGTTTATAATTCCTTGCTCACGACAAGCTCATAAATAAAGTTTGAATCAAGAAAGTATGCTTAATCATTTGCAAGACAATGAGCACTAAGTGAAGAGTCCAACATGGGGAGAATTATAAGTGTGTTAAGGAAGAGGATGATGAGGAAGGTAGCATATGGTCATTAGGGTATCAATAGTAATATATAAAATAAAATTGGATCCACTTTTGAACATAAAGGAAGACATGATGATCAAATATTTGGTCTTTGGCACAACAATTGTGTGGGAAATTTTATTTTTTTTGTGGCACAAGATGATGACATGGGTATGTAGAGGTAATTGAAAACAAAGCATGCTTGCACAATCACATCAATAAAAATTAAGAGGTATGCGCACAAATATGGGGGGCTAAAAAGTGTCTAAATTTTCATAATTAGTTCAAATGCACTCCCAATTGAAAAAACATAATATGTGCGCATTATGTTTTGTACATTTTTACATAACACAAGCATGTTATTGATTGATTAAGTAGGGAAGGGCCCTGAACCCATTACAAATAGTTAACCATTATAAAGCATACGAAAAATAGTTAACAAATTTGGGCCACTAGGCTAGACCAAACAAATAAATAACAAACAAAAAATAGAACAAAATAGAAAACTCAAAACGAGACTAGAAAATATAATTCCAATCTTTGGATGAGGAGTCCATGGGCTCCTCCTAGTAAGAAACTTCTAGGGTCCACTCTTTTTTGTTTCTTCTTAGTCTCTTGTTGATCTTCCACCAATCTTGTTTCTTCTTCTTCTTCTTAATCTTTGACTAACCTATAACCACCCCAATCACATAATTCTTCATGAAGTCAGTAATTTTCAAAAGATCGCAAATATTTCTCCATTTTGGTCAACCTATTCTAATACAAATTCATAGATTTGCACATGATTTCCTAATTTTTGTCACAACTTTTACTTTCCTCATGGTTTTTCTAGGCCATTTCTATAATGCTAACTATGTTTTGAAGATATGAAATATCAACATAATAGGTGTCCAAAGGTTCCTCTTGTAGGTTAGTCTTTTCAACTCTCTAGTGCACCTCTTGGGCATCCTCAACATTAATATCCTCATCCCTAAATACCATCCTTTCCCCATCACTAGAAGAAAAAAAACACATTCTAAGGGGAGGGGGAGAGAGAAGCTTTAACATCATCTTGATGGGGTTGGACAACATTTTCCTCTGAGTTATAATATATCTTGAAATCATAAGAAGGAAGGAAATCCTCCTCAACATCTTACTCCTTATAAGCAATCTCAACATTCTTTATATTCAAATCAGACAAATTTTAATCATCAACAAGGGCCTTCATGAGTGTGGTAGACCTCCTTCCCATAAATTCTCTTTTTTACCCTTACCAAAACATTCCTCAACTAAAATATCAATCACCAAATCCCCTAGGGTCTTAGCATTATCCTTCTAGCGACATCTTTCTTGCCCTTTATAGTCTTGGAACCATTTTATTACTATTCTTTCCCTTGACAAAGGTCACATGAGTAGAATGGTTATTAATGGACTTCTTCACAAGTTGAGGCTCATCAGAGGTGGTCAAAATAAAAGAATCCTTTATATTAGAAATGGAGGTAGGATTAGAAATGAAAAGGCTATTATCAACATCCAACAAGTCATCATAAAAGATAATTTTCTTCTTACTCTTCCCAAAAAAATAAGGGATATTAAAAGAAGGCCTACTCAGAAGAACAATTGGGCTAGGATTTTTCTCCTTCAAAGCCTTAGAAGAATTAGGGATATTAAGAGAAGGCATGTCCAGAAGAATAATTGGGCTAGGATTTTTCTCCTTCAAATCTTTAGAAGAATTAAGGATATAGGTATTTTCCTTAAAGGCCTTTCTAGAGGCATTATGGATGCTTGTAGAAGGATCGTTTCTTATGAGCTTAATTGATACATTAGGGTTTTTAACATGGGGTTAGTAGTAGGAGAGATGCTTAAGATACAATTATAAAGAGAAAAATCATCCCTTGGTGTAATGGGGGATGAAACCCTCAAAGAAACACTTATTTAGGGAAGGGAGAAAATAAAAAGGCACACTAATAAAAATCCAATATCTTAAAAGTTCAAGCAAGGGAAAGGGATATCCACGCATAGTACAAAATGTCCCCTCCAATGTAAAATAATCCATAACATGATAACTCACCTTATGTTGGATGGATTTTAGAGCTCTTATTTGTTGTAACCATTCTCGAGTCTTTTAATCTTCTCGCCATGTTCCAAGAATGCGTCAATAAAGTTTTGGTAGCTTATCTTACTAATTCTTCTCACTTTGGGACCCTTGCAACTGAGGCTAGTAGCCTTGGCAATAAGCTCTTCAATAACAATAAAACTAACATTGCCAATGGCAACCAAGCCCTTCTTCCACGAATCTGCAAACTAAGAAGTAAGTGAGTCATCGTAACCCCTCATGGAATAAAAAGGGGTAAACCCTCCCCTTTAAAAAATTCCCACAACTCCACATTCTTCTTGAGAATGGCACAAGACACAAATTCCACTCTTAGCCGTTGGCCACCCATAGTAACATGGAAATGGAGAAAATCACAACTGGGAAGGAATTAGAGAACACAAATAATACAACAAGATACAACACCAAAATAAATGAACTCATTCCACCTCGTACAAAAATTCACCTTACCAATATTTCTCCTAATCACACAAGTGAAATGGGAACTGTATTCATGATTTGTCATTATTTTCGAGAAACTTTTGACAAATATTTTGTAATCCTTTATTCGCTTACAAGAATAGATAATAAACCTTATAATCTCCTTTATTTCACTACCCATAAAATACTTCACATTTGTCTCCTTTAAAATAATTATGTCATCCTTACATATCATCAAATTTTTATAATATGCCACAAGGTAAAAATGAAATACCGCTCAATCATGTCCCCTTCAATCAAAAAATTGATAGCCCACTCATCAATCATTAAGGTGATACCACCTTGCTAGTTTTTGAAAAAAATCATCTTCATTTTTTCAAACTATGAATATTTCCAACCTAATAATTAAGATTTATTTTGCTAATTATCACAGTGAAATAATCAACCCTTGAACTCTTTCTATTGGCAATGATGAGAAAAATATAAGTTTTCCTATCAATTGATAACACATCCTTCACTGTGATCGGGGGATCCCTATCATAAGACCAATACTTTGAGTCTTGAAACTAAAGGCCAAGGTTGGAAAAGGAATCAATAGCTTTGTTACCCTCTTTAAGAGTATGCCTCACTTTAACTCAATAAAATTTATGCAAAAGAGATATGTTGTCTTCAATTACATTTCTTATCTTCCATGGAGGAGATTTAGAGTTTTAGATCAAATCAATTATAATTTTAGAATCCCCTTCAATTTCCACTCTCTAATATCCAAGAAAAATGGTCCTTCTAATGCCCCACCAAATAGTCTGAAGTTCAACCTCACTATTAGTTTTCCAACCAATGTTTTTAGTAAGCTCATCAATCATATACCCTTTATCATCTCTTAAAACACCTCCAACAACAACTTGTCCAAGGTTACCCTTAGAGAAACCATCAAATTTTAATTTCACCCATCCCTTTTAAGGGAACAATCACTTGAATTTATTCCTTAGGAGGCTCTTGAAAAAGTTGATCTTAGTGAGATCTTGGTTTACCGCCCAATTTAGACTTATTTGAAGCTCAAGGGAAGTAGACAGTTTTCTAGGACTAGAAAACTTAACCACATTTACATTTTATTGCAAACTATTTTATATACTTTGAAGCAATTATTTGTTGTCCCTCTTCTTGTTGCACAACACTTTCCATTGCATCAAAAGATCAACCTGTCAAATGCCTGATACAACCACTAGAGTTAATGAATCCACAAGAGGCGGTTAAGCCATGTCACAAACCCGAGCGTTGTGTTGCACAACACAAGAAGACCAAGGGCGCACACCTTGCAACAATCCCACCAATGCAAGCAAGGGGCTCAAACCTGTGACCTAGGCTTTGATACCAATTGTTGCATAGACAGTTGTCATTGTACCAAAAGATTGACTTGTTAATGTTTGATACAACCGCTAGAGTTAATGAATCCACGAGAGGTGGTTAAACCATGTCATGAACCCAAGCTATATGCTGCACAACACAAGGAGATGAAGGGCACACACATTTCAACGCTTTATTCTTTGAAAATTCTATTATTGTATTCCTTCCAAAGTCCCTTGGAAATATGTAGCAGAATTTGATTCCATATTTCCTTAATAATAGGGTGAACAAAAGGGGGATCGAGGGTCAAACTTTTGAAAAAGTCTCTAAAAGTAGCAAGAAAAATCCAATTAACATTAAACTTAAATAAGGCCTCCTCCCAAAATTCCCTAGCAAAATTGAAATTGAAGAAAAAATGATTTAACTGTTTCCTCATCAACACAACATAAAATGCATTTAGTAACAAGTTGGGATCATCTTCTAACTAAAATATCAACATAGGGAGGAACATTATACCCACTAGAAAAAATTAATTATAGGGAGGAACATGTGATTCCATATCAGACCCCAATTGAAGGATCCCTACTATTATTAGCATTCATATTGTAAGTTGAAGCCACGAAGAAACATCGCAAAGGATGGGGGCTCCAAACATATTCATCCTCTCTAGAATGATAGCATAAATTACGATCTCTTATATATTTTTGAAATTGATTGATCACCTCATCCCTCCCTTCTTGTCTCCTCAATTGTAAGAGAAATTATTTCCATCTACAAATAAAACCATTCCACTCTTATAACCATGCAATTGCTTTCCATTCAAACTTATGAATTGTTCCACCAAACTAGAGAAAATTTAAACAAAAAATGACAAAGGGCCATCTTGCCACTTGTCTTGAAAAAAATAAACCCTTTTATCATTTCCCACCCTCCAACACAAGCATCGCTTTAGTAGATTCCTTTTTTCCAATAAATCCTAGATAAAAAAGCCATGACAGAGAGATGGTGAAGACAAGAAACAACATTGGTCCCTATTCTCCATATACTTAGCTTTAATAATAAGACCCCAATATTTTTCATTCACAAGAAGGCTCCACTCAACTTTTGAAAGTAAAGCTTTGTTAAATGGTTGCAACCTAATAATTCCTAAACCACCATTCTTTTTTATTTGCAAACAATCTCCCAATTCACCAGAACAAGCTTGTTCTTTTTTCCATACTAGTCCAGAGATTTTTTTTGAATCTGCTCAATCCTTTCTACCATGAAAGAAAGAATATTGAATAAAGAAAGATAGTAGAAAATAATATTTTTAAGTGAAGCCTTAAGCAATTGATATTGACCAGCTTGGCTCAATTTTTTTTTCTTTCCATCTAGCCAACATTTTTTGAAATCTTTGAACATACCATTATAGTAATTATTTGACAACTTCTTTGTAGACAAAGGAAGACCAAGGTAAGTAGTTGGAAGGTCAGCTTGTTGACACCCAAAAATTATAACAATCTTATTTTCAAGAGAAATATCAAAATTGAAAAAGTAGTGGACATTCTTGGAATACTTAATATGTTGACTTAAAGCTTTAGTATAGTTATTCAACAAAGTTTTTTAATGTTTGGCTTCCACAATTTAAAAAATCCAAAAAGGATGGAGTCATCCTGTAAGTGAAGGGAACCAACCATGTCAAGGCCCCAAGTCATGGAGGGCTGAGAGCAGACGGCTTCCCTAACTTACCTCAACTTAAGGGAGTGTTTGCAAATGCTAGACGAGAATGATGACTATAAGGTCCTTCAATCACTCTGCAGACCTGAAACTCATAATGGGGCTAGGCGAGTCAATTTTTGAGGTCAACATTGTGTCTCGGGAGGCTCTTTTCTCGAGGATGAAAGCACGTCTCTAGGATGACATCGCGACACGCTAGCATCTCTCAAGTGCATTGGCATTCGTACGACCAAAGGACTAGGGAGATAAAGTTAGACACAAGAAAATGGACTAACGGAGTAGCTAGTTACTTTCCAAAGGCCAAAACAACACTAGGACGTAGATAAAGTATGTATGAATATGATAGAGAAAACAAACAAGAGTAAGGATGGCAAGGATGATCTCACAAAGGTGCTTGTTCGCCAACTAGCTCCAGAAATACTTCCACCTAAACACAAGAGAGAGGAAAATTGTTAGGGAGTTGTATAGGGGTTTTTCTTAGTTAGAACCCCATTTTTGTGTTCCCACCTCCACGGACAACCAAGATAACGATAACATAGAAGAAATGAAATAAAGAGCACAAAAGCACTACAAAGCAGTGTTATGCTACTCAACCAAATTGTAGAGGAGAGGAGTAGAAATATTACCACCTCCACCAAGAGATCACTAGCTAATGGGGGAGAAAATGAGAGGACTCAAGCCTCTACTGCAATGGTGTTTGTCCCACACATGCTCTACGAAGTTGACGGAGTGTTGATGTTGCTGCTATGGAGCACAAAAATGTTGCTTGAGAGTGAATCCAATGCTCGGAGTTGTGTAGAAAATTTGGATTTCTAGGAGAGATTGTGGAAGAGCAGAAATGAAGGAATGAACAATGATTTTGAAGGAGAGAATGAAGAAAATGGTCATATTTGGGTCAATTTTTCAAAGAGGGTGTTACAATTTGACTTCCAATGGGAAGTGTAATGCCTCTGTAGGTACCAGACATGGGAATCTTCAAAGGACATAAGCGCATTACGCAGACGTCTACACACCATGTGGGCATCCCTGACAGTTATTCCTCTGCCAAAAAACAAAACAAATGTCAAGTAGAATGAAGGCAACAAGCTTATGTGGAATTTCACCTTCATATTTGGTTTTCTAAGGTAAGGATGTGTAAAAGGGGAATTTGTGTGAGGGGTGAAAATTCACTACTATACATTTTGTCCCCACTTTAGCGAGCATGAATACTGATGAGTGCTTTGGTAAAGTAGATCAGAGAAGTAGTAGAGTTAGAAATGTATACCTGAATCATCGAGGAAGCAGACCGCGATCTAGCGAACCTGAGAGTGCAGGACAAGAAAAGGACTTCCCAGCTCTGCAAAACTATGAAGATGGAAAAAGAAAGTGTCTTACAAGCCCATAGACCTGCAAGGAAGGTGTATCCCAAGATCTCTCGCATGAAGGAGACCCGAGAAATTGGACTTCGTAGAGTGAAAAAGCGGCTTCACGGGCGCACCCATAAAGTGACATGTTTACCCGCAAATAGAACATGTCAGGAAGCAGCCACGTAGGCAAGTAAGCGAACAGTTACGCACATCGTCAACAAGTTGGAAAAATTTCAAAGGGATCCCTCGGGAACCCTTCAAAAGGAGGGGTCCTCTCAAAGGATGCACTATTTGAAAAGCGAGGTCTAGTCAGGTTGCCCCCAAGCTAGACGTAAAGATATGGAATAGGTATAGTCGAGCTACCCCCAAGTTAGATGCCATAAAATTTATTTGAGATAAAAAAATTTCAAAAGGGGGTCCCTAAAGGACCCTTCAAGACAGCAAGGGGTCCACGCAAGGGACACGTTGTTTGAAAGTTGGTGTTCTCTTTCTCAAATAGATTCGTCATCAAAGAATCCTTTTGAAATATGTTCACTTCATCAAAGAATTCAAAAGGAAGAACATGTCCCCACGCAAGGGGAAAATCAAAGCCGTTCCCACTTTAGAGGAAGTTTTTCAAGTTCTTTCTTTATGAACCCATGATGAAGGAAACATGTTCCATTAGGGTTTCAAGATGAGAATGCAATTCTTACAAAGAAGTATGTGAAGAATATAGAGAAAAATTATTCGTTGGCAACAAATGTGTTTTCTGAAGATCAAAGTGATGTAGAGGTGGCGTTGTCACACATGAGAGGGACAACTCAAGCAAAGAAGAGAGAAAGATAAAGGAAAAGGAAAAAGGAAAGAGTGCATGGACAAAGGGCACAAGGGTAGACTGATATTTCGGGGTCAAAACTACTCATAAAGATATATAAGTATAATAATAGTATATAAATGAATTGTCATCAACCCCTTACTATATCAAGCCATGTGAAGAATGCACAAGAATACAAAGTAAAAATAAAAAATTGGGTCAACATGGAAGGGAAGCCTAAATTCCCCCAACACTTTGCATCATCTTCAATTTGTCGAAATTCAATCACAAACATGGAAGAATTATGATACAAATAGAAGAAGGTTTACACCATGCCTATATCCAAGCACCAACAGGGGTGATGAGGGTCATCCAGGCACACATAACATGATTACAAGGGAAACACCTCACAACACGTACACACACCTAATCTAAAGATAAAGAAGAGGACTCCCCCTAACATTGATCGACCAGGAGGTCATCTGCTTCCCACTCTAGATCATCATAGGGGGAAGGAGGACGAGCCTGTAGTCGTGGAATGTTAAGGGGAGGAGCTTCAGACTCTCTTGCAACAAGGGCTAAGGAAGAAGGACCCGCAAGGTCTCCTCCACTCAACTCTTGTGAGTCTAAGGTCAATGACTTCATGAAGATCATTGACAAGGTCAAAACTTCATCCACCAAGTTAAACATGCACTTAACAAGAGTGCCAATATTTCACTTTGACAGATGGAGGAGGTTGTGCCTGAGGTTCACCGCTGAGCTCACCAAGCGATTCAGAAGCGGTGACGAACTCAGGAGAAGTTGAGACTGGTTTTGTTACTAGGACAGAACAAGTCAGTGCAGGGCCACCTTTTGGAGAAGGTGGGATCCTCCTACGTCCTTCGTTGCTAGAAGGACTGCTCTCTACCTTCTTGCTTCATCGGGGGAGGCAAACTCCCCATAGATGAGGCAAGAAGGGTAGAGGAAGAGGAGGAAGAAAGAACCGCAGTAGATACAACTGAGGTGTTAGTCATATCTATGGGCCTTGGGAAGGGCGAAACATCCGAAATGGATTTCAACAAAGGTGGCTCCACCGAAGGAGTGATGAACACTTGCACCTTTTTGGGGTCAAGCGCATGTGTACTCATAACGAGAGCTAGAAGCAATACATAAATGGTTTGAATGGAAATAGAGGGGAGAAGAGAGGAGGATGCAATAGGAGGTCTTGCTACAGGGGTGGTCATCTCCTCTTCCTTCCTCTGTAAGTCATCCTGCTTAGCCAAGAGAGCCTTTCACTGATGCTTGTGCTCACACGCAAGGCACTTTCTATGACTCTTTGAACTAGAGGCTGGAGGTTGCAAAGGAATGGAAGGCTCCTACTCAGCCATGAGAGTATCCTCTATAGTTGTTTCCAATAGAGGGAAAAACTCCTGAATGGGAGTAGGAGGAGCAGGTTCAGAAATAGCATGAAGAGTCGGCTCTAATGCCTCAGTGGGCCTTTTACCATTCACTACTTTAAGAGCAGAGGCGGTAGGAGGCCGTGGAGGCTGAGACATAGAGCATTCCCCATGAGGGCTTTCTACCTTCCGTACAAGTAATACCGGGGTCCAGATAGTTTAGCAGGGAGATCAAATATCTTGATCTTGGGTCTATGCCAAGCAGGCACCATCAAACTTAGTGGATAAATACCAAGCTTACCCAGCCAATACTCCTCCCAAGAGAGGGGAACGAATGAGGCAACTTGAGAAGGGGCCAACTTCTCCTTTCCCTTTCGGGAAGAGGAGGTAGTTGGAAATTGTACTACGGGAAAGGTCAGTTTCGGCTGTCCCTTGCCCCCAGTTTTATACTTCACATAATTCTTGTAAAGTAGGTTCGTTATTGGAGGAAGCAAACCAATTAGGGCGAGCCAAAAGTGATCCAATGAATATGCCCCACGAGATACCAAAGGGTAATAGCCAGTTTCATGTACCACATGCACTACACCTTCGTGGGAGAACTTTAAACATTTATGAATAATAGAGGCGATCCCATTCATGGAGGCTAGCCAAGATATACCTAGCTTCACCTTGAATAGATCCAACTCAAGAATAACATCGAAGACCATGTCTACGCTCCTAAGACCAACCGGGACAGACAAAGTTATCAATCCATATGGTTCTAGAGCAAGGCCATCATGCGTACGAATGATGGACTTTGTTTTTTCATATTCCTCCCTTTGCAGGGATTTCAACAATAAATTCTCCTATGTAATGACATTCACTCTACTCGCGAGGTCGACCAAGACTCCTATCATAATGTTTCCATTGAGGCGAGTGAGAATGTAAAACGGAGAAGGTTTGTTGTTCACTAGTAAATCTTGTGAAGTAAATGTTACATCTAACGAACCGGTCGCAAAACGAGAGGAAGGAGTAACCATAACCATGTTAACATATGCTTCAGGCTGAGTAACAAAATCAGAGGGATTGATAATAATGTTAGTAGAATGCAATATAAATGCGTCTGTGTATATCTACAATTCACTATTAGCTTTCACCACCAATTTGTTCACATTTTGTTTGCTTCCATCAAGACGAATATTATCATCCTCGATGTGATCCTATATCTCGTGACGCAGGCGCATGCAATGTTTGGTATCATGTTCGTTAACTCGATGGTATTGACAATAGGTATTTGCTTCATACCAGCTAAGGTAAGGTTCCTTGACAGGTTTAGGGTTTGGCAAGGTTACGATCTTATCCTTCAACAACTTTTGCAAGATGGAGGAATAAGATTTTGATAACTTTGTGAACTTCCGGTTGCGTCTGAGGCCGTTGTTATCTACAATGGCTACTACATTTGCAACAACCTTTCCTTTCCTAGAGATCAACACAATGGACTTCCCTTCAGGACGAGAGTGTGAGGAAGGTCCCCCGAACTGAGCCACTGTCTACTGATACTCCCGTAGGGATACACACAAATGTGCAAAATAAGAATATTTCATAAGGGCAAACTTTTCTTGCCAAGGCCTCTGTAAGTTCCTTATGAATATCTTATGTACATCAAATTCAGGTAACAGGTATGAGATTTTTGAAAAGAGCGCTTGATATCGTGTTATAGAATCAATAATCTTCTCATTATCTCCTTGCTTACATCGGGCCAGATCAGAGAAGGTCATCTTAGGTCCAATGTTGGCTTGGAACTGTCATAGAAACTGGTTCACAAGATGATCAAATGTGAAGATGGAATTCTCAGGAAAGGAATAGTACCACTCAAGTGTTGTGTCCTTAAGAGATCTAGGGAAGAGTTTTTCCATCAACACATTGTGATGGAAGAAGTATGTACATAAGGCATTAAAGGCAAACACATGCATTTGTGGGTCCCCTTTGCCATCGTATTTCTCAAATTTAGGAATCTCCATCCCTTGCGGGAAAGGAGTGTTTAGGATGGCCACTGACAATGGGTTATGTCAAAAGAAAGGCTAGAAGATAGGCTGGGAAAAAGCTTGGGAGAGATTTGCCAATTGGTTTTGTATCTTCCCATATTCTAAAAAAGAGTGTTCAGAATAAGGTCATTAGAAGATATAGGAACAGTGGAATGACCACCGGAGCCACCGCCACTTCCAAAGCCACCACCATGACCTCCACTGAGACCACTTTCCACCAGTGCCACTTCCACCACCGAAGCCTCCATTGATCATCCTGCCAAATCCTCCACTGTTGGAGGTGATAGGAGGTGTGAAGTGAAAACATAGAGGGGTTTTGTTTATTTTGACAGTTTCAAAACTTTCAGAAGCAACAAGAATACTGATTGAAGGGACCATGTCGGCCATGTACACAGATGTGGGAGGTATTGACACTCCTAACTGTCTCTCACGTTCTTTGAAGGGGCCACCTTGTATAATGTTACTATGGTTCGAAGGGGCACACGCTTCGGTCAAACTAGTGAGACTAGCCAAGATTTCTACACATGTTCGATCTTTTCCTACCATATACTTTATTTTGTTCATAACCTTAGTGGCCCTAGACAGCTTCAGGTTTTTCTCCAAGTGATTCTCCAAAGCACCCAACCCTTTGCTAAGAGTAGCAACATAAATCAAAAGGGATATGGACAGCTTCACGCTCGTCTATGAATGATGACGTAGGAGGAGTAGGGACGCGGTCAATTTCATCAAAGAATCTTGACCCGCCCCATGACACCTACTCCTGAGTAGCAAGGCCACCTGTAGGACTGGAGAAAAAGCCTGTAGAGAAACTAGAAGTGACCTTTGTCTTCTCCATCGAAAGGTGTTCGTACACTTCTCCTAATAATATACCCAGAGGTCATGGACTAGGTTGTGATGCTCATAAACCTTCACAACACTTAGGGGTACAATAATTAGAGGGTACAAGGGAAAAGCCCAAAACACCAACAAATGAGGAGGCATTGGTTCACGTCGGGTTCACCAAAAATGTAAGAGAGGGGGACCAACCATGTCAACGCCCCAAGTCACGAAGGGTCGAGACCTGGGGCGTTGACGTGGTTGGTCCCCCTCAACTTAAGGGAGTTTTAGGAAATGTAGGACATGAATGATGAGGACTATAAGGTCCTTCCATCACTTTGTAGACCCAAAACTTGAAATGTGGCTAGGCGAGTCAGTTTTTGGGGTCAACACTGTGTCTCAGGAGACTCTTTGCGCGAGGACGAAAGTGCGGCTCCAGGATGATAGCGCAGCACACTGGCGTCTCTCAGGTGCGTTGGTGTTCGTACGACCAGAGGACTAGGGAGACAAGGTTACACTCAAGAAAACAGACTAACAACCTAACTAGTTACTTTCGAAAGGCCAAAACAATGCTAAGACATAGATAAAGTATGTATGAATATGATAGAGAAAATAAACAAGAGTAAGGATGGCAAGGATGATCTCACAAAGGTGCTTGTTCACCAGCTAGCTCCAAGAATACTTCCACTTGCACACAAGAGAGGAAAATTGTTGGCGGGTTGTATAGGGGTTTGCCTCAGTCAGACCCCTGTTTTGGTGTTCCCACCTCCACAGACAACCAAGATAATGATAACATAGAAGAAATATGATAAAGCAAGAAATGAAATAAAGAGCACAAAAGCACTACAAAGCAGTGTTATGCTACTCAACCAAATCGTAGAGGAGAGGAGTAGAAAGCTTACCACCTTGACCAAGAGCTCACTAGCTAATGGGGGAGAAAATGAGAGGACTCAAGCCTTTGTTGCAATGGTGTTTGCCCCACATGTGCTCTACGGAGTTGACGGAATGTTGATGTTGCTGCTATGGAGCACAAAAATGCTACTTGAGAGTGAATTCAATGCTTGGAGTTGTGTGTAGAAAATCTAAATTGCTAGGAGAGATTGTGGAAGAGCAGAAATGAAAGAATGAATAGTGAATTTGAAGGAGAGAAAGAAGAAAATGGCCATATTCAAGTCGGTTCGTCGAAAAGGGCATTACAATTCGACTTTCAATGGGAAGTGTAATGCCTCTGCAAGTACCAGACGTGAGAATCTGTCAGGGATGTAAGCACGTCATGTGCACATTTGCACACCACATGAGTGTCCCTGACAGTTATTCCTCTGCCAACACACAAAATAAATGCCAAGTGGAACGAAGGCAGCAAGCTTTGTGAATTTCACCTTCGGATTTGGTTTTCTAAGGTGAGAATGTGTAAAAGGGGAATTTGTGTAAGGGGTGCAAATTCGCTCCTATACGCATCCACATATATTTTGAACCACTCAAATGTCACACTTAATATTGTAACAAGTTTGAATTTACCTATCATAATGGCTAAACATTTAATTTGGGTGTCAAACACATGTTTTATAAAATATAAAAACAAACAAATGCCAAGCTTTCCTTCAATTAGGTTCACATATATGTTAGGATAAAATTTTGAAAAAACACCACTACGACCTCAAGCTTTGTTCAAAAAATTGAGATCTTGATCTCTAATTACTTTGAGTAGTGTATTTCTCTTTTAAAAACACATACTAATTTTTCTATGTACTTTTTTATCCACTCATCAAAATTTTAAAAATATATTTTCATATTCTATACTTCATTCTACACATTGAAATAATATTTTTGATTTTTTTACTATTTTTATCCAAATTAACGAGGAACACACAATTTTCTATTTTTTAGGATGTGTTCATTTTAAAAAATTAATAAAAAAAATATATTAATTAAAAAATTAAGAAAATTTATCTAAACTAATATATGATCTAAACTAAATTCCACCAAATGTATTTACAAAACAAGTAACTTCTGGTGACAATGCTCTAGCTTTCATTTCGGGTGGCTCCCCTGATTTGGCCACGCCTGCTGAGAGGAATACAGATCAAATCTTTAAAACAACGAATGTTGGCTTTCCTCTTCAGGATAATTGTGCATTGGCTTGGCTTGATAAGGCAACGCAAGTGGAGGAGGATTGGATCACTATAAAGGGCAAAAAAGATAAGTCATCTAAACCTCCTTTTGACATGACTCTCCACTCCCACAAGAGTAATTCTAAATCTAAATCTTGATGGTTCTTGTTTGGGGGCTGGTTTTTGGTTGATTGTTGGTTGTTTTATCCTTGGTTGTCTGTGTTTTCATGTCTTTTAGTTTTGACAACCTTCTGGTTGAGGGTTCCAAATCCATTCAAAATCTTCTTGTAAAGGGTTTCGGGGTCCCTTCAAAACCTGTTTTTACCTTAATAAAAAACAAGTAACATAACTCAATAAATAGAGAGAGGGAACCTAATGATATGCTATTTTTTGAGATAAAAACATGACTACTTTGTGTGTTCTCAAAATTTGAACCTCCTATTCTCCACCATTTAGAAAAAGGGTTTATAAACTACATTTTGAAAACTAGTATTCTTCTTCTTATAACATCATCAAATTTTGAGCATGTAGGCATTTCAAGTTACTTGTCAAAGTTCATTTACATTGATACCTTCATACAATGGTCATATAACACCAATGTGATAAGGAAAAAAGAAAAAGAAAAAAGACATGTCAATGTTCTTGGGGTAGAAATTGGGGCCCTCAACTTTAAATGAGTAGGAGATGAGATAGTAAAAGGTTCAAAAGAATATCAATATGTAATAGAAACAAATTTAAGTTTAGTTCATGTTCCTCTCTAAATAATTAAATTGAACTCAATGTTGGAATTTATGCATGAATTGGTTAGGAAGACCAATACCTCCTTAAAACCAATTTATATATGCTACACCACAAAAATATTAGCAACAAAGATTACAAAGACTAAAGTGACACAAAAAGGAATTGAAAGATCTAGAAGGTCACTTCAACAAAGTTTTGAAGGTATGAGGAAAATTCTACACTAAGAAAAAATACAAGGTATCATAAGAGACAAACTTGAAGAGTTGACCTAATGACAAATCAATATTTTGATCCATGATGATTTGTTGGAAAAAAAATTGGACAATGTTTTGACACATCAATATGCAATAAACATGGTACACCAAGATAGACATTCAAACTTGTGGAGCATGATAATCATTATTCTGAGTACATCTAGGTACTCGTAGCAAAGACATGTGGCATATCCAAGAGAGTTTTATCAAAATTTCCTAACTTTTTTTCCTCCCTTTGATCAAAGATTTGTTTCCCTCAATTGAAAGTATTTTTAACAATTTAAGGTGGATAATTTGTCTATAAATAAAAAAATTGTACATTGTCGAGGAGCTAGTTAGGGGATTTAAGAATGTCACGCTATCATAATGTAATAAAAAATGTAAATATGAATGATTAATTTGGCTCCATTACACTGAATTCCTCTTTTATTTTCACTATGTGCAAGTTGTGTTGTGTAGAAGATGTATTCATGTCATTTTCTTTGTGCTTTAATGATATTTGTTTGGTTTACATATTTTAATTGCACTATTACTAGTTAAACAATGTATGTTATCTATACTTCATCCTAAACAAAAAAATTAATGGTTGCACATGCAAAAGGTTCCTAGATGGAAACAATGGTCAACATTTTTTCTAAGGGTTGAAAAGAAAATTATTACTTATAAAAATTACTTTGAATAGATAATTTGATTTTGAAAAACTAACAAACATATATTGAATTAATATGTAGCACCATAAAAGATCCATCTACAAACATAAAGATAAAAGAAGATCAAACAATAGTTAAATAAATAATGAAATCAAATAACAATATTTGTATTATTATATAACATAACACTTTTTGAGCCCTAAATGATTACAAAGTACATAATGCCATTATGCTACAAAACAAGCCAACTCCAATAACTAATAGAGGGACTAAAATTTCCCACAACATTTCACACACAAGATTCCAAGTCCCATCCTTCCTCTTCATCTTATAGCTCATTGATTGAGAAGATCCTAAAGCATCCTTTTCTTGAACTTGAACACTTGCATCTTGAGTGTGAATATTCTCAAGAGGCTTCACCCTGCATATAGTAACAAACAATCTTATTATAACTTTGTATAAAAGAAAGTTATAAAATTATGTACTAGTTATGAAAGAGTAATATATTTCCCATCTATTAACTATATGACATTGAATTCTATTTAATAATAGAAAAAATATTGTATTTCATATAGAGAATAAATAATATGTCGTTACACATTATTAAGTGCATTTTACTTTTCTAAGACATAAACATTGAGCCATTTTTACTAATAATGTTTTCCCTTCCTATCTTCCATATGCTAGCATTTTTGGTGGGAAATTGATAATATATGGTGTAATAATATTATACACTAACCTATCTTTCAAGAATTTGACATTATATCTTAATTATAAAAGCCCCATTAAAACTTACAATATGTAAATATTTCCCAATAAAATAAACAGTGAAGGAGAATAGAGAGAAGAAAGATGAAAAACAAGGATCAATGATAAATCATCAATATTGAAATTAGTGAAACTCACAATTTAGATATGATTTCATATCTATTATGGAACTTATTGTTTCCTCTTGCAGTCTTTTTAAGGGAACATCTAATGTACCACTAGCAACTAAGGAATCACCATCCAACATTTCACAATCATGTTCAACTATGATGTTTTGATTAGGTGGAGGGTGTACTAATTTCTCACATTAACTTAAGGATTGCACCTAGCAACAATTAGTGCCAAAACAATTTATTCCTTGGTGTGTGATATGACAATACTTGAATACCACCATAAACATTGATTGGATTATGTGTCATAAAGAACTAGTTTTCTTAAGAACACATGCATATTAGTTATTTAAATGTGATGGTGCTATTTACCATAAGTAATTGAATATAATAAGAAACCTAAATGGATGCCACATTATGTCTCTCACAAGATCATGATCAATATTACAAACACTTCGGGAGAGCAGGTAGCATGATCCACTTCCATTTGGCCGTTTGACATGATTAGTGAAGAATTTGATTGAGGAACTATCCTAATGAGTTAAGCTATTTTAGTACTAGGACATTACCTCTTGAATAAAGAATGTTTTTTTATTTTTTTAAATTGCAAGAAAGTTAAAAATAATATGTGCTTAGAGAAGCAAGAAAAGCACCAATATAAAAAATTATATAGCCCAAAGGAGAAATATAATAATCAAATTGCAACCAAGGACACCAAGTTCAAGGGCCCATTAGGGAATCCAATACATCAAAATGGTTACAAGAATAAAACCATCTTAACACATTTTAGTGAATGATCAAAAACAAAAAATTAAAAGCTAGTATCCCATTGCTTTGAAGTGGTTTGAGCAGAATTTTTTTAAACCTCCAATGGGTTAACATCAACTTGCACTTGGGAGCACATTGTGCATATTTTTTCCATCAACCCTTCTACCAAATCAAGGAATTTCCTCCCAACGATCCAAAGGAGGAGAATTCAAGTTATTTATCTCCCCACAAACATCAACATTGTCTAAAGCTAGATTGAATAGGGGACTTACTTATTGGCTAACTAGTTTCTAGTTCCTTGTAAATTGTTCAACAACATAGAGAGGTCATGAGATTTATTAAAACCTAGTGTTAAATCCTAAACTTCATTAGTAACTAGATCTAGTTCATGAATTACAATTAGAGTACTCACCCCTCCAAAGCTTTTATCAATCACAAAATGTTTTTCCACTTTGGACAATTCCAACTTGTTAGCAACACTAGACAAAATAGTGTGAGGTAAAATCTCTCTTCAAATTTAGAGGGGACGACGTGGGATTTAAACTAAACATAAACCTACTTTAAATTGACCCTAGACAAAATATAGACAAGATACACAAATATCTGCATTATACAAGATTCACTTGGGGATTTTATATAAATATAAATGATTACATGCCTATGTGTTTTCCTAGGAAATATGTGCCAAACAATTAACAATTGTGCTTTCCATACAAGAATTTTAGAAATTTGAAAGATAAAAAACTATTAATTTAGACATTGTATAGGAGCGAATTTGCACACCTTGGGTAAATTCCCCTTTTGCATCCCTCCAACTTAAAAAATCAAACCTGAACGTGAAATCCACATCACCCATCCAAAATGTATCCACTTGGTGCCTGTTTTTTGTGTTGGTGGGGGGAATATTTGTCAGGGATACGAGTGTGACACGCGGACATCCGTGCAGTGCGTTGTCATCCTTGACAAATTCCTACCCCTAGAGTCCGTAGGGATGTTACGTTCTTCATTGGGCATGAAGCATAACACCTCTGTGTCAACCAGCCGGCCCAAAAATGACTCTTTCCCTCTCATTTTGATCTTGAAATGCCTATCTTGCTAATTCAATCTAACTCTTTAGCAATTCTTGAACTCTTGAGCATTTACTTCATTCTCTTGTCATTTTCACAACATTTTCATTGAGCAATTCCATCCATCTTGTGACACTTTTTCCACCATTGGAGTTGTGAATTGGTGTCCCGAGGGACTACTTCTTCATTGTTGCAGCAACATAGACCTTAGTGAGTTTGCAACCTCCTCTACATGCTTGAGAGCACCTTGATTGGAAAGATGATATTGCTTTTTGATTAATGTAGCATAGTGCCTTTGTTATTGTTCAATTTCTTTCATTTGTTCTTTTAATCACATTTTCCATATCGTGGCTTTCTTGGCTACTTATGGAGGTGGAAACACCAAAGTGAGGGTTTGACTGAGGCAAACCCCTATACAACCCAACATTTTTCCCTTTCTTGGCTGTGTAGGTGAACGTGTGCATGAAGCTTGCTAGCGAGCAGGACTTTCAGTGAGTTGGATTTCGTCACCTTTGTTTTTCTCTATTTCTTATATCACATTTATGGTTATTTCTTGTACTTCATTATTCAATTTAGTTTGTTAAACCTCATTTACTAGGTTGTCAATAGATTTTTTGGCTTCCTACACTATATTTCACACTTTCTGGTTGTATAGATGCCAACGCACTAGAGAGACACCAACGTGTTGTGTTGTCATCCTTGAGCCACACTATCGTCCTCGGGCAGAGAGTCGTTTGAGGTGTAGTTTGGATTCTAGAAACCAACTCGTCTAGTCTCGTTCCAGTTTTCGTATCTGTAGAGTGATAGAAGCACTTGAGAGTGCTCTTCATTCTCTATCCTTGACCTAAACCCCTGTTAGCTTGAGGTAAGTTAGGGAAGCCCACTGCTCTCAGCTCTCCATGACCTGGAGCCTTGGTGTGGTTGGTTCCCCTACCTTATAGACACAAACGACACCTTTTGGATAGCTAAAATGGAGACCAAAAACTTAGTACAAATAAGTATTGGAAGAATAACAACACATAGGTAACACACAATTCTCTAGATAGACAACCCCAATAAAAAGCTTGATGGTAAAATCATCTTTCAATTAATAGGCATACATGAGGAGGAAAACCAACCAGACAAAACCATTTATATGATGGGAATAGTAGAAACCCTTACATTGGAGTTGAACATCCAATTGTTATAGCATTACATCTTGAAAATATTTTAAAAAAAATCATAGAGGTCTATGATTCAAAATAGTATGAATGAATAATCATGCGCTATAAACTCAAGAAAGAACTCTTCAACATTTTGCAACTCAAAATGGTCTTCTTCCTCATTGAAACCTATCTCTATTTGATAGAGATACTATAATTCCTTCTAAAACTACCTTGCAAAGTCTTCATGTGATAGAAAATCTTTTGAAATAGTGACCATCTCATATCTTATTTGACCTTCTTAACAAATCACATCAACATACTCAATCATGAACTCAAATGAGGTATTATTGTTTGGAAGAGGTTGGAGTTGTTGAATAAAGATTTTCATCACCTACATCTAACTCTTGGAGTTTATAATGAGTGTTGGATATGAACCTTAAGTAAACAAAACTTATTTTGTTGCTTCACTCACACTTAATAGAACATGGTCTAGAAAATATTCAAGATTTATATCTCCTTTGGTCACTAAATCATCACCAAAATGAACTTCTTAAAGAAAAGTATCTATTTTGGGCAACGTCTTTTGCATTTATCTTGGTCAAATGATGATCATGGGCCTTGGAAAAATTGAATACCCTTAGCTTCATCATGACAATTGTGTTCAAAGAGTCCACTGAGCAAAGGTAGAAAACAATTAGATTTGTTATCTCTTATTGTGTAACTACCCTCTTTTAACTCAAAGGCCAATGTAGGAACATAAGTCTCTTCTAACATTTCTTATTTTGGTAGAAGCTCATAAACCAGTGAGTCGTGTTCAAATTTTGATTTTCCATTGAAGTTCACAAGACACATGGAAGACAAGGATGAGTCAAAACTCAAGCGAAAATTCATTGTCTTCTATTGATGAATCACCCTCAAGAGGTTGAATGAAAATGTCTAGATTAAGCAACACATTCTTTGTACATACTTCTGAGATGATGTTTGCCTCTAGAATGGAATCGTCTTCAAGATATTATTCTTCAATTAACTATGCTCTTTCCTTCGTCTCATTGTATACAAGCTCTTCAAACAACCCTTCAAATGTGGAGAAGAATTCATTTGATGTATCTTCATCCATGACACAATCAATGCCTTCTTTCTCAATGGAAAAAATTGGTACATCACTTTGCTCTATAGATGCTTGAGAAAATATCTTCCTCAAAAAACAAATGACATGGAATACTTTTAAGATTAGAAGGTTGTTTTCCTTCATCTTGGAAATTGACTAGTGCCTACAAGATATAGAGAAAATTCAGCTAATCATCTTTATTTATTACTACAAATGCAAATATGGGTTCTTGAAAATAAGCCAACTTGAGGTCCTTCCATGGATTTCTTTAATGATTTCTCCTCTTTCCTATCACATTCTCTTTCATGGCCTTTTAACTCCACAAATGTGCACAATCATCAAATGTATTTTTTTAGCACAAACGAATCTATATTGAAAATATCGCATCATAGAGTTTCCATCAATCTCATATCAAAAACATTGAAGGTTGTCCAAATTTTTTTGATTTTGATTAAGAAGAAGACATGAGCTACGTTAAGTGAGGTACCTTCGAACAATTTACACTTACAATTTCTTGTCTCATGGAAGGAGCAAAAATTATTCATCTTCAAGAGGTGCTTCTAAAGCAAGCCTTCTAGGGGGGGAGGAGGGGGGGGGGGTAATTTGAGTCTTGTCATTTCTATTGGAAGGATTAAAATTCTTGTGTAGATATCCTTAAAATTGTTGAGTTGGAAGATTTTGTTGAAATTGTCTTTTATGTTTGTCACGTCGCTCACCACTATTTGCAATGAAGGATCAATTGGATGGAGTCTTTTATGATTTGAATGGTAATAATATAATCCTCTTAACTTAACCATTTACTCTTAAACTTCTTCAAGTTCATCAATCTCACTAGATTTGATCATGAAGGCGATCTTTGTTGGAAATGCATTTATAAAAATACTCAAAAGGATTTCTAGAGATAGTTATAAACTTGCATTATTTTTGTTTACAAGGAAATCACATCATGTAACAAATTCTTAACGGTCTCATTATTTTTCTTCTTTGTATTTGAGACTTGTGCAAAAAGAATGTGCCCATCCTTAGTTGACTTGAAGTGTGGCATTCTCTCACATGATCTCCCAATTGAGGATTCAAATTGAAGAAAGATGGTGGAACCATTTTATCCTCCTACTAATGTCTAAAAAAAAGTTACACTGTGACATCTATAGGAACTACTCCTAAAATATTGCAAGTTGTGAAGGTTGTAATGTGTTCATCTAGATGTTGTGAGTTGTCACCATGGGACTTTGAAAATATTTTTCTCAAACCATGTGGAAAGTCATTATGCTTTTCAAGCACCAAGGGAATAATAATGGCTCCCCATTATAGATGAGGCAAAGATAGAACATTGTTTATATGGGGCATTGCCACCCATTGTTTGAAATGGTTCCTTGTCCAACATTCCAAATGTTTTGATAATCTTCAGAACTATTAGTGAAGAATTTCCCTTCGCTTAAAGGTGTTTTTGAGAGTTTGAAAGACAAGATCATGAAGACAACATGATCTAGTATACACTTTACCAAATAGGATGAAGAGATTTTAATCATAAGCAATAAACTTGGTAACTTGGTTTTCCTATAAACTTGTTGAACCCTATTCCCTAATAGAGTTAGAAGAATTGTTAGTATTTTAATTTGTCTTTTTGTAAGACAATACAAAACAAAATAGTGTGAGGTAGAACCTCTTTTAAAATTAAGAGGGAAGATTTTTGAGATTTAAACTAAAACCTAAGCTCAATTGACCCTAGACTAAAACTATAGAAAAGATATACAAATATGCAAAGTATACAAGATTCACTAAAGGGGTTTTGCATAAATAAAAACGATTACATACCTATGTTTTTGCTTTGGATACATGCATGGACTATTAGAAACCATACCTCACAAGTAAGATTTTCAAATAATTGAAAGGAAGAAACTACTAGTCTAAACACATAAATGACACCTATCAGTTGGCTAGGACCAATTATTCAATGCAAGCAATGATTGAAAGAATAACAATACACATGCAACACATGATTCTATTAATGAAATAGTTAGGTTGTATACAACACCACAACCTAAGTAGGCAAGTAACCTCAATACAAAGTTTTATGATAAAATCCACCATCAATTCAATTAACAAAATCACAAACACATGTTCAACAACTTAAACTACTAGAACGAGGTTTGATTGTCATGGGTGCTACAAAATGGGAAGATACTCTCAAGAAAATGACCAAGGATTGGGATTCCTTGGTCGGTAGCTATAGGGCCCAATTTCTCTTTTGTCTGGGTTGTTTATCTGTTGTGTTTGTTTTGGTTTTGTTTGTTTTTTGATGTTTGGGTTGGCTTGGTGGTGCCAACTAGCGCCTCTTGTTGTTTCTTGTTTTAATGTTATGTCTTAGATTTGATTGATGAACTCTTTTAATATGTAAGGGATTGAGATCTTTTTTCTAGCTTATCTAATAAAAATTAATAACTTTAACTTGAACAAAAAATTATGAAGCATAAGCATAATGTCCACTATCTTCCTCTCTAATTTATGTGCTCAAAATATTTATTTATATAAATTACAAATGAATAATATTTGTACATTTAAAATAATTGTATTTTAATCCTAAACAATGAACTTTAAAGAAAAATATATAAAGATTATTGATAAATTAAAAAGAAAGAAAATTTTAAACAAATAATAAAATAAAAAAGAAAAGCCTAAAACAGATTATCAACTCTACCTAAAAATTAAAAAAAGAAAACCCAAAAAAACTAGTCAAAATGGCTAATCTAAAATATCCTCAACATTAACATGAAAATCACTACACAATAGTGTTGAAAATCACTTACACCTAAAAAAAAATATATATGAAAAGAAGACCACCTCGTTGCTAGGAAAGGAGGACAAATGCTTTTATTTTCAATGTTTGAAGACTTGCACATATAGGGTATAGGGGTCTACAGTAGGGCACCCTAACTCTAGATTTTTGAATTTCATACTATATAATTTCAAATCAGTCCCAATTTTGTACACCAATTTATTTGGCTACTCACTTAAGAAAAATATTTTTAGGTTCACATCATCAAATATGATGCCACATCAGCATCCTTTTTGTTGAAGTATTCAAAAAAACTCAAAAAATAGTAGGGCACTAAGTCATGTGAATATGTTTAGCTGACGTGGCATCACATGATTTGTCAGATTTGTACTTTATGGCTAAAAAGTGTTTTGCAATTGGATATTAAGATGCTCCACTATGAGACCCACTGAGGACTACTTCTATCCCTACTTTTGATCTTCGCCCTACTATAGACCCCTCTCCCCTAAATGTCTATAGAATTCTCGCATACTTTAAAACAACTTTTTGTTCACATAGACCAACTGGTAAAAGATGGCGCCTATCTTTAGGAAAAATAGGTCAAACTAATGAGGAATAACATGCCAATTGGAAAATTCCGTCATAACTTAAAATAAGGGGAGTTTCATTATTGGTCGACTCAATAACCGGGTGGAATTCATTTTGTGCTCGAACCATGTGATACGCGCGCCTGGTAGAGTTATAAGTAGGCTCAACCAGCCTAGGCATGTGCGCGCTTAACTTAAACCATACTTTTATGCTGAGTAGAAAAACATAACGGTTGGCTGGGGGAATATATCATCGTTTGAGCCATCTTATGAAAAATTGGTCAAGTTTTTGTTTGGTCAAGCCACATGTAGAACCCACCAGGTGGAGACTGAGTGGAACTTTGCCATCATTTAGATTGGTGGGCGAAACTTATGCCACTACTTCAATGTGCCTAGTAGAATTTCATGTTGAGCCAATCTTTGAGTCAAGCTAAAACTTCTTCAATCACGCCGCTTTCACAAAGTTGGGGTGGAACTTCCATGTGCTTTCGCCACCTCTCAAAATCCAAGCAAACTTTTAGATGACTTGAGCCACTTTCAATTTCTTCGTCTTTTCCACAGATTGCTACTCTTGAAGACTATTGTGACTTATGTTGCTTGCTGATTTGTTCTCAATATCGTTCCGTTGTCAGCCTACTAGAGCTAGTTGCTTTTGTTGCTCTATCTCTAATTCCGCCCCTTTTATATTCTACTTTGTTATTCAATTATGAGTATGAGGAAAGAAAACAAGTTTTGCAACTATTTATACATAAAAATGGCCTGTTTTCAATGTAGGTCAGCCCCGAATGAACAATATCAAGTTGGTCATTCTTGTTTTCTGTAATACTAATTTTTTTGAGTTACCTGCAAGGGTGCAACACAACTTAGGTGTTACAGATGGAAAATATCGTGTTCCCTCAAAATACTTTGTGTATAGCTATGTTACCAGAAATGAGAAACGGAAATCGCAAAATTGCAATGGCAGACAACGTGATGAGAAATGGAATATTTAAAAGTTGCGTATAAGAAACGGACCATATATACATATACATTTTAATAATATGAATTTTTCACAGTCCAATAGATTGGATAAAAAGTATTGTAATAAATTATCATTAAAAATAAAGTAACTCCAATGATAAATCATGAATTTGATATGAATAAGTTAAACACAAATTTTCCCAGAAGTTTTTATTCGATTATTTTCTGTTGAAATCAAACAAGTTTATACCCACAGGCAAGTCAGGTTTAAAGTCCACGAGTTTTGATTGAAGAACCCCCAAACTGACTGATACAATAGCGTTCTTTGCAGCATAAACTGAATCGTCCTCTGTTGACACCTTCACAGCCTTGTCTGTGTATTCAACTTCTCTAACAACGTGCACAATGTTTGGATAACGAATTCAAAAAATCCTTGCTCATTCCCAAAATGTAAGGAAAGAGCCAAACCTTGTTGAGCTTCAGACGTGGGTCTAAAATAGATCCGTTAGCAGAGTGGAGAAATTCCTGAGCTATCCCATGAACAATGTATTTACAAAGACCTCATTTGACACTAAAACTGTGATTGTTCGTTCAAGAGTGAAAGCAAGTATCTTTTATGAATTGCTTGCTGTTAAAAAGTGGCAACGCTTGAAACTGCTTAGAAACGGCCGTTTGCAACGGGAAACCTGTTTCGGCCGTCATAACTCACAACAGAGGATATCTGTCACGTTTCTGGTAACATTGGTGTATAGTTAAAGTGTCCTTTTCAGTGATTTTTTTAAACTTAAACTTGGGGAGCTTTCACAACAAATCAACCTATATGATGACATGAAAGAAGATGACTTCATTATTGAAATGCAGTTTTCTCATAGACATGGTCCCACATTTAGTCCACAATTTTTTAGGGTAGAACCAACAAGTTTTTGATGAATAAGAACCAATCTAAAAAAATTTAGGCTCAATGCATAGAGACCAAATGATACTGAGCATATTGGATCATTTTCTAATAGAGCTGGCAAGGTTCCATTTATTATTAAGATTATCGATAAGGTCTTGAGAGAGGGATAAGTTATCATAGAGATTCTTAGTAAAAAAAATTGTGAAATTTTTTCTTTTGGAGCTCAAGGCATTATACACCAACCAAGTATCCTTCCAAGGAATGGGTTTCCCATCATGAATGATCTCAGCAAAAGATTTGATCCTCCTAGAAAACCAACTCATAGAAGATCACCCTTGAACCAAGGCTAGAGCTTCATTTTTATAAACAAGATTCCTCAAAATTGATCTAAAAACTTGGCAACAAGACCCTACCCAAGAGAAAATCTCATGCACAATGATGAGATGTTTGATAGAACCCCATGCCTTCCAGATCGACCCAAAAATAATAGACACTGAAGGTGTGGTTGCAAAAGGCTCCATACAAAATCTATGGGTTGCAACCCCTTCCAACCAAGCTTCTCTTTTTTTTTTGAATTGATTATAGATTACCAATATCAAAAAGGAACCATTACATAGTTTCCATCATATATCTGGTCGCAGTCTAATAGACTACATCTAGTATCTATGTTTTACTTTGCCATGCAAGGCCTTTCTAATATAGATAAGTTTTAAGTCTGAATAAAGTATAGCAGAATAGTCATTATAGACTTTACAAAATTTGCTATGCATTCATGCTTTTTTTTTTTTCAGAAAGCTATGCTTTCACTGCAGCTTTCCCATTCATTCCACCCAATTGGTGGATCTAAAGCGATCTTCTCCTTGGTTCACAAAGAATCTTGAACCTCCTTATAATCCTAGATCTTTTTTCAAAGTTTCCACCTTATATTTTTTGTTGTATTTTCTCTGAAACTCCAGATAGTTCCTCAAGAATGGAATGTTGTATTCTTTGTTGAATGGCCAATGCCTCACATATTTGATCTCTTCTTTGTTGACCTCCACCTTCCCATTTTTCAGTAACCTTACAAATTTGTCTTTGGATATCTCCATTTATTGTAACCTGCACAAAAATAGTGTAATATACGAGTCTTCTAGCAGACTCAGTAAGTGCTCTCTTTTTGCCTTGAAACCTTTCCTCATTCCTTGCTTTCATTGAAAACCACAATATTTCAAAAGATAATAAAAGCCAAAATAAGTTAAGAGGTTTATCTAATCCCTCTATTAGACCAAACATAATTTCTTGCCACTTAACCTTTCCTAATTCCCCCCAACCTCCCAGGTTTGCACAAAACATATTCCAGGTTTTCTTTGCAAAGAAACAATCAAAGAAAATGTGTACAATTTTCAGTCTTTCTACACAGATCATAGATTTCCATGCTAGAGGCAAAGAATGGACAAGGAAGCTTTTGCAATATACGCAGCCATTTAAAGTAGGCCTTCTTAGGTTCTAAAACATTATACCACGTCCATTTAAATATATTGATCCATTTTTTTATCCCCAACTCTAATGTTCCTGTTGTACCCAAAATAAAAAATTTGCTTCAATAAGGCATTTTGGTAAAAATGGTCTAAATCTTGTAAAATTGTCATCAAAAGTCCATTTTAGGTCAAACAAAGCATGGGCTTTTTGTGGGTTTACATCGAGGATACTTGCAAATTTTGAAAATTTTGAAAAGTAGGGTTTCACGCCCTTGTTTTTAGGAAAACCCTAAAAAATAGAACCTTTCCAAAAATGAGTCAAAATGATTTTGATAGGTCAATTTCACTTCACGATCACACCGATCAAGTCAGAATCATCAAAAAGTCAAGTTTTCTTTGGTGGGTCTATTTCACTTTTTCAGAAGAAAAGATAGGACCATCGAGGTCATCAATGGTAGATGGCCAGTACCAGGTATGAAGATCTAAGCTTTAGACGTTGCACAAATGAGTCTATGGTGAAAGATGCTTGAAAAGATGCTTCACAACGGAGGGGAATTTCAAAAATGCAAAAATGCAAAAAATAAACTGTTTGGAATGTTGGAAGCTTCACAGATCACGTACGTGCAATGGCAGACGTAGTCAACACATCATCAGCGGTGATGACGTAGTCGACAAACACGTAAACGGCTAGTGTTGATGTTGTACGTAGATGTCAAGCACGGTCAGTCGATGGTGATCGTGGTCAACGCAGTCGACAACACGGTAAACACGAAGCTCGAGAAGGATGAAAATCATCAAAAATGACCAACTCTAGAGCCAAAATGCACCCCTACTGGCCAAGGGTGCACATGATTTCAAGAGGCCAATTGTAGTTGTTAAGAACTGCAAAAATGGTCATCCTCTTCAGAATTTTGCTAGCTTTCCGACGAATCATCAAGCAAGTTCACCAGATTGATCAAACACCGACAAACGAAGGCAAAGGCAGAAGATGTTGAAAGCGAGAGTCATCAAAGACGACAGTCAATCAAGGGAAAATGCACCCCTCTAAGCTAGGGGCACCCAGAAAAGAAAGCTCTCATATGTTAGTCTTTGGATTGGCAATCTCCAGATGATCTTTCTGGATTCAGCCCAGCTTCGCGATGAATCCAACAACCAACTCAAAAGTCATATCAAACGGCAATGGTTGTTGATCTAGCGAGCACGTGAAATAGAGGATAAAATGATGAAAATCAAAGCAACTACACCCCTGCAGGCCAGGGGCGCCCATCATTTTGGGCAACCAAATGTGATTTTTAGAAGCTGTCTTCTCCAAGACATCTTCTCAGCATCCTTCCAACTTCGCGATGAATCCAATTGCCAATCCACGGGACCTGTCAAACGCTCATAAACGAAGATCAAGCGTAAAAACATTGGAGGTGAAGGCAAATTGAAAGACGTGAAGAATTGGCTAAGTACGAAGGAAAATGCACCCTTCTGGAAAAAGGCGCCCAACTTTTTGGAGCATTAGATATAGCTTTCAGGGTTCGCAACTTCCAAGAAGACCTCTTCAGAGTTGATCACTCTTCACGATGAAACCGTCAGCATGAACATTGGAGCAATCAAACTCCCAACAATGAGGGCCGAACTGGAGCATTTCGTCAAAGGTTACGAAGTGCAAATTGTGTCTCAAAAGCACAAAGAAGCCCCTACAGGCCAAGGGCATCCAAGAATTTGAACCTCCTAAAACAATTCTCAGAACTTGCACATACAGTAATCCTTTCCAAGATTCTTCCAGCTTCGCGATGGATTCAACATCTAGACCACAAGAATCATCGATCACTGGAAGATGCAGATTGAAGCATGAGAGGTCAAAGTTGAAGAAATTCAATATCATCTGAAAAATGGCTAACACTGGCAAACAAAGGCACCCTATCTCAAAAAGGCACCTAGAAATTTGAGCCATCAAAACCAGTTTTCATGGTTGACAATCTCCAATAACATCTCTTCAGAGTTGATCCAACTCAAGAACTAAGCACCAACTCAAATATGAGGCACCAACCTCAATTACAACAAGATATGAATCATGCGGACCTCCCAAACTCAGACTGCACTATCAACAAGGTCTGATCTGCTATAGAGTACTCTCTCTCAGTGTGTATGGGGTCTCCAACTTGATTTGTATGCCTTAATATATTTTTGCTGATTGAATAAGCATCTTGCACAGATCTTCCTTAATATACACACATTTGCATTTTTGGAATGAACCTAGATCAACTATATATATGCATTACAATGATGATTACATTCATATGTCAGCCTAGAACATATTTGCAATATCCACAAGTCGGCCACAAACAAAGTCCTTAATCAAACGTGTAACAAGCCATGTCCAAAAGCCCACATGTTAAACCAGAAGTGGGACACGCTATGCGTTACCCAACATAGACTTACATGGACCCAAAGAACATCCACACGCTACCTTCGGCTGACGCACGTTACAATCCTCTGGCGCATCAATTTAGAACATCAACCTACTCGGCCAACTAGCACAGTGAACACTCTATCACTTCTAACTTTCTGTCTGTTGAAGCTCAACCTTTGAAACTTTGGAATCTAATACATCATGAGTAACCTTACTTTAGTTCCAAACCGTAGGCCACAACATTCAACTATGGTAGAATGTTGAGCCAATCACCATGACAATAATTGAAATCTTTTGAATACCTTGACATCAATGACAGAACTGGCCAGCACCTTTAACATCAATGACAACATTTGCTCAACAACTAATGTCCTTGTACACACACCCAGGACAGCAAGTAGAACCACTCCTAGGCCACTAATTCCCTCCTAGGTCACTAATGTTTGAATTTTCAGAGAAAAAACATAGAGAACAAGCAGGACAATAGGTAGGTGGCAAAGGATGGGCTGATTATTTGCATGAATACCAATCCCTTGGTGAGAAATTTCATGCTTCCATGCCATTGGTCGAATTTTGTGGCATCAAATATAGAAACAAACCTAGAGGTGAGAGAGGCCAAGGAAACAACAAAGATTTACAATGTAAGTTGGGTAAGCTAGCTATTCCTAGCTATGATGGGTCAAACAAGTGTACAACACATGCTTGGGTTCAGAAATTGGACACATACTTCTAGCTAAATCCCATGATGGAAAGGGAAGCAATCAAATATGCAACCCTACATTTGGATGGTGAGGCTCAAGAATGGTGGTACCATGGGCTAGTAACCTTGGGCCATGATTATATAACCTCCTAGGCAGATTTCACTCAAAGGTTAATGGATGTATTTGACAGGCGAGATCCCAAATTTCATTTCAGGGAATTGGCACAACTTAAAAAAAGTGGGCTCTTTTGAAGCATACATTTCTAAGTTTCAGAATTGTTTGTGATGGTTACAAATGTATCCTAACATAGATTGATAGTGTTGTTCATGGAAGGATTTGCAGAACCTCTTCGTGGATGGATTAAGGCATTTGAGCCTAACACCCTACAGGATGCCATAAAAAGGGCTAGGAATATGGAGAATGCAACCCCAAAGAACAAATTCCAACCTAAGAAAGATTTTAAGAAGCCATTTCAAAGGGAAGAGACTAGAAGGCCTCGCATGTATGATGAGGTCCATAATGAACCTCGTGGAAAGAAGTTGTGTTTCAGTTTCAAGGAGCCTTGGGAGCCTAGACATAGGTGTTTGGGCAAAGGAAAGGTGCATTACATAGAGGTTGTCTCTAATGACAAAGAGGAAGGAAAGGGAGATGAAGCTCAGGGCAGCGAACATGGTGATTCAAACAGTGAGTGTGGAGATGAGGGTGGACCACCACCTAAGGGATTTAAGGGTGGAACTATTGCTACTCTCAAGTACCCCTAGGTTCAACGTTTTTAGGGTTCAGAGAGTTTTGCAAGGTCAATAGGTGACATTTTAGTGGATAGTGGGGCAACCCACAACTTCATTGATTTTTCCTTGGTGGCAAAGAGGGGTATTCCAACACAGGAATTTGAGGGATTCAGTGTTATGGTGGAAAATTGGTTTAATATGACTTGCACCCAACGGGTTCCACAATTGAGCATCACATTGGGGAATTACACTATCACGGATGATTTTTATGTGGTGGAATTAGGAGATACTAATGCTATCCTAGGAATGCAGTGGCTCCATTCCTTAGGGAAATATTCACAAAATTTTCAAACTATGGAGCTGAAATTCAAAGTAGATGGTAGGAAGGTTGTGTTAAGGGGTATGTCTAATGGTACTCCCAGGATCGTATCAGCAAAAGGGATGGAGAGCATCTTTAGGCACGATGATGTAGCTTGCGTAGCGCAATGCGTAGCGGCCAACATTGAAACTTTTTTCATGTCCAAATTCCAACCTTGTATTTTTGTTTCCGGTTTTGGATTCAACGTTGTCGGTGCTACATTCGAATCTCGAGGAGGGAAGAAACCCTAGCGTCCCTCAGTTGATATTACAGTAGCAGAGAGGAAAGATATTTGCGCTTGCCTTGGATGTGAGATTCGCACGTAGTTGTTTGGCTGGCTTTTCTCATTGCGTGTGCTGCAACTTGGGAAGGAGAAGCTCAGATGTAGGCTGAAATGGAAGCGGGAACAACCAGCTAAGAGGGGACAATTAGCACTTGCTTTTGCTCGATGTTGGACTCCTTTGCCCTCTGCAACATCGTTCAATTTATTCCTCGACTACAGATCTTAGTTTTTTACAGGTCTTTTGTTTTGGTTTTCCGGGGTATTACGAAGAAAAGCGGTGCAACTTAAGAAATACGGAGAAAAACGGGGAAACGCGCCTACGACAGAGACCGTTGACGAACAAGAAGAAGCACTACGGGAGGGTATTTTCAGATTTTAGACGGAACAAGCTCGACAGCAACAATCCAGATTCATGGCAGGGTAAATAAAACAAACGGTCCACGAGGCAACCAATGGTCCCGCTCCAGTCGGGTGGGCCCTAAACTTGGGCTTCAGGTTTTTTTTTTAATCGTGAATGGAAGGCAAACGGTGGCAGAGGGTCCAGCGAGCACAAAGCACAAAGCAGCTCGGGGGACAAGTAAGCAATCGACAAGTTTGTGGGTCCGAGACTATAGCCCGACAAAGACAAGTTTGATCCACTGTCATGACTTTTCTATCGTCATTTTTGTTTTTGGCGTTTTCTTTGTTTCCTCTCGCAAACTTGGGCAAATCAAAACTGTTCAATGTATGATGGTTAAACAAAGGGGTTTGGGGGATAACTTAACTCTAATAGACCAGGGGTCCATGGTAGAGCAGACTCAATCATTGAAAGAAAACAAACTTCCTAAACCCTTGAAGATTGTGGAATGTGTGGTGAACAATTTTTAAACTTTTGGGGGACCCCATGCACAGTTGGCTGGCTCGGTAGCCAGTTTCCTGTATCCAGAATATATGGGCTCTCCTTGGGTTCATACCTTGCATTTCACAAATGGGCTTGCAACTCCTTACAAAGGTAATCCTGGAGTGGATTTTGTAGGAGCTTGGAAACCATGCACATCAAAGCCCTTAAAGGCATGCTTAGAGGATACAGTGGACAAGCCGGTCTTTGTAAATGCTAAGAAGTATAAAGGGATCCTGAGGCGTAGGCAGGCTCGAAAGCTGAGACAAACTCAAAAAAAAAAATTCACTACGATATTACCGAAAGTTCTCAGCAGGGGTGCACAGTTGTCCAATAAGTTTTTTCAAATCGGAGAAAAGAAAAATAAGCAAGATAAGAATATAGAAAATGTAAATCTGATAGAAAATTTGAAGGACTCAGAATCAAGGGGGAACATAACAAAAGTGCAAGACACAAGCAAAGTCGTTGGGGTAGAAATACCTCACGAAAATAAAAACGTTTACAACCCTACGTCCACCCCTTTAATGTGGTCGTCAGAGTTGTATGTGGAGGAGCTCATGAGCATGAAAAGGAGGCTTGAAATTCTAGAAATGAAGGCGTTGTGTGAGGACAGCAGAGTAAAAGGGGCTACAGAGTCCTGGTGCAAAATGGAAAGAGAAAATAAGGTGCTCAAGGAACAAATCTTGAGCTTACAAAGTAACATGGAAAGTGGACAGCAAGAGCTGGCTGCATTTAAACAAGAATTAGACCACCTAAAAGTAGCCAATATTAAGAAAACAGAATTGGCGAAAGGAGAAGACACAACACAAATAAAGGAATTACAATCAGCTTTGATAGACATGGAACTAAAAGAAAGCCAATTGAAAAACTGCATAGAAGAGGCCAAATCATGGTCACAAGTTGTAGGAGGAGCATCAAACAAGCAGAAAGAAATCATAGAAAAGAAAATCCAGGTGCAAACAAGAGAAGAAAAGGACAAACAAAGTAAGGCAACAAATATCATTATCAAAGGCCTAAAGGACTTTAGTGAGAAGGAGAGAACCGACATTTTAGAAAGAGACTTCCTCAAAGACCAGCTGAAGTGGACGGGGCCTATTCAACAAGCAAACCGGATTGGAAGGAAAATAGAGGGAGGAAGGGATAGACACGTTAGAATTATCATGAGGAATATAGAAGACATGAATGCAATTCTAAAGAATAGGGGATTACTCAAAGATTCACACATCTACCTAGATGAGGATTTGACCTTTGCCCAGCAAGAAGCACAAAGGAAAGAATGGGAGAAAGTGAAAACAACAAGGAGTGAAGGAAAGTGGGCATGGCTGAAAAATGGGACAGCTCAAATTAGCGACCATTTAGCAAACAAGAAATAGGGATTAGGGACCCCACAGGAGATTTTGCATATAGTTATTTGAGGAGGAGAAGATCAGCAAGACTGCTAGTTTTTTGGTCAAAATTCATAGCAAAAGATCCAACATTGAAAAGAGTTTCGAGATTTCTTAGCTTTTTTTGATTCTCGGTCCCATAGGCTATTTGGTCTCGTGGACGACATTAAAATCTCTCATTCATTCATTCATTCTAAGGACACTACTGAGGATGGCACTCCATATCATGTAGACATCCAACCCATATTGGATAAACATAGTTTAGTTTTTGGTGAGATTCCTCCAAGTAGAGGAGTTGAGCATGTTGTTGAGTTGGAGGGTCCAAACTAGTTATCACCACTCCTTATCGGCATCCGAAGAAGTTCAAGGAATAGATTGAAAAATCCATTGAGGAGCTGCTTGATATGGGGCACATTAGGCCTAGTTCAAGCACCTTTGCTTTTTTTCTTGTCTTGATGAAGAAGGATGGGACCATGAGGATGTGCATAGACTATTGTGCCCTCAATAAGAAGACTATAAAGAACATATACCATATTCCACGGATTGATGAGTTGTTGGATGAATTGCACGAAGTAGTATACTTCTCGAAGATTGATCTTTGATCAAGGTATCATCAGATTAGAGTGAGAGAGTAGGACATCCACAAGACTGCTTTCAAGTGTCATTATGGGCACTACGAGTTTTTGGTTATGCCCTACGGGCTAACCAATGCACCAACTACCTTCCAATCCTGTATGAACCACATATTTAATAAACGGTTGAGGAAGTCCTCATTGGTGTTCTTCTATGATATACTCATCTACAACCGAACTTGGGAAGAGAACTTTAAACATCTTGATGAGGTATTGAGTATCATGGAGGCTCAGTCACTGTTTGCTAAGGAATCTAAGTGTAAGTTTGGGATGATCAAGATTGTCTACTTGGGTCATGTGATCAATGTTAAGGGGGTTCAGGTTCACTAGGAGAAGATTTGGGCAATCATTGATTGGCTACCACTGAGGACATTGATAGAGAGTTGCGAGGGTTCTTTGGATTATGTAGCTACTACAACAGGTTTGTAAGAGGGTTTTCACAATTAGGTTCACCCCTAACAAACCTTACCAAAAAAGGGGCTTTTACATGGTCGAAAGAGGCTCAACAAGCATTTGACGAGCTTAAAAAGGTGATGAGCTCTTGTCCCGTGTTGGCATTACCAGATTTTACTCAGCCCTTCATTCTTGAGTGTGATGCATCAAGGGAAGGCATTGGAGTAGTTGTAATGCAGAACAAGCACCCCATTGCATATGAGAGCCGTAAACTTAGGGATAATGAGAGGCTCTACTCCAACTATGACAAGGAGATGCTTGCCATAATGCATGCATTGGCAAAGTTTAGACAGTATCTTGTAGGTGGAAAATTTGTGGTAAGGACCGACCATAATAGCTCGAGGTACTTTCTAGAGCAAAAAGATCTAAATGAACAACAATAAAAATGGGTCAGCAAGGTACATGCTTATGATTTTGACATAGAATATGTCAAGGGGAAGAAGAATGTAGATGGGGATGCTCTCTCTAGGAATCCTTTTGTTCGCTCTTTAGTGGAAATCTTAGCTGATTGTAAGGCTCGCCTTTTGGTGGAGTATTCCAAAAACACAAGTGCATGTGAGATCTTGGATGGGAAGACACAAGATGATAGATATAGGGTGGTAGATGATATCATCTAATACAAGGGCAGAATTTATTTGGTTCTTGAGTCCAAACTTAAGGAGAAGATCTTGAGAGCCGTCCACAATACACCCTTGGCAAGACATTCTAGATACTTTAAGACATACAAGCAAGTTAGGGAGAGGTTCTCATGGAAGGGCCTCAAGGAGGATGTCTTGAGACATGTGAGACATTGTATGACTTGTTAGCAAAACAAGTCAGAGCACACTTTTCCAGCTGGGTTACTTCAACCATTGCCCATTCTAGAACAAAAATGGGAAAGTGCATCTATGGATTTCATCATTGGTATACTAAAGGTACAAAGCATGGATTGCATTTTTGTAGTTGTTGATCAACTGACGAAGTTTGCTCATTTCTTCACCATCTCTACAAAGTTTAAGGCACCTTAGACAGCAGAGTTGGTTTCCAAAGAGGTGTTTAGGCTCCATGGTTTTCCGAATAACATAGTTAGCGATAGGGATAGCAAGTTCCTCCACGCGTTTTGGCAAGAGTTATTCAGGTTAGCTGGCACAAAGTTGACTCCTAGCATGAGTTACCGCTCTTGGACAAATGGCTAGACAAAGATCGTGTACAAATGGGTTGAGGGATATTTGTGTAACTATGTGGTAGGGAAACAAAGAGCTTGGATCAGGGGGTTGCGCTTGGGTGAACACTGCTATAACACCACCTATCATATGTCGACTGAAATGACTCCTTTCCGAGCATTATATGGTTATGATGCTCCATCATTCTTGGACTTACTTTTGGTGACAGCAGGACTCCCAAAGCCAAGGATTGGATCCAAGAGAGTCAAGATATTCTTAGATCTCTCAAGGATAACCTCTAGAGTGTTTGAAATCAGCAAAAGATGTATGCCGACAAGCATAGGGTAGAGAGAAGTTTTGAGGTAGGGGACTTGGCTTTCTTGCATCTACAACCTTACATGCAGTCCTCCTTGAAGAAAAGTGTAGCCAAGAAGTTAAACCTTGCTTCTATGGTCCTTATAAGGTTGTTCACAGGGTGGGGGAAGTGGTGTTGTGACCTTTTTCACACATCACCCCATCCCAGATGGGGACCCCCTAATTTTTGCTCCATTTTGGTCTTTTGGCTTTGGTTAGTGCATCTCTCTCTCTATCTCTAGTCCTTCCGGGGATGTCCCGTCGTTTGACCTGGGTTGAAGTATTGGTTAAGTCTGTGTAATTAGGGTTTTCATCCTTCAGGCTTATTTAAGGTCAAACTGAGTTATAAAATTGAAATCCAGGCTTAGTACAGCAATCACAAAGCTTTCGGCAGGGTCCCATTAAATTTTCACTGTATTCCGGCAACTTGCTATTTTTAGTAAGTATTCAATTTGGGACTATTTTGTTGAACTTTTGGAATTCTGTCAGTTCCACCACATTCAGGTAACATCAAGATGCTTGCATGTAAATTTTGAGCCAGATCGGACAATTTGCTATTTTTAGCAGCTCGGGCTTCAAGAGCCATTTTTAGGGGTCAAACATATGATTCTTCATTGCATGTCTGGAGATTACTTCTGGGTTTCTTGAAACCTTCGCAGCGATGTAACATGCAAACCAAGATGATCACTTTCAGAATTCAGCCTTCAGAGGCTATTTTTAGGGTTTGCATGCAGAGTTTTCTGACGCATGTCCGGATATTCCTTCTGGGTTTTTCAAGAGCTACGCTACAGTGTGACGTGCAAGCGAAGAAGATCAAATTTCGAGGACTTACTATTTTTAGCTAGTACATGCATGCAGACCAGTTTTCTGGGTTTTTCTGGCTTTCTTGAGACCCCACGGGCAATATAACATGCAAAACCATCCGGCAGTGGATGAGTCACTTTTCAGGCAGTTTCTATTTTTAGCAAGTACACTCTGGCAACCGCCTAACACTCCAGTTCAGCAAGCAGAACGACATGCAGAAGGAACGAAGTCAAACGGAGACCGTTCGGGATGCATGCAGGTCAAATTAGGGTTTCCACTTTTATAGGGGGTGAAATCCAGAAATTGTCAAAACGAAGCACCTCACCAACATCAGCACACTTCAAGGTACTTGCTGGCAAAATTTGAGCTAAATAGGAGAACTTACTATTTTTAGTAAGTCAGGGCATGGCTATAAATAGCAGGTCTGCACCCGAGGTTGGCATCAGAGCGACACTCAAGTTCTCAGGATCAGGCGTTGCAATTTTCAGGCAAAACGGAGCTACTGAAGTCAGAAAGTCAAGAACTTACTATAAATAGCAGGTGGCTATAAATAGCAGGTCAGGGTAGAGGACTAGCAAAACAGGTTCACAGGGCAAAGAAGATCAGATGGTGAAATTTTCAAGCAAAACGGAGCTATAGGGGTCGAAAATCAAGGGACTTTCTAAAAATAGACGATGAAGACGAAGGCAGGCAAAGGTATAAAATTTTTTCTAAGTCTGGAAAGTGAGAGCATACCCTCTCAAATGCGCCCTCACCTTAAGAGATTAATGAAAGCCTTGAAAATTTCTAAGGCACGAAAATAAAAGTGGCCTACCTCATTTGCGCCCAAGGTAAGGTGAAACCCTCAAAAATTTCTAAGTCATTGAAATGAGAGTAGAACCTAGGAAATGCGCCTAAGGTTATTGGAGGCTAAAGAAACGCCTAAGGCAAAAGTGAAGCTTCATAGGCAAAATGCGCCCAGCCAAGATGAATTTATAAAAATATTCTAAGGCAAAAGTGGAAGTAGACATGTCTATTTGCGCCTTCAAGGTAAATGGGAAGGCTTAAAATTTCTAAGTCATTGAAATGAAAGTTCAACATATGAAATGCGCCCTCACCTTGGAAGAATATTGAAAATGTTGGAAAAGGTTCTAAGGCATGAAAATTAAAGCAGCCACCCTCATTTGCGCCCTCAACTTGAAGCTAAGTGGGTGGAAAACGTCTAAGGCGTGAAGATGAAAGTGCAGCCTATGAAATGCGCCCAAAGGTGAGTGAAAGCCTTGAAGAAATATTCTAAAGGCATGAGAAACGAAAGCACCACCTCTCATTTGCGCCCAAGGAGGAATGGAAGTCTAGAAATATTCTAAGACACGAAAATAAAAGTTGCCTAGTGGAAATGCGCCCTCAAGGTAAATGTCCTTGGCAAAAGCTCACCCTAGCAAATGCACCCAAGCTAAGTCAAGGGGTTTAAAGATTTCCTAAGGCGTGGAAATTTAAAGCTTGCCTAGTTAAAATACGCCCAAGAAAGGAAGAGAATGTTAATAAAATTTCTAAGGCATGGAGATTTTTAATTAAATAAAATAAAATACCAAGGGGTTAAGTGCGCCAGAAGTGTAAAATGAAGAATGCTTTTCTAAGTGAAATAAATATTTCACCGGAAGGAAATATACGCCTAAGGGGGGGTGAAGATTTAAATTTTCTATCAAGTGTGTGAAGTGGAGAAATTCCTAAGGCGTGAGAATTTAAAAAAATTGAATAAACGGAAAGAGTGGGTGAATATGAAAATTTTCCAAGGACATTTAAACGGGGTTGAGGACTTGATGAAATATTTTCTAAGTGAAAATTAAATGAACCCGTTTAAAATACACCCATGAGTCGGGAAATTTCAAAATTAATTTCCTAAGGGAAATTTTAATATTTTCAGAGGAATTTCGTTTTGCCTAAATTATTTTCCTAACGGAAATTAAATCTCAGAGGATGAGTTATTTCGAACAGGCAAGTGATTTTAAATCACCCGGAGTTGAATATTTTAAAGAGAAAATTTAAAATGTCTAAGGCAAATTTTATGAAATTGAGGATTTAAATGACAGACATTTTAAAAGTTGGAAATAAATTTACAACTCCCACGAATTTTTCGAGTTGAATTCAATTAAACACTGCGAGATTTTAAAGTGGGATTTTAAACCGAATCAAGTGATTTTTCTCGCAGGTTGTTTAAATCACCAAGAGTTAACTGGCAAACCAAGAGGAAAAATTCGAATTTTTTTACAAGGAAGGAATCATTATTAATGGCAACTGCCATAATGACTAGCTGACGACTAGCCCACTAATGCGCTTGAATTAGAAGATTTCGAACGAAGAGAGTGGAGAATTGATGAAGGTACTAAAAATAGCCCCAGCATTACTTGGCAGGATTCTGCGAGAAGAATTATTTAAGCAGTCTCTTCCCTCATTTCTCCTCACATTTTTCGAAGTTGAAGTTGCTGAAGGAGTTCTTGAGAGATTGAAATATTTTCGAAGTTGTTGAGGAGAGAATTTCTTTGAGCGTTTATTTTATTTCGGAGTGTTGAGTTGCTGAAAGTGCGGAGTTGCAGAAATTTATTGTGTGCTGAGGATTTATTTCAAAGTTGCTGAATATTGAAGTTGCACGAAAGTTGAAGCTTGCTGCAGATTTTATTTATTCGAGCTGCTGAAAGTTAGTTGCTGAGAAGAAGTTGAAAGTTGCTGAGGTTGACAGAATTTGAGGAGAAAGATTTAATTTATTTTGTGCTGAGGAAATAACCACATTGCTGAAAGTTAGTAGTTGGCTGTGATTTTCTTCGCTAGTCAGAAGTGCAGTTGCTGGAAGCTTCTTTATAAGCTCAGAGCTTTTATACAGTTTGAGGTTTGGAGTTAGATAATTATGCTGAAGAATTTTATTTTCACAGGCTAACTCCACGTTCGCAATCGCCTCGGAGGCTATTTATTTTATTAAATCTGCAGCCTAGCTTATTGTTATTCTATTTTATTTTGCAGATGGCTGGAGCAAAGGATGTTGCTGGAACAAGCAGAGCCGCAGGCAGAGTTGCAAATGTTGAAACGGCCAAGGTTAGCTCATCCCGGCAGGCAATGATCAAAAGGCTCGCCAAGTCATTTCTCCCAAAATCGGCAATTGTTTCAAAGTTGGCAGGGTTAAGTGACACCAACCTCGGGTCATTTAATCTAAATGCACTCAAGTCTAGGATGTACGGACTGGGAGGCCATCAACCATCAGTCACGGCACATAACATCATGAAGAGTGGTATCTATGCAGCCGTTGGTTTTCCACCAACAATTCAGTGCCCGGAACTAATTATGGTGTGCGCGAACCACTACAAGCCGGAGCGTAGAACCATTGTCTCGCCGGATGGCAAATTGCTTGCCAACTTCACGCCAGATGCCATCGGAGAGGCATTTGGGATTCCTACCGCCGAAAAGATGCTCTACAGATCAAAGGAGAGGGCGGATAAAATGTACTCCACCTCCTTCGAGAGGGTTGATGCGGTCATCAACAGAGTTTGGATGCAAAAGCCGAAGCCACCTCGCACTAGACTCCCAAAGCAGATAATTGCCGAAGATGTGAAACAGGAATACTGCGACTTGATGATGATGCTGAGCCGAATAAATGGGAGTGCACAAGCCTACTTCTTCGAGCCTTGGATGTTCTACTTCATCGAGATCATATTGGAAGGAAAGGAATGTGTTGACTGGGCAAGAATGATCAGTGATAACATAGATGAGCAGTTCAGGAGCCTGAGGGGGACGAAAACCTTTTACATGAGCTCGTATGTGATATATATGCTGGCAAGAATGACCAAGTATCGAGGGATTACATACAAGGAGCCAATAGGCTGTGCACCTGATCAGTTCAAAATCCATGAGGCCTGCACACAGTTGCATCTAGCTAACCCTGCCAGTTACAAACGGGCTAATGATGCATTCACAATGCACATCACGAGGACCCTTCAGCGGAGAACGCAGCAAAGAATATCCAAAGAGGCACAAGCATTGATTGAGGAATACGGATATTGGCTCATCCAATTTCCGAAATTCACTTACATTAGGCTGCAGGGGTTCACTTCGTATCCATACCGGCTACCGAGGTACCCCACCGATCACATTATAATGCTGGAAATATCTAGGCAGTTGATCGCCTATGATAAGATTCAAAAAAGAAGAAGAAGGGTGGACTTGACTTTCCTATTGCCATGGGAAATTCCACTGAGGTGTGTCCCTCCTTGCAGGCAGCTCGAGAGGCAGAGGATGAGCTGCAATTCTATCATCTATCGTATCACACAGGCAGACAGGATTTCATCCTTACAGAAACATCCGAATGATACAGAACGTCGAGTACCGACACAAGGCCCACATTGAAGACTTTTGGGCAAATGTTGTTGATGAGGTTGAGATAAGGAAAAGGATGTTTTCCAGGCTTCCCCTCAAATTGATCAGGGAATGTGAGATCATTCCAATTCCCGACCAGGTGGAAGAGGATGTCAACGTTATGCAACCCGACTATGGTTCAGTCAGGGATACTTCGGTCCCACCACCTGATTGGTCCGAGCTAGAAATCATGGACTTGGACACGCTCTCTATTCCGGTGTTGACTTTCACAAGGGCTTGGGTCGATAGACATGTATGCAGACTTAAGAGCAGATCGATCGCCCTTACTTATAGCTTGATGGGTGACCCAAGGCCGCTATCGGTGAGAAGGGGAAAACAGGTTGCTCAAACACCGGAAGCACAAGTAGAAGTACCAACCCAGCCGATACCGTTGAGGATGGAACAAGCATCACCTATGCACTCACAAACTCGGTCTTCGAGTTTGAGAGTGATTTCATTATTTGCTGATCAGAGGGCAGGATTGGGTGAAGAGCGGGAGCTTGAGGAGGTGGATCAACCCAACATCCGAGAATCAGATAGTATAAGCGTCAGTGCATCCAGGGCTGGCCGACAAGAGGAAGAAGAGGAAACAGTGGCTGACACTCGTTTCCAACAGATGTTGGACATGACATTGGAGGAAGAGGAAAACACAGAACAGGGGACCCAAGGGTCAGGAGATACGCAGCTCGTGGAAGATGATGAGCCCGAGCAGAACAGTGCGAGAAGAGAAGAAGTGCACGAGGTGGAGGCAACGGAGGAGCAACCCCTTGTCATTTGCAATCTGCAGCAGACGGTGCCGGATTGGCTTTCGGACAGAATGAGAAGAGAACCCGAGGATGATACGGATCCAGCCATCGAGATGGAGGAGTTCCTCAGGAGGATTAGTGCGCCTCCAGAAAAGAAAAGGGCTAGGAAATTCTCGAAGATCTCGACTGATGAGTCAAGCTCTCGCACGCTTCAGGTGGCCATTCCGAGAGAGGAATATGATCGAGCCTGTTGTGACCTTTTTCACACATCACCCCATCAAGATGGGGACCCCCTAAATTTTGCTCCATTCTGGTCTTTTGGCTTTGGTTCGCTCTCTCTCTGGTCTCTGGTCCTTCCGGGGATGTCCTGTCGTTTGACCCAGGTTAAAGTATTGGTTAAGTCTGTGTAATTAGGGTTTTCATCCTTCAGGCTTATTAAGGGTCAAACTGAGTCACGAAATTGAAATCTAAGCTTAGTACAGCAGCAGAAGACTTCCAGCAGAGTCCCCCTAAATTTTCACTGTATTCCGGCAACTTACTATTTTTAGTAAGTATTCAATTTGGGACTATTTTATTGAGATTTTGGAATTCTGTCAGTTCCACTGCATCCGGGTAACATCAAGCTGCCTACACGTAAATTTTGAGCCAGATCAGACGACTTGCTATTTTTGGCAGTTCAGGCTTCAAGAGCCATTTTCAGGGTTTCCACATGAGCTTTTCAGATGCATGTCTGGAGAATCCTTCTGGGTTTTCCAAAACCTTCGCAGTGATGTAACATGCAAACCGAGACGACCACTTTCAGAAGTCAGCCTTCGGAGGCTATTTTTAGGGTTCGCATGCAGTGTTTTTCAACGCATGTCGGGTTTTTCCTTCTGGGTTTTTCAAGAGCTTTGCAACAATGTGACATGCAAGCGGAGAAGATCGAGTTTTGAGGACTTACTATTTTTAGCCAGTGCATGCATGCAGACCAGTTTTCTGGGTTTTTCTGGGTTTTTTGAGATCCCACGCGCAATATGACATGCAAAACCATCCGGTAGTGGATGAGTCACTTTTCAGGCAGTTTCTATTTTTAGCAGGTACACTCTGGCAGCCGCCCCCAACACTCCAGTTCAGCAAACAGAACGACATGCAGAAGGAACGAAGTCAAACGGAGACCGTTCGGGATACATACAAGTCAAATTAGGGTTTCCACTTTTATAGGGGGTAAAATCCAAAAATAGCCGAAACGAAGCACCCCACCAATGTCAGCACACTTCAAGGTACCTGCTGGCAAAATTTGAGCGAAATCGGAGAACTTACTATTTTTAGTAAGTCAGGGCACGGCTATAAATAGCAGGTCTGCACCCGAGGTTGGCATCAGAGTGACACTCAAGCTATCAAGATCAAGCGTTGCAACTTTCAGGCAAAACGGAGCTACTGAAGTCAGAAAGTCAAAACTTACTATAAATAGCAGGTGGCTATAAATAGCAGGTCAGGGCAGAGGACTGGCAAAACAGGTTCACAAGGTGAAGAAGATCATATGATGAAATTTTCAGGCAAAACGGAGCCTTAGAGGTTGAAAATCAAGGGACTTGCTAAAAATAGCACAACTTGCTAAAAATAGAATGCAAAAGCAATAGCAAGCAGAGACATGAAAATTTTCTAAGTATGGGAAAATGAAAGCAAGAGCTCTAAAAGGTGCCCACCTCAAGAATGAAATCTGGAAATTTTCTAAGTACAAAATTCAAAGTTGAGCAGAGAAAATGCGCCCACCTTCAAGGTTGATAGCTTTAAAATGTTCTAAGGCATTGAAAATAAAAGTGGCCTACCTCAAATGCGCCCTCACCTTGAGAAGGATAGTGGAAGCTTTGAAAAACGCCTAAGGCATGAAATAAAAGCATGGCATTCTAAATGCGCCCTCACCCCCAAGTCATGTTGAGAGAGTTCAAAAGTTTCTAAGTGTTAAAACAAAAGCTCATGGGTCAAAATGCGCCCAAGGGGTCAAGAGGGTGAAAATTCTACTAAGGCAAAATTGAAAGTTCAACTAAGGAAATGCGCCCAAGTTGACAAGGAAATGCGCCCTCACTTGAAAGCACCCCCCTTCATTTGCGCCCAAGGTTCTTGGAGCCTAAAAAATGCCTAAGTGTGAGGAAATGGAAGCTTGCCTATGAAAATGCGCCCTCAAGTGTGTGAGAAAGCGGCTAAGGCATGGAAATGAAAGCTTGCCTATGTATTTGCGCCCAAGGAGGATGTGGAAGTAAAAAAACGCCTAAGGCAAAAAACAAAAGCTTCAAGGTCAAAATGCACCCTCACCTTGGAAGAATATTGAAAGTGTTGGAAAATGTTCTAAGGCAAAAACGGGAGTAGCCATGGCAAAATGCGCCCTCAAGGTAAGTGGGAAGAGTTAAAATGCGCCCACCTAGTAAAAAAAGCGGCTAAGGCACAAAATAAAAGTGGCCTACCTCATATGCGCCCAAGGATATTGGAAGTAAAAAAACGCCTAAGGCAAAATTGGAAATTGACATGCCCATTTGCGCCCACCTTGAGGAAGAGCCTTGAAAGGCATGAAAATGAAAGCTACCCCCTTGAAATGCGCCCAGCTTGTGGTAGAGGAAGGTGATTCTTTTTTCAAGGCATAGATTGAAAGCTTGCCACTCAAAATGCGCCCTTGAAGAAGTTGAAGTGGAGTTTTTTTTTAATTTTTCTAAGTGGCAAGATGAGAGTAGACATGTCTATTTGCGCCCTCAAGTAAAGGTGAAGCATGAAAATTTTCTGAGTGAAAAACGTCTAAGGCAAAGTGAAGGCTTAGCATATCAAGTGCGCCCAGCTTGTGGGTGATTTAAAAAATCCTCTAAGACATGGAAATTAAAAGGTACCAAGAAGAAATACGCCCAAGAAATGAGAGGGATTTAAATTTTAATTCCTAAGGCATGGAGATTTTTTTTAATCAGAGAAAAATAATACCAAGAGGTCAAGTACGCTAGAGTTAGAAAATGTCAAGAATTAATTTCATTTTTTTTCTAAGTGGAATAAATATTTCACCAGAGAAAATACGCCCTTGGCATGGAAGGATGATTTGATGAATTTTAAAATTTTCCAAAGGCAGTTGAAGGTTGACGAATATTTATCAGGGGAAGATTTAATATTGATGAATATTTTCCATGGGTCAAATGGAAAATTAAATGAACCTCTTTAAACGGCACCCATGAATTGACAGAATTTTAAAATTAATTTCCTAAGGGAAATTTTAATATTTTCAGAGGAATTTCGTTTTGCCTAGATTATTTTCCTAACGGAAATTAAATCTCAGAGGATGAATTATTTCGAGCAGGCAAATAATTTTTAATCACCCGGAGTTGAACATTTTAAAGAGAGAATTTAAAATGTCTAAGGCAAATTTTATGAAATCGAGGATTTAAATGACAGACATTTTAAAAGTTGGAAATAAATTTACAACTCCCACGAAATTTTTCGAGTTGAATTTATTTAAACACTGCGAGATTTTAAAATGGAATTTTAAATCAAGTCAAGTGATTTTTTTCTCGCGAGTTGTTTAAATCGCCAAGAGTTAACTGGCAGACTAAGAGGAAGAATTCGAATTTTTACAAGGAAGGAATCATTATTAATGGCAACTGCCATAATGACCGGCTGACGACTAGCCCACTACTGCGCTTGAATTAGAAGATTCCGAACGAAGAGAGTGGAAAATTGATGAAGGTGCTAAAAATAGCCCCAGCACTACTTAGCAGGATTCTCCGAGAAGAATTATTTAAACAATCTCTTCTCTCATTTCTCCTCACTTTTTTTTTGAAGTTGAAGTTGCTGAAGAAGTTCTTGAAATATTTTCGAAGTTGTTGAGGAGAGAATTTCTTTGAGAGTTTCGGAGTGTTGAATTGCTGCAAAGTGTTGAGTTGCAGAAATTTATATTGTGCTGGGGATTTATTTCGAAATTGCTGAGTATTGAAGTTGCACGAAAGTTGAAGCTTGCTGCAGATTTTACTTATTCGAGCTGCTAGAAGTTGAAAGTTGCTGAGGTTGACGAAGTCAAGACAAAGGATTTAATTCATTTTGTGCTGAGAAAGTATCCACATTGCTGAAAGTTGGTAGTTGGCTGCAATTTTCTTCGCCAGTCGGAAGTGCAGTCGTTGAAAGCTTCTTTATAAGCTTGAAGTTTTTTATACAGTACGAGGTTTGGAGTTAGTAATTTATGCTGAGAGTTTTTATTTTCAAAAAGCTAACTCCACGTTCGCAGCCGTCTCGGAGGTTACTTCATTTTATTTAAAAATCTGCAGCCTAGCTTATTGCTATTCTATTTTATTTTGCAGATGGCCGGAGCAAAGGATGTTGCAGGAACAAGCAGAGCCGCAGGCAGAGCTGCAAACACTGAAGCAGGCAAGGCTAGCTCATCCCGGCAGGCAATGATTAAAAGGCTCGCTAAGCCATTTCTCCCAAAGTCAGCAATAGTTTCAAAGTTGGCAGGATTAAATGACACCAACCTTGGTTCATTTAATCTAAATGCACTCAAATCGAGGATGTTCGGGCTAGGGGGCCATCAACCATCAGTCACGGCACATAATATAATGAAGAGTGGAATCTACGCAGCTGCTGTTTTCCGCCAGCAATTCAGTGTCCGGAGCTAATTATGGAAGTGCGCCAATCACTACAAGCCAGAACGTAGGACGATTGTCTCTCCGGATGGTAAACTGCTCGCCAACTTCACACCGGATGCCATCGGAGAGGCATTTGGGATTCCGACTGCTGAGGAGATGTTATATAGGACAAATAAGAGGGCAGATAAGATGTACTCTTCCTCTTTCGAAAGAGTCACTGCAGTCATCAACAGAGTTTGGATGCAGAAGCCGAGGCCACCCCGCACTAAGCTCCCAAAGCAGATAATTGCCGAGGACGTGAAACAAGAATACTGTGATTTGATAATGATGTTGAGCCGGGTAAATGGGAGTGCACAGGCTTACATTTTCGAGCCTTGGATGTTCTACTTCATCGAGATTATCTTGGAGGGAAAGGAGTGTGTCGATTGGGCTAGGATGATTAGCAACCACATCGATGAGCAATTCAGGAGCCTGAGGGTGACGAAGACTTTCTACATGAGCTCATATGTAATTTACATGTTGGCCAGAATGACTAAGTACAGAGGGATTTCGTACAAGGAGCCAATCGGCTGTGCCCCTGGTCAATTCAAAATCCATGAAGCCTGCACACAGCTACATTTAGCTAACACTGCCAACTATAAACGGGCAAATGATGCATTCACAATGCACATTGCGAGGACACTTCAGCAGAGGACGCAGCAGAGAATATCTAAAGAAGCACAGACATTGATTGAGGAATATGGGTATTGGCTCATCCAATTCCCGAAATTCACATATATTAGGCTGCAGGGGTTCACTTCGTATCCGTATCGGTTACCACGATACCCCACTGATCACATAGTAATGCTTGAGGTATCTAGGCAATTGATTGCCTACGATAAGATTCAGAAAAGGAAAAAGAAGGGTGGACTTGATTTCCCTATCACCATGGGAAATTCCATTGAGGTGTGTCCCTCTTTGCAGGCAGCCCGAGAGGCAGAGGACGAGCTGCAATCTTATCATTTGTCATATCACACAGGCAGGCAGGATTTCGATCCTTACAGGAACATCCGGATGATACAGAACGTTGAATACCGGCACAGAGCTCATCTGGAGGACTTTTGGGCAAATGCAGTGGATGAGGCTGAGATAAGAAGAAGGATGTTTTCCAGACTTCCTCTCAAGTTGATTAGAGAATGTGAGATTATTCCAGTTCCCGACCAGGTGGAGGAGGATGTCAACGTTATGCAACCCGACTATGGTTCAGTTAGGGATACTCCTGTCCCACCACCTGATTGGTCCGAGCCAGAGATCATGGACTTGGACACGCTTTCTATCCCGGTGATGACTTTTACCAGGACTTGGGTCGACAGACATGTATGCAGACTCAAGAGCAAGTCGATCGCCCTTACTTATAGCTTGATGGGTGACCCAAGGCCGTTATCGGTAAAAAAGGGGAAACAAATTGCTCAGACATCGAGGGCACAAGTAGAAGTGCCAACCCAACCGATACCGTTGAGGATAGAACAAGCATCACCCGTGCACTCACAAACTCAGTCTTCGAGTTTGAGAGTGGTTTCATTATTTGCCGATCAGAGGGCAGGATTGGAGGAAGAGCGGGGACTTGAGGAGGTAGATCAGCCCAACGCCCGGGAATCAGCTAGTGTCAGTCTATCCAGGGGCGGCCAACAGGAGGAGGAAGAGGAAACAATGGCCGACACCCATTTTCAGCAGATGTTGGACACGGCTTTGGAAGAAGAAGAAAACACAGAACAGGGGACCCAAGGGTCGGGAGATACTCAGCTTATAGAGGAGGATGAGCCCGAGCAAACCAGTGCAAGAAGGGAGGAAGTGCACGAGATGGAGGCAACAGAAGAACAACCCCTTGTCATTTGTAATCCACAGCAGACAGTGCCTGATTGGCTTTCCGACAGAATGAGGAGAGAACCCGAGGATGATACGGATCCGGCCATTGAGATGGAGGAGTTCCTCAGGAGGATCAGTGCGCCACCAGAGAAGAAAAGGGCCCGAAAGTTTTCAAAGATCTCGACCGACGAGTCAGGCTCTCGCACGCTTCAGGTGGCTATTCCGAGGGAAGATTGTGATCGAACCGAGGAGAGGCCTGAAAATTACGTGATCACCACAGTAGAGTTGGGTCGTCCTACGGGAGCCCAAGTTATCGAGGAGTTCGATAACTCCTATCAGGCATTGAAGGATCAGTTGCTCCGCACGGAGGGGAAGTATAAGAAATTGAAGAAGGAGCACAAAACCTTGATAGGATACGTGCAAAATCTAGCACGTCCAGGTGAACCAGCAAACCCAGCAGTAGAACGTCCATCAGAGCTTCCGAAGGAGTCAGTTGTTGCCTTAGAGGATTTGAAGAAAATGGAAACGGAGGCAGACAAGTGGGTTAGCCGTGTTCATACTGAGACAGGGAAATTCATGGAGGACCTCGCCGATGCTTATCGACAGGCCTCAAGTATTTTGGCACGGATGGATATAGTAGATCAGGCCTGGGGTGATACTCGCATCTATCAAACGAAGACTGTACTTCGTTTGGGGGCTTTGATGCATATACCTCTAGAAACCTTGGTGGATGGAGGTGTAATTCAGAGAGGTGATAGGTATGATTTCACCAGTTGGTACTCCTCGGTGGTCACAGGCCGTGGATTTCACGACGCAGCAAGGGCAGATTCAGCTAAAGTGAGGAAAGCAATGGGCAACATCTTGGGGGGAGTCCTCAATACATTAGAAGCCATATTTGCTAGAAAGTTGGTCCCAGAGGAGATAACTGCTGATGGCTTGAAAAGTAGACTGCCTCCATTCTTCTCAGCTGCGAGGTCACTTGTCCTGGATGACTTTGAGAATGTCTCCACATTCTCTAGTATAATTCAGCATACCCAGGACGCCTTAGTGACATGGAGGAAATCTTACACCAGATACGGACAGACGGTAGCAGTCTTGGAGTTCCAGCTCAACCATATTCCACCGATCTCTGCACAGGAGGTTGAAGCAGTATTGGCCCAGTTGATCGAGTTTGCTATCCGGGAGAAGGCCAGTGGGAACGCTCTTATGGATGAGGATCTTCTTGATGATGGTAGTGGGCATTAATTGCTCATTATGATTCCTGCAGGGGAGTGGAGAATATTCTGTGCATTCATTGCCCACTCCTCTCTGTGGCGGTTTTTAGGGCAGAAACCCTAATCAGGGCATAGGTGGCTCGATCTAAGCCCTTCATTGTAATTCGATCTAAACCGTCCACTGAATTGGACTTATTATAAAAGGGGCATCCCCCCTCATTTGTAAGATATTAGATAGAGATTAGAATTGGAATTGGATCAGAGCTAGAGAGTAGAAGGCATATAGCATTTAGCTTAGAAGTTAGCTTAGATTGAGGAGGAAAGGAAGTTTTCCCATTGAGGACTTTGTAAGAAGTTGTTGTGAACACTCTCATAATATAAAGATTTATCATTGTTTGGTGGTTCTATCTTCTATTGTGAGTAGCTAGCAAGGCTTGTTCGTCTTTCCAATTCAAGTGGATAGAGTAGAGTAGACTTTGTTTATGCAAGTAGTTGTTAATTGTGGAGTGTGGCGTTGTGATTTGAGCATATCTTCTTTCATCCATACCACTAGCGGGCTTACTGATGGTAAGTTCGCCTTGCGTGGTCAACTGGAGTATCAGCACTTAACTTCGATTGTGGTTCATATGTTTGTATGCGTCGTATTGACGGTATGAACATGTTGCGTCATAGTTTGAACACTTTTCTCATCCTTTGAAGATTGCACCAACTTTGTCAAAGTTGTTCGAAAGGAGACAAAGCAAAGTTTGGTTTGAAGATTGTTTAAGTCGATCCTCGTCCTCCACCCTTTAGAAGTAGATTTGTAGAATCCCTATCCCTATCCCCTTTAAATTCTGCATTTTCCGAGTCAGTCTAGATACCAGAACAATATTGCCAAATCATTCATGTCCTAATTGCTTCACAGAATCGAACAACTACGTAAGTCCCCTTGAAATAACCAGCAAAACACATCAACCAACTGAGTCTATTCGCGATAAAAGGAACCTTGGAGTCAAACACATGAACTTTCAAGCAATCTTAGCATGTGGGACACTTTGATCAAGAGAGAATAGAGTGACCGTTGGACAACTTTATTCTATGCTGGCGTTGTCATAAAAGGCACCTCAACAGAGCCGAGGAGAGGCCCGAGAACTATGTGATCACCACTGTGGAGTTGGGTCATCCTACGGGAGCCCAAATTGTCGAGGAGTTCGATAACTCCTATCAGGCGCTGAAGGATCAGTTGCTCCGCACGGAGGGGAAGTATAAGAAATTGAAGAAGGAGCACAAAACCTTGATAGGATATGTGCAGAGTCTAGCACGTCCAGGTGAACCGGCAAACCCAACAGTAGAACGCCCACCAGAGCTTCCGAGGGAGTTAGTGGTTGGCTTAGAGGATTTAAAGAAGATGGAAACGGAAGCAAACAAGTGGGTTAGCCATGTTCGTACTGAGACAAGGAAATTCATGGAGGACCTCGCCAATGCTTATCGGCAGGCCTCAAGTATTTTGGCACGGATTGACATGGTGGATCAGGCCTGGGGCGATACCTGCATCTATCAGACGAAAACTGTACTTCGGTTGGGGGCTTTGATGCATATACCTCTAGAAACCCTGGTAGATGGAGGTGTAATTCAGAGGGGTGACAGGTATGATTTCACCAGTTGGTACTCCTCGGTGGTCACAGGCCGTGGATTTCACGATGCAACAAGGGCAGATTCAGCTAGAGTGAGGAAAGCAATGGGTAACATCTTGGAGGGAGTCCTTAATACATTAGAAGCCATATTTGCTAGAAAGTTGGCCCCAGAGGAAATAACTGCTGATGGCTTGAAAGACAAACTGGCTCCATTCTTCTCAGCTGCGAGGTCGCTTGTCCTGGATGACTTTGAGAATGTCTCCACTTTCTCCAGTATAATCCAGAATACCCAGGACGCCTTGGTGGCATGGAAGAAGTCTTACACTCGGCACGGTCAGACGGTAGCGGTCTTGGAGTTCCAGCTCAACCATATTCCACCGATTTCTGCCCAAGAGGTTGAAGCGGTATTGGCCCGACTGATTGAGTTTGCAATCCAAGAACAGGACAGTGGGAACGCGCTGCTTGATGAAGATCTTCTAAAAGAAGATAGTGGGCATTAATTGCTCATTATGATTCCTGCAGGGGAGTGGAGAATATTCTGTGCATTCATTGTCCACTCCTCTCAATGGCGGTTTTTAGGGCAGAAGCCCTAATTAGGGCATAGGTGGCTCGATCTGAGCCCTTCATTGTAATTCAATCTGAGTCGTCCATTGAAATGGGCTAGCTATAAAAGGGGCATCCCCCCTCATTTGTAATCTATTAGAATTAGAATCAGAGATAGATCAGAGCTAGACAGAGATAGAAAGTGATAGAAGTTAAAGTAGAGCTAGGGGTTAGCTTAGTTGGAAAGGAAAGAAAGACTTTCCCTTTGAAAGTTTTTGCAAAAGATTGTTGTGTAAGACTCTCATGATATAAAGATTTCATTGATTGGTGACTTCATTTTGTGTTGTGGGCAGTTGACGAGATCTTTTCGTCTTTCCAATTCGAATAGAGTAAAGTAAAGTAGATTTGTTTTATGCAAGTAGTTGTTAATTGTGGAGTGTGGCGTTGCGATTTGAGCATATCTTCTTTCATCCATACCACTAGCGGGCTTACTGATGGTAAGTTCGCCTTGCGTGGTCAACTGGAGTATTGGCACTTAACTTCAATTGTGGCTCATATGTCCGTATGCATCGTAGTGATGGTATGAACATGTTGTGTCATAATTTGAACACCTTTCTCATCCTCTGAAGATTGCACCAACTTTGTCGGAGTTGTCTGAAAGGAGACGAAGCAAAGTCTGGTTTGAAGAGTGTTTAAGTCGATCCTCGTCCTCCACCCTTTAGAAATAGATTCGTAGAATTCCTACCCCTTATCCCTTTTTAATTCAGTATTTCCCGGCTAATTTAGGAGTCAGAGCCATACTGTCAAATCATTCATATCCTAATTGCTTCACAAAGTCGAACAATTACGTAAGTCCCCTTGAATACCCAGCATATTCACATTAGCCAACTGAGTCTATTCGCGTTAAAGGAACCTTGGAGTTGAACGCATGAACTTTCACGCAATCTTAGCATGCGGAATACTTTGATCAAGAGAGAATAGAATGACCGTTGGGCATTTTTATTCTGTGTCGATGTCGTCATAAAAAGCACGTCAACAAGTGGCATATGAGTTTGAGTTGCCAAAGAGTAGCAGGATCCACAATGTGTTTCATGTGTCGTGCCTCAATAAGGCACTGGGGCAACATCATACATCTTCACCAGAGATTCCACCTCTAGATGAGGAGGGCAAGTTGGTTTTGGTTCTGGAGGAGATTGTGGATACTAGAGAGAGGAGCAGAGTAGTCAAGGAGTACTTGATCAAGTGGAGGGATTTACTTATAGAAGATGCAACATGGGAAGGAGAGTAGATTCTTTAGCATCCTAATCAGCAATTGCTTGAGGACAAGCAATTTCGAAAAGGACTGTAATGTCCCCTTCTAATGCCTAGATAGGAGTAACTTAATTAGCCTATTTTATTCTTGTAAGCTATGTCAGAGCTAAACGAATATTTCAATTAATTATTTAATATTATCTATCCCAACATATTTTAAGGATAGTATCATTAATTAATTTAATTGAGTTCATAAAGTGACTTTGTGGTTATTTATGAAATTTTAAAAAGGGTCACTTTATTATTCTTGGGTTTATTTTAATATTTTAATATATCAAAAAGCGGGAATTCAAAAAGTAAATGCAGAGTTGCTTACAAAAGTGAAAAGTGAAGTTCATTTGGGGTATGCTTGGATATTTTTCTATTTGGTGATTTTGAAGAGCTTTTAGAAGTTAAAACATTAGGACTGAAACCCTAAGGGTGATTGGTTTTGATGGTGTGACAAATCTACCCTAGCCAATCTATTGGAGAGATTATACGGATTTCTCACATTGGATTTCATGGGGAAGTTTACGAAAATTGTGAGGTCTCTTGTAGAGACAAATTTCAGTATTTTGGGGGTTTATATACTCTATGGAAAATTTGAATATAATATTGAGATCCTAGTTACTAATTTGGCCGTACAAGTCTATTTCCTCTTGGGAAGTGTACAGTCAATATATTTTGATAGTAGACCATCGAATGGTATTTTAGCCTTATTCTAGCACTGTATTTTATTAATCGGTGGAGCCTTTGTAGAGTGGCGATATTTGGGAAGGAAGGTGTTCACATGAAAGGAGGTGGAGGTAACTTGATTTAATAGAGTCGTAGCTATGATCCACATCGCCACCTTTGGAGATATGAAGGCACACTTAGCGATGACCTTGGAAGCCGCAACCTATTAAGGTCAATATCTAGCAGCTGCCAAGTGGAAGGAGACGTCAAGGTAAAGGTTGTCAAGTAAGAGTCGGAACTAAGCCCATGTTGATGGAGGAACCCAACACATATGGGAAGATGAGTATCGCAAGAGTAAAGTAATGACAGTATACGCAGCGACTGTAATACATTAAGGAATATCTTTATATTGTTTATGCTAGCACTTGCAACACTAAGCATAAAAGGCTGAATTGTAAATCAAAACTTGAGGATTTGATATTTAATGCCAATATTGTATTCAAGCTGCAAGTATCGATTATATGAGGTCAAAGTTTGCTAATTTTCCCCATTCTAAAATATGTTAAATATATGAAGGATTTGGTTTCAAGCATAGTAAATATTTGAATTGTTTATTCGTTATCTCTGTCATAGCATGCATGAATTTCTTTCTATTTTCAAAACATTCAGTTATTGAAATCATAAACCTACAAAACAAAAATATCAAACTCAAAGCAGTGTATTGGTAACTGCTTGACAAAATGCTTGATCATCTGTAACCACGAAATTTTAAAAATTTTGCCTACAAAATTATGTGGTGATATTACCTCTTACCTTGGGACTAAAGGTGGATTTTCTTAAGAGATAAAAAATAGTATCAAAAACAATTGCAAACAGGGTGGGGGCAAGGGGGCATCCCTACCTTATAGACCTCTGTAGAGAGAATTGTTTTCACAGTGGTCCATTTATATCCACCTATGTAGTTGCATCTTGTAATAAGGTGTTAACCCTCTTACAAAACTCATCTAGGAATCCAAAGGCTTCCAGAGCCATTAAAAAAAACGATCATCAATCCTATCAGATGCCTTTTCAAAGTCCACCAGGAGCAAGCCTATATTCTAGTGGGAGCACCTTGCCCAATCAATAGCCTTCGAACCTGTTAGAAGGTTCTCTAAGATACATCTACCATAGTTGAAAAACTCGGACTTGGCAATAACTCGGCAAGCCCAAAAATTTTAAAACTCAAGACTCGACAAAAACTTGGGGAAAAAATCGACAATAACTCGGCAAATTTATCGAACATTTGAAAATACAATTTCTTTTAAATATTCTTCAAAAATACATAATTTGTAGAACATAATAACATATCACTGATTTCATCATATATATATTAAAAATATATATATTTATATTAAAAACAAATTTCTATAAATAATTTTATAAAATTCAAAAATATTAAAAACTAACTATATATTTTAACTTGAAATATTCTAAATTTATAAAAAAATTAAAATATTTAACAATGTTAAAATGTCATTTAAAAAATTAAAGCAATTAAAAAAGTTTGAAACAATCTTTTATTTTTAGGCTTTTCGGCTAACAAATACTGTATGAAACTACTTCACCTTGATATTAAAAGGACTGGGTAAATGAAACAGTATTTGAAATAGTGTTCAAGATAGGGTAAACGAATAAACAAGAATTCAAGGGAGCGGCACCTTGAATTGACTGAAACTATTTTCCAGTCAAGAGATCTCTCTCAACAAACAAGATAATAATACCCAATAACATGTCTTTCTCATGTCCCAAGCCTTCTTTAAATAAGATCTTAAGACAAGGCCACCCTAGGGTTGAATCAGATTTACTTTTATTAAAATATTTACTTTGCTTCAAGGCTAAGGCAACTAGCCCAAGTCGTCTCAAAGGGGATCAGATTTTGCTCTATTAAAATATTCAATTTCTTTTTGGCTAAGTCTCTAAGAAAATCTGATTGCCTTTTTGTTTTTTAGAATATTATAAAATTCTATCTTGGAAGCTTCCTTCAGCCACCCCAAGGAAGAGATCAGATTTTATCTTAAAATATTAATTTATGGTAGCTTCTCCCTTAAGTCACCTAAACCGCCATAGGAAGGGGAAGCTTCTAGAAGCTGAATAGATTGGATGAGGTCGACTCACCTCTTTGCTTGCGTGTCCTCCTTGTGTGCTCGGTTGTGCAAATAGACCTCCTTGCCTGCTTTGACCAGCAAGTAGACCTTCTTGCTTCCTTTGACCAGCAAGTAGACCTTCTTGCTTCCTTTGACCAGCAAGTAGACCTCCTTGCTTGCTTTGACCTCCTTGTGTGCTTTGACTTTTCAAGTGGAAAAATAAGATCAACATTAAACTTAGCTTGGATTAAAGGTAACACTCTCTTAATTCTCTAAACAACATTCTACCAAAATTTGATACTTAATGCCAAAATTCATTCCCTTTTCATGCCTTCTAACCCACGGGAATGCTAGATGGGCTAGAATCGAGCCACCATGATGTCACTTCGAGAGTGGGGACATTACAACATATGCCAAGTCTTTCACATCATGATCAACACTCACAACACTAAAATTATCATGGATATAACATTGGGCTTCTTCAAATTCATGTTTGCACACTAGGGTCTAAATTCCAATGTTGTGTGTTTAAGGAATGACAAGGAAGTATTCCTCAAAATTGAATTATAAATTTTATGAAGATAATAATGAGGATAATCAGAATAGTTGTCAAATATAATTCTTTTTAGACAAGCATAGGGATTTTCAACATAACATGCATGTAGTCAACATGAGAATTTTCATATAAGATCTTTGAGATTATTACAGACCATTCTTGTTTGTATAGCCAAATGTAACTTTAACTATGTATCTTCCTTTAATAAAATAAAAGAGTTTCCTTTATTTTAATAATGTTTAAATCGTTATTGCTGCTTATTCCTTACATGTCCATTATATTCCATAATAATCAGGCAATCAACTATGCAATCTGGTCATATTCACCAATGTACTTCAATGCATTCATCAACATATACACACAAAATGAGTTCCAATAGTATATGGTTTGTTTTCAAGCAACATACCACCAACTTTGCAAACAAAGGGAACACAAAAAAACTTAAGGCACCATTAGATGTACCTGCCTCTTCAATTGGAATGCATATAAGAAGATATGCTTCTCACTTAAGGGAATAAATTAACCTTGATTAGTAAGACCCTGCTAATGGAGAAACCATGATATTTAGATGCCAATTACTTTGTATTATACCACACTCCATGGTGATTCTGTCTTGGTTGGTGCCATATTTTTCTCCAAATAACATCTGCCTACATTGATCTTAGAGAATCTGGCATTTCAATCAACTCACAAAGCAACGTTACTTTGCTCCATATGTCATTTTCACCACAAGCTTTAAGAACTATAACACATAGCCATACCATGGCACTCAATTCGTTTTAATTTCTGTTACATAACTCTGACAATGTCAGTCCTCCTCTGCACAATTGTTCAACAGCGTTTCCAAAAAAGAAGACAACATAAGAAATGAACTTGCAACACACAAAAGTTTGTGCCTCTTGTACTTCTCATAATGGTTCGTCATCTTCAACACTTTCATGTTAGGTAATTTGGCTATTCTTTGATAGATAAAAAAATAGGACAAAAGATAGGCATCTTGCATACATCTGACCTCTTAGATTTCGCATAGAACATTTGCATAGACAATTTTACAATTTACAGTTCGAGCACAGTGATTCTATTTCTTTCCCCATTTTCTCGCTTATTTGCTTTTGGTTCATGTCTAGGGCCTCTTTTTCCCTAGTCCTTTGCTATTGTACCATCTGTATGTTCCAGCCACTTTGATCTATGTTTTGGACATTCATAAACTTTAATATAATTTATTTCTTTCTTTTTGTTTGATATTTGCATTCCATTCTTTATTTCAATTCCAATTATAAAACTTACAAATCCATTTGAGTGTGTTATTTCCTAAACACCCTTGGGACTCACATCATTTATATAATCAAGACTCTCATAGGGTGCTTTCTGCCATACAGGTCTATCAATAATGGTAAGAGACATTTGTTTGAAATATGAGCGGGGACTACATTGGAAAGCATTTTTCTTGCAAGGAGAAATAATTAAAAAAAAACTTATAATTGCAGAAAAAATGCCCTTTATACTCTAATGATGTGGACCTGACAAGGAAAGCATGTACAGAGTCTATATGGTGTGCAATATTTTTTTGTAAGGGCACATAGAGAAACATAAAATGCAACAAAATATTAATATCATGTGAGCACAATACTCATTACCTAGAGTATCAAAAAGGAAGCCATCATGTAAAGTATGGATGACAAGGCCATTAAATTATATAAACAGAGCACAAAGGTGAAAAAGGTGTATTTTAGAATGTCTTGGAAGACATGAAAGCATGGGAATTAACTCTTGTCTGAATTTAGCTTGAGGCAGATACTTTTGGTTCTTTATGAATCAGTGTGGCGGTCCTAGTGGCTTTCAAAGTGGAATTTAGGTTTTCAATTTTCCTATAGCTACAAGATCCTCTCCTACCTGTAAAAGGATAAACTTTCATTTAAATATAATAAAGAAAAAAATTGAATGATACTATTGATTTAAATACCAGATAATTGTGGAACTGAGTAATACCTGTTAAATAGGAGTAGAAAATGATTAATAATAGGAACCAGATATGATACAATACAGACCCCAACAGCCCCCGTTGCGACAAGAACATTTCCTGAATTATTTGGAAACAATAAAGCGAGCGATAAGGAAAGTAACAAAATCACAATTGTAATATAGAGTTGTAGCAGGCGGAACTTCTTGTTCTCTGGAAACCAAAAATAGATTGTATGTCTTATGGGAAAGACCAACATTGGAACTGACAATGCTAGATACACTGCAAGAAAAAAGTAACAAATCCAATAAGGGGTTACTCCACTTGTAAGTCAATGTTTATGTTAAACCTAACCCTCAATTATAAAGGAAAAAAAAAATATATTAGTCAAATGTTATTTGTGCAAGTTAACAAGAATTGAAACTAGTAGATTTGAAAGTATCACCAATTTATTTAGTTTATACATAACAAACAATAAGGTATAAAGGAAAAAAGCAATTATAACAAAATAAACAAATAGAAAAAGTTCATCAGAATAGAAACTAGTACAGTACACTAAGTTATCATGACATCTGTAACCTTTTTAAAATCTCAAGAGGAATCCAAAATAATAACACTCATGGGTAATAAACGGTTAACAAAAAGGATTTTTTTTGGTTATCTTGAACTACATAATTTGATAGCTGTAGAATGCATCTAGCATTCACATCTAGATATATCAATACATTTTTACTTTAAGTCGGCACATGACAATCAAATAAAGGATCCTTTGTCAGTAAATTCTTAATTCTAGTAAAATTTGTCTTGTGAGTAATAAGTAATGATTTTCTTTCCAGCTAGAAGCTCATTACTTAGTTTGAGAGATGAAAGTTAATTATAAACTGGTAACAACTTGAGAAAAGTATATTGGAAGAATAATTGAGAACTAGGAAGAGAGAGTTCAGTTGTGATTTCTATGTAGAAACTCCCATGTTTTAAAATGTTATTATACACTTCAACTGTAAGACTTTGTAGAATAAAGTGATCTCAGAGACTCTGAACAATATGGTAGTTGTTTGAACCTTGAAACATGTATTTTAATTCCACATTTTTTGGGGTGTTTACAAGTTACAAGAATCCATGTAGCGATTGATTATTCTAAGTTGGTAAGGTTGTTCATTTCAATTGGGTGGGTCTTGGAGTATAAAATTCTGGCTTACTTCATGCAAAGTAGATTTCTCATAGATTTGCTGGGGAAAGAACCATCCTGATCCCTTTGTCCAAGATGCATGTTGACTTACATTATATTTTGAGCTTCAGTGACTACAGATAAGCGACCAAGGACTGTTTGACATTCTTAGTTCCTTGTCCAAATTCTCCATTCACTCATATTCAAATCAAATACTATCATATTAAAAAAATTATAATTATACTGCTGAAACAGTCAAATTCTATTAGGAGGTTCAGAATATTTTGTTCTGAATATGAAAACACACAAACACACAAAATACATCAGAAATTTTGTGTGAGGTTTGACATCTTTCATTCTAAAGTCTAAACATTTATGTCCGGGATAATTATTCATTCTATCAGCAATTTAGGTTCTCTTTCCTTTTGCATACATTCAAAAGAGAGAATTCATGTTTCTGATCTCTCTATCATCTAGCTGAATGCATCACTTTTCCATATATTTATTGCATTACTATCTATCTGTGGTAAAAACTATTGAATTAACTAAACAAGTGATCCAATCATAAGAAATTAAAAAAGAAAAAAGTTGTTTACTGAGTTAATTAATTGTGAGGTAAAGTGGATAGCATTAAATGAAAGATTTTCTTTGTTAGTATGTGTTTGTTCAATATCCTATGGACTCAGTTTCTCATTTTTACCTAGGTTAAGTTTTAGCATTTTTATATCATTTGCGGGATTTTCAAGGGCTTAGTATTAAATGCAATTGTATCATAGACTCGTGGAAATTGTATCAAATTGTTATGTATGTCACAAATTGAGAGAGAAAATGATGTCAAATTATGTGAACAGGAAACAAACCACACTTGATTTGACATACAAGAGATTGACAAATTCAAGAAACCCTGCCCGATACCACCTCCCATCCACCGGTTCTGAAGAATGTTATCACTCGTTTGGTCCCCATAACGAGCTGCACCAAAAAGGCCAATGATTGCATACACTATAAAAGATATGCCTGCAATGTTTTCCAGAACATTTCAATTAGCAAATGCATAAATAGAAGACCAATGATTGCATACCCTATAAATGATATGCCTGCAATGTTTTCCAGAACATTTCAATTAGCAAATACATAAATAGAAGATAAACAATTATCTAGTTATCTTACATCTGAGCTAAAGTAAATTCAGAAGCAGGTTTAATGTTTCAGAAAATATGTGCATGCATATTACTCTGACATTAGATAACATAAATGCAACAGAAATGGAAAGTGCAGTTGCACACCACTTATTAGACTAGAAATCTAAAGAAAGTCTCAATGTATTAAACTAACCTAGTATTAGAGATAATTAAGACAGACTTGTGTAATAGTCACTTTAGGGACTTTAAATAAGATTAGTTTATTTTTAGTACTTAATAGTAGTTTGTTATTTTTAAAATATTTAACATGCATTGTTTTTATCTTCACTCCAAACTCTATATAAGGAGATGAACATCTTTGAATTTTTTTTATTGAATATAATAGAATATTTTTGTGTTTTATTTTGTTTCATAACATGGTATCAAAGCGGGTCACATGAAAAAGTTTGCAAACTGAAAATCGTGGGTGGATTTTTATTGTTAAAAATTGCAACTAGTTTTTGTATAAAATCATGCCTAACAACATGGAATAATCCCCCACCTAGGGTTTGTTGAATAGCAACAGGGCCTATAAGAATCATGGGAAAATTTTAACGGTTGTCTACAAGAATCGCGAGTATCATTTCATGCTAGGGTTTGTTGGTAAAAGTCATGACTAGGGTTTTTTAGTCTGCAATGGCTAGGGTTGGCAGGTTTTCCTAAGCTAGTTTTCATGGCTAGTTTTTTTCAAAGCAACAGCTAGGGCTCATCAAATCCATGGCCAGGGCACATATGCATGTAAGTTTTTAATAGTTTATGGAAGGTGTTTCGTATGAAAAATGCAACAGATTTTTTTAAAAAGAAAATGACAGCTCAAAACATCAGAAATTGTGGGTTTTTCAGAAGAAATTCATGGCTAGGGTTTGCAGTTCACTAGTGTGAATCAAATAAGTATGAATAATAAATTCTTATTTGATTCATACTAATGATATCTTCTGAGTGTTAAGAGTAGATCAATGGAAGGAAGCAAGGGATCAGATTAGGACAATCAGCATTGCTCTATCATTTAGTATCAGTTTTCTGATTTCAGATTATATCGGGTAGCATGATTATTTTATGGTTTCAAATTTAGGAATTAATCTATATTATGGTAGGATCTTTTATATGGGATCATAATGTATTGCTCAAGGATAGTTGATGATTCATGCACATGCTTACTTATATCTTGCGATTAATATATGGGTGATAGATCATCAATAACAAATGGAGTAAGAGATCTGCATAGCATTTCTAGTATAAATATGCATTATTACTATAGGCATGGATCTGGATGTTGTTATTGAGAATGCCCTAACGTGTATGGATACTATTGAATATTAATACCTAAGGATAAATCTGAGTGTTTGAATCTGTTTGAAAACCTGCTTGGGAGGAAGGGCTTGAGAAAGTGGTGCCTAGAAACCCCACTTAAGATCTGCCTATTCCCAATGCAAGGAGGGGCGATGGATGAATGGAAAGTCCGCTCAAGATCTACCTTGTCCGAAGGCAGGGATAGGCCATGGATGAGTGGGGGTCCCACTCAAGTCCGCCTGAACCAAAGAAGGGAAGGGCCATGGAGGGGTGGTAGGCCTAGACCACTATAAGCTTCGTTGGCTTCCTCTAATAGGCAAAGTGTTTTCTTAGTACATAATGGTTACATTTGTGATCAATCAATAAATATGATGCTAGGATGTTAATGCTAACAATATATGTGTGTGTATGTTGGATTGTTGTTCATGTGGTGAATGCAAGTTCTAATCCAGAATCACTACATTAGAGGAGACATTTATTTGAGAAGGTGAAACCCTAACCCTAATTGGCAAACAAAAAGCGAAGTCTAGGGCAAATTAGAACAGGGGACATTACAGTGGTATCAAAGCATCTTTCCTGCCATCTTGTGTATGCTTCATATATTACGTGTACGCTTCATGCTTCCTATGTATGTGTATTCAAATGCATCAGAGTGTATACCTTAATACTTATGTGTATTCAAGTGTATTCAAGTGCATGCCTTGTGGCTTATGTGTGTTTGCGCTACTCACTTGTGTGCTTGAGTTGGTTGGCTACTTGCTTGAGCTACCTGCTTGTCTACTTGAGTTGCTTGCCTGTGTGCTTGAGCTACTTGCCTGTGTGCTTGAGCTACTTGTGTGCCTGCTTGAGCTATTTGCTTGTGTGCTTGAGCTACCCACTTGCTTGCTTGAGCTACTTGTTTGCGTGATTGAGCTACTAGCCTGCTTGGTTGAGCTACCTGGTTGTCTGCTTTAATTTCTAATTCATGTGATTTTAAGTTATACTGATTCACAAACTCCAACTCGTAGGTTTTGAGAGTTATGGAAAAATAGTAGAACTTGAAAATATTAGTCAATACATTGTCCTCCTAACTAGAGTAACCATCACTTGGGTTAGAACTTCCAACTCCTATCAAAGATAATATCATCACCACAAGGGGAAACACCTTAAAATCAAACATCTTAGATTATGATTGCATGAGGGCAAGCAATCTTGGGCGGGGAGGACTGTCATGTCCCCAAAAATTGTAACACCAAAATACTAAGTATTGGGATACTAAATCAATATCAAAAATATAAATATAATGAAATGCAATTTAAAATATCATTATAATTCTGATTATCACCGATAATATTATAATTATAATAGTCAAATATAAAATATAAAAATTGACAATATAACACTATGAATATTAAATGTATACATCAAAATAAGAAAACATTGATATAAAACACAAATCATAAAATAATATTATAATCATGGCTATAAATACTAGAATATAAAATTTAGGCATTATTATTATGATCCATAATAATAATAAATACATTCTAACAAGAAACAATTAATATAAAATATACTGCCAGCAGCAGTTAAAACATTACTACAGCCAATTCTTCTTTACTAATTAAGCTTAAATAAATAAATTAAATCGCACATGTTAGAGATGACTAAAAGTGCTGCTATTTACTGCTTATAATTACAATTTGAAAAGTAGCGATTAGTATTATCCATACAGCAAACATAGTAAGGGATGGTTATGAAATGTGTGTGTATATATATATATTTTTTATTTTTATTTTTTTGAGATATATATATATATATGATTATGCAATAATGATGCTTGAAGTAATTATTGAACCCTATGCTTTAAAATTAAGTATGAATAATAAATTCTTACTTATTTGATTCACACTAACGATATCTTCTGAGTGTTAAGAATAGATCAATGGAAGGAAGCAAGGGATCAGATCAGGACAATCAGCATTGCTCTATCATTAGCTTGACAAATTGGCAAGTTGCCAAGTACTCGCCAAGATTTTTGACTCTTGAATTTTTGTAGAGTTTATTCACTAATTCTGCCAGCTGAGTTTTTCCAAGTCTTTTGGGTGTTTTTTGCCAAGTACTCAGCAAGTCCAACTTTGTCACTCATCAACTCTGTTGTACACGAGATAAACACACTTCAAACATTGCAAAAACATGTTTTGGTGGCTTTAGCAGCCATATCAGCTCATGATATAAAAACACACAAGCATTACAACAATGTTGAGAAAATTGCAAGGATTTATAGGTGAGTCAAAGGGCAATTTTTTGAATTTTGGATTTGCGAGATAATTCTTTATTTTTTTCCTTTCTTTCAAGCATATATTTTTTTTCTAGTTGTCTAGTATGTTAAATATTTTACATTTGAATTCAATTTATGTAATTTTTTTCTGATTTGCACAAGTTAATGTGAATCATTTGTTTTTCTAAATATAGGGTTTATGTTTTAGGGAAAAAACATGTAATTTTTGTCAAATTCATTAATTTGATTACTATTCAATTACCATAATACTGTATTACATTTCAATTTTTCAAATGCATTTAAATTTTACTTTTAAAAAAAAAAATTGTGTTCAAATTATTGTATTTGTTTGAAACACTATTTTTTTGTTTCTATTAATGTTGCAAGTAAGTATACAAAAGCATTCAGTTCTACATCAAGTTTGGACACAACAAGTGGAAGTCGTCTCCTTGGAAGTAAACCCCCTAAAAGTTGTGACCCCACTTGAAAATATGTCGTAATGGGACCAATAGTGGGGAGTGTAATTTGTACCTAATGTATGAAGAAGCTTAATGAAGCCTTCAATACCCTCAAGTACCATATTGCAGGCAATCTTAATCGTGACACCAAGGCATGCCCAAGTGCCCCATAAGACGAAAAACAAGACATGAAACTACTTTTTGCACTATCAGATGAGAAGAAATTGGAGAGAGTGAAAGCACAAGTAGCCATAGAAGTAGCCATTGCTCCTTATTAGACAACAGAAATTGAGGTAGATACAATAGGCATTGTGACCTTTTGTCACAATCCATGCATACATGACACATCCACCTCATCTAACTTGAGTATAGCCCAATCGCATGGTTTTCTTTGTGCCTAGAAACTTACTTGGAGCACAATCTTCACTATAAGGTACAAGAGGGAACAAGGAGGCACACAAAAACGAAATAAGGTATGGATTATTTTTTTGTATTAAAACAACCTTCCGCTCAGTATGGAAGAGAATTCATATTGGGAGTAAAGGTGACAACATTCATAATTGTAGGGAAAGAATACAAGGAGCCCTCTTAAAAAGAGTTAAGTGGTAGATGGCTTCAAGATGCAACTGCAAATGTAAAAACAATTGCAAAAGATCAAAAAAAGTAGTGGTGGAAGTTTGGATGCACAATTCTTTTGTAATAACCACCCTAAAAAAATTATTTATTTTGCAACATGTATGCTTGACATAAACACATCAACAATGCAATTTCCAGTAAGTCTGAATATTGAAAAGGTTACAATGCTGATAGAGTTCTGATACGTAAGAATAACAGTTCAAAAACATTTCCAAAATTCCCTAATTTCATTAACTATCTACCCAGCTGATAGATAACAACATAGTACCTCAAATGTTGGATAAATGCCTGCTGATGCAGGGCTGTAAGAGGTCTGAAACACACCGTAACAAGCAGATTAGCGAAGGTACTCACTCCAGCAGGCTTACTAGCTTCACTACCAACACTCCAGTTGTGATCAAAGGAATGAAAGACTACTGTGAACACACCAACATGACCTCCCAACACATTTTCATCCCATTAAAGGAGCTATATGGCTAGAAAATGAGTAACAGCAGATGCAAACAGCAGCTAAATAGGTATGTACTCGCTGTTCACTCTGTTCAAACAAATCAGAAATCCCTGAACATAAAGGCAAACACCCCCACAAGCTGGTTCAACACTCCAAATAAAGAAGAACACTCTCAAACGAGTCATCATCCCATATGCTCTTCAACCTACAACAAAATAGTGCTAGTATGCACCCCAAAAGACTGATTGCAGGTTTGTTACAGCAAACAAAGGGTTTTGATCAGTGTTACAAGACTTGGACTCAGCAAGCTCATTTTCTACTCGAACTCGGACTCAGCACCCAAACTCGGTGCAGACTTGGCAAATTGAAAAACCCAAGAAATTCAGAGATTTTGAACGATTTAAAACGTGTTTCATGCACCCTTTAATAAATAAACCTTTACGGCACAATAACCTCATCAAATAGAAGCTACTTTGATCACATATACAAGTATACATCGATCAACGAAGTATAGACATGAATTTTAGCTAAAGGAAATAACACATTTAGATATATAAATATTGTCAAATGTACACAAAACTCGTGGAATATGAAATCCATGGCATCAAAAACAAATATCAAAACTAAAAATATAAGTCTATTGCTCAGAGGAGCTTGCATTACTTATCCCAACATCACGACAAGTCATGCGCTAGCATCTAAGATAGATCTTCCAAAGGATTGCCTGTGAGATTGGCTTCACCCAAGAGTCAATATTGTGCATAATAGAGAAGTTTATGAAGGATTTGTTACCAGAAATCAAAGTTCATTGTGTGCTGATCAACTTCCAAATCTGTTGATGCCTATTACTGCTCATCACAGCCTTGTTGGGCCATACACAACAGTCCTTAGAGGCCGTACAGTACTTTAACTGCAGGTCGTACAGTTTGGGAACTGAGGCATTACTTTCCTAGGCTGAAATGCCTAGTCTTGGGAGCTGCAAACAGTTTCATTAGGGGCAGCTAGAGGCTGGAAACAAGCCTAGTGCATTGAGTTGGAGGAGAAGCCATTGCTGGCTGCAAATCATCCACCATGAGGATTTGATAGTTGCTAGTTACCAACTCAAGGTTTTGCAAACAATCAAACTCAGCATTTCCAAGTATGAATTTATGAAGAAGCTTCAGGTCTATCAGCTAAGAGGAGGTCGATTGTTTGCTGCATTTCAGGCTCTTCTGTTTTATATCATTCATGTAGGATACATTGCATTGTATTAATTGCTGCCATATAGTGGCTATAGATGCTTGGATATTTGGTATGACATTATAGTGACATTCATTCATGATTCGATGTAAGCCAAGAGTCTTGGTATTGCACTCAATTTGTAATCAGCATTTGAACAGATTGTAATAAGTCTATGCATTCAATAAAGGAGATATAAGGCTGCACAACGGAAGTTTGTCATTGTTGTAGTTACTTATTTAATAAATAGTTTGCATGGTAAATGTTTGTATTAATGTCAATTAAGCTGAATGTTACATCCCAAATTGTGAGGTTACTATTTACTAGTGATATAAAGGGTAGAAATGAATGTAATGTGAAATCTGGAGATGCTTGTACCTTGTTATCAATGTGTATGTTATCTCATTTGACGTTGTTTCATTTGATGTTATTTCAATTTATGTAATTCATGGTGAAACACTGCATATATGTGAATAGGAGGATAATGAATCTTGCTTTTTAAACTTGATATATTTGTATAAGTACTACAAATGTTATGAACAAGTAACTATTGTGGTTTTGTGGCAATGGATGCAGGAATAGGAACCATTCCTCCAGGCGGAGGGGAAGTATCACTTGGGAGAGGGGCTTGGTTAGATAACCGGTAAAGTGAACTATTTGAGCATACACACACTCACCTTAGACTGAGTAAACCAAGTCAGTTTTGTATGAGTATAAGGTAAGCCATCCATAGCTTGTATGTCTTGCAAGTAGAGGTCTTGACTACTTCTGTGTGTGAAGTTTATCCTTGTGCTTGATTTTGAGATTATGATCATCATTGTGGTATCATGTTTGGATGTGAACATCAGAAGTAAGCATACATACACGTGTATAGTATATATACATATCCGTAAGTATAAACATATTGATACAGGCGTAAGTGGCTAATGGACTTGCCATACAGATGTGTCGATATGGTATACATACCTATACGAGTACATAGAGGATTATACTGTAGTATACATATGTATATAAACATACGTTTGATAATGTGGAAATATTAGTATTATTATTATAATATTTGACTTGGAATTTATATATACACATATACATAGATATATATATTGAAAATATGATGACTAGCTCGTAGTATATATATTCGACAAATAAATATGTATATGTGTTGGCGTTTCAATTAGCACCTCTGGAGTGCTTATTGGAAACGGACAGCTATTGCAAGTGTGTTAGTACATGCTCTTCGGATTATAGAGAGGAAGATCTCTCTTTGCTGATTTTATACTGTAAAAAAGGGGTGTACTAAGATTTCCTATCTTTTTTACTCAGCGGTAGGACACAAGGGTGCATAAACCAATGCGCCGTAGCTAAGCTTTTTCTCTGGTTTCCGCAGATCTTAACTACGACTAACTAAGCTTCTAAACTATCCTACCTCCTCAAGATAAACAGAGCATGAGGGCGTAGGAGCGAAATGGTATGGTTGGATCACTTGAATCCTCCGTCTCAATGGAATATGGCCGAGGCTCTGAACCTTGGGATATATACCAAGATAGGGCTCGATACAAGCAAACACTTGTTACGGTAAACTGGATCTGAGACTTGCCAAGGAGGAGGAACCCCTATCCGAGGTATAGGCTTGGAAGCAGCTCACTGGAAACAACAAGGAACGATGGCCTTTCTAACAGGATTCCCGAGGAGGTGACGACACCTGTCCAAAGTCTAGGCTGCAAGAAAGATCATTAAACAACATCAAACGATAATGATTGATGACAAAATATCCAAGGAGGCGACGACACCTGTCCAAGGAGGAGATTGAAACAATGCGCTATTTAAAAACAAGACTTTGAATAACTCAAATAATTAGATCAATCAAGCTTGCACCATCTGATTTATTTCTTTAAGATTCTTCAAAGAATTACAAAGGTCGGGACAGCAAAGGCACGAAATCATGCACAATTGCGATCAACCAATGAACTCTCATCCAAGAGTGAACAAATATAAACAAGCGAACTCTGGCAACAGTGGCGCAGCAATTTTGCTAGCAAATAAAGGTTAAACAAATAAAGAACCTAAGGCTCTTATTTATAGGAACTCAAAGGAGTAGGCAACCCTAAAATCTCCTTGAGTTAACAAGCAGTTCTTGCCAATCAGCAAGATATTATTCTATGTCTAAATGTAGGTGAGCAAACAGTTAACTGGAAATCTACTTCAGTTAACTGAAACTAAACAAAAGTCAAACTGGAAGTCTACCTCAGTTGACTGACACCTAACTAAAAGTGAACTTATGTTGCAAATGTGTCTCCAAATAGACATCCACCTTTTGAGGAAATCTGAGATCCACAAATCGTGGGAGTCAAATAGACATCCTAGCTTAGTGGGATCTGACATGCATGATCTGTGGAGATCTGGAGTCAACTTGGAAAGGGGCATCAAGTTGACTTCAGTCATCATTAATGCTATTTGGAGGGTAGGACGTCCTCCCTTGGTGCTTTACACCTCTTCACCACTGGTCAACAAAGTCTCTATCCGGTCATTGACCTCTTCGGCCTCCGGGCAATTAATGCTCTTCAAGATGACTATGTGGCGTCTAAGCATTTCTTCACCCGTCGTAAGTTGCTGATGATAGGTTATGCATTGGGCAGCTGCTTCATCTAACTGGACAGACATGGCTGCAATTTTGGCTAATTTGCAGCCATTGGGATCTTCAAGGAATGAAGGTCGGATGACATCCTGGAATCGTGTCTGCACGGTTTCAAGTTCCACATATTCTCCTCCTTCCCGCTGATATTCTAACTCTGGGAAGGATATTACCAACGTTCTTGCGAAGTTGATAATATTGGCGACGAAGCGTCTATAGTCAATCAGCTCCACAGAGTTGGCATCATAGGCTCTCACCTTGTATGCCACCTGTTCTTTCCACTCAAAGAGATGGTGTTTATTTTCTGTGGTCGTAACTGATTCATATGCTTGTTGCAAATCAGCAATTGTCGCCTCCTCTCTCGACCTCTCTTGAGCTGCCTTTATATCTGACTTCTGGATTTCTGATCGAAGTCCATGTGCTCTGTCTCTCAGCTGATATGCTTCTGTCAACACACACCGCCCTTTGACAACAAACTCATCCACTTGGCGTCTCAAGTGTTTACCGTATGTAATCAACTGATGATGGTTCCTTTCAGCTGGGAGATCCAACAGTCCTTGAGGCAAAGCCGAGGAGTTTGGAGTGTCATGTATCAAACTAGAAATGTACAACTTTAGCTGACGGATTTCAGCCTTCAAGGCTGCTGTGTCTTGTCCATCTTTTGTCATCCTTTCTTTGACACTCGCCGAGGCAATTCCAAGAAGGTCTGCCTCCACCTGTCGAGTGGTCTTTCCAAGGTTCACCTTTGGAAGCGTGAAATCCTCAACCCTCACATTATGTATATCTTTGTCTTCAGGTGGGGCAGCAGTCTCTATGATGACCTCGTTCTCTGCATTCTTTTCTACATGTGTCTGCTTCTTCAACTTCTTTACCGGCATGTCTTGTGGGACATGATGGAATTCAGAGAAGTCAAGCTGATATGAAGGCCTCTCCCTCTTTCTCCCCAGCGAGCTTTCCAGCCAGATAGAATCTCGGCTAGCATCGCTGGGAGGAGGAACATAGGTCCCCTGAATGCTAGAAGAACGAGACTGTGCCGTGGCAATGTCTCGTGGTGGCGAGTCCAAATCAATAGGACTTTGTGACCTCTGTGATGGTGGTGAAGCTGGTGGCTCTGTTTCTATCACTGGCACCGCTTCTGCTGCAACTTCTTCTACAATAGTTTCCATCTCTACAGCGATTATTTCAATCACTGGTTCTTGTGTAGTTGCAGCGGTCTCAACTGTCTCAGGCAAATTGGTGGCTGTCTCCACATGTACCTCTTGCCGGCTTGTGCTGGCAATTCCTTTTCTCCCCCATGTGCTCCCTGACATCTGCATTCCTTCTGGAGGAAAGCTCATCTTCTTCTGTCTGGGTTTCCTCCTAGACGTGGAAGGTAGTGTAGACTGAACCGCTGGCGGCTCTGATCGGGGAAGTACTACCTTTCTTGTCCTTTTACTGTCCAAGTAGAGTTGACTGTGTCGAACTACTCTACCCGTTCTTTCCTCAATAGACGTACTCTCTTTCGCGTACCAGTCTACCTTGCCGAGTGGTTGTGAATCTACTAGACCCGTGAAGAAGGAAGAAAGAATAACTTCTCCTTCGTCTTCAGATAAGCCCTCGATGTCTTCTGACATGAATTCTGCAATCTGTGAGAGCTTGAATCTGCTATAGTTCCTTCTTCTCACTTCGAACTCATCTTCGCAGTTGACCCAAAAATCTTCCATGAAAGGTTCATGTGATGATCTTTGCTCAAGGTGAGCTGCGAAGATGCCTCTGGGGTCATAGGATGGCCTCCTGTCGATGAGGTACTTGAGATTAAATCTCACTATTTCTTGGCTTATCAACCTTGCATCGGCTACAGTCCTGCATCTGTAGAGTCCCATCTGAAAAGGAAAGTTTGCAGCAGTCTTTTTCTTTATGCGAAGGTAAGAGTGAACCTCGACCAATTGCCTCAGGAATTCCATGAACACTACCCTATCTGAGGGGTAGCGTGGCATCATGACGGGGTGGCCATTATAGCCATACACGCGTATGTAGGTGAAAGTGGGGAATTGTATGAACCAATCCGCCCAGTCCACCATTGCTGCCTTAGCTGCTGGTGAAATACGCACGTGCATCTCATGGTCTAGCTCGTGCACGGTGCGCATAGTAAAAAGGTCATTTATCCTTTTGAAATGTCTTTCCGTTAGAGTGAACTCCAAGCGAGGAAAGTATTCTTGTACCTTTTGCACACCCAGGGTTCCCACAGTGTTTAATGTTCTGAAATCGCCTTGGAAGGCTATCAGGTAGACCAGGTATGAACACATGTGGAAACGGTGCTCTTCTAGAAACCCGGTGAATTGTTGGTGGAGTGTGTCATTGATCAAGGAGGCCCAATCGTAACGTTCTTTTCTGCTGATTATCTTGCCAATAATGTAGAACATCCACGGCTGGAAGGATTTTCCCTCCTCTTGTCCGGTGACTCTGCTGAGTAGGGTGATTAGCACTCCGTACTCGTCTTTGAATTCTCCTCTACCAACTACTCTGGGCAAACTGTTCCTCTTTGTTTTCAGCCAATGTTCAGCCATTATAAGCGAACACTTGTCTTTTGAAGCCTCGAATGCCTTTTCGCATTCTGTCGCTGATATGACCTTCTTGGTAGGGCATGGTGGAATTGCAAAACAAGTCTCTATGTCCACCGGCTTCAAGCTGCAAATCACCCTCCCGTCTACTGACAGGATCTCTCTTGTAGTCGGGTTGTAATGCTTAGTGCAAGCAATTACAAGCTCGATGCTTTGTAAGATGATTGGAATAGATGCTGCTTGAAACAAACCGGATTCTTCGATGTTCTGCAATGCGATTTGATTCATGCCCTCCAAGTCTTCAGAACTGACCTCTGGATTTTTCTGCCATAAGTCTGTATCAGTCGTTTTCAGGTAATCATGGTATAAGACTGTTTTGGTCTTGTATTGTACCTGAGAGTACTGCATTCTGAAAACTTTGAATATTGACTGGGCACTTGACCCTGTTCTGACACTTTTCTGGAACTGCTAAAAATAGCCTCGCCGGGGGTAGTTTTTACGAAAAATTCTGAGACATGGGTTTTGTTAAGAATGATTTTCTAAATAGACTCAGATCGTCAGAAATTCGAAAAAACGAGTTTTTCTTTGACATGCAAGAGCCCTTCGGTGGCAGAGGCAGCAGGGGCACCAGAAAGTGATTTTTCTCGGAAAAATCTAACACATGGGTTTTGTTCGTGCTTCAAAGCCAAACAAACCCAATTTGTCTGATTTTCAATATTATGACTTTTTTCGGAAACCCTAAAAGATAGGGGCAGCAGGGCTACTTTTTCTGAAAAAATCTACCATGTGGGTTTTGTTGAAAAAGCTGTGCTGATCATACCCAGTTGGTCAGATCTGTGAAAATCTGTCGTTTCCTGTGACATGCAAAAGAAATATAGACAGAAGTAGAGGAAATAGACGGAAGATGGATTGGAAGTTATAAACTGCCACTTGTAATAATCTGTCTCTGGAAACAATCTTGGGAGAAGAATGCTTTTACTGCCAATTATCTTCAAAAATATTGAAGATCCGTTCAAAACCCCTGCCAGATCTTGAAAACTTGTTCTTAGGAGCTACTTGATGTTTTATCCTTCAACCTGCAAAAAAGAATAATGAGGAAAAGGGACGCCTAGCATGAATATAAAGCAATTAGGGTTAAGATCCACAAAGTATGGAAGATAACTCATCATTTAGTCCTGATTTGGAGTTCTAAAAGATGATTTCCACTGATTGTGGAGTGTTTTTCTCTTTTTTGGCTCCAAATTTGCTAACTCAAGTCAACATTTCTGTTTGACTTTCCTTTAGGCGTCCAACCTTGAGTTTGATCTTTTTTGCCTATTTTGCAAGCTGAAGTGCTCCTGTTTGATCTTCAATTCAGGTTGCTCAGTTGATCTCGAGCAGTATCTGACAGTTCTGTTGTTGAGGCAGGATCAATGTGATTAGATATGCCTGGGAGAGGTTAGCTCAGAAAATTGAGTTTAGGTCTCCAGAAAGAAGGGCGCCTTTTCTTGAAAGGGGCGCTTTTGACAATGCCTTAGTCAATTTTCACTGACTCGTTCTTCGTTTTGACCTTTTCAGACCCTCTTTGCTTTGATCTGACGTTCCCGATGTTTGATGAATCAGATGATTCTGCTTGATGATGCGTCGGGTAGCTGGTTCAGTCTTGTTCACGATGCCTGACTTTGCAGTGGCAGCTGGCAAGTTTTGGGCCTCCAAACTAAAGGGCGCCCCTGGCCAGCAGGGGCGCTTTTAGCTTTTGCTTGGTTTCATCTTGGTTGTGGACTGCCAGTCTTTGACCTTCTCCATCAGTCGATTGATTTGTCGGAAGTTCTTGTTGATAGTCTCGCTGACGAGATAGGTCATAGCTGAGAAGGTCATCCTGGGAGGCAGTGAAGATTCCGGCTGAATCTGGACACCTTTAGGAAAGGGCGCCTTTCCTTGAGAGGGGCGCTTTTAGCCATGCCTTAGCCATTTTCTGGCTTATCTTTCCAGTTTTTCAAATTTGGCTTTTTCTGCTTGATCTCATCTCGTGATCGTCTGGTGTGTCTTGTGGACTTGCTGTTAGATTGATCACGTAGCCGGGAGGAAGCTGGAAAGATATCATGTATAAAGCTACAGCTCTTGGATTCATCTGATGTCTGCAACTGAGGGGCGCCCCTGGCCAGCAGGGGCGCTTTTACCTTGAAGCTTTCAGATTTGGCACTTCTGTCGTCAATGGATCCTCCATACTTCGCTGACGGTTGGTCAATGATCCCTGAATCAGATGATCTTGCTGATTGTTTCGTTGTCGAGCTAGTATGAAAGTGAAGAGGATGACTGTTTTGACACTGCCAGATGATTTGATTTGCCCTCTAAGGTTCAAGGGCGCCTTTCTTCAAGAGGGGCGCTTTTAACCACTGTAGACTATGTTTTGCCTTGGTAGACAAAACGTGCACCTTCCAGACTTAGCCAAATTTTGGCCTTTTCCGTTTTGAGAATCTCCTTCGTTGAACGTCATCATTTTCATCCTTTTCCGCCATGGTTTCTTCGTTGAAGCTTTTGAGGTTTAGCTTTCAGCACCTGGTACTGGCCAATCTGCCATTAATGGCTGCGGAGCTCCTAACTTTGTTCCTGAAAAATAGAAATAGACCCACCAGAGTAAAACATATTTTTGATAATTCTGACTTGATCAGTGTGATCGTGAAGGCAATTAAGCCTATCAGAATTATTTTCAATCATTTCCGGGAAGGTCCTATTTTTTAGGGTTTCCATAAAAATAGGGGTGTAAAACCCTAATTTTCGTTTTTTCAAAATTTTAACCATAGGTTCCTTGACAGAAACCCACAAGGATTTCATATTTGGTTTGACCTAAAACATACTTTAGATGGCATTTTTACGTTGTTTAGCTCAATTTAAGCAGAATGCCAAAAATTTCATTTTGGGTATAACATAGGCTCCGTCTGGTGACCATGTCGGATACCTACGGCATAGGAGAACCGAGAATCTGAAGTTTCGTAGACCAGTACTTTTATTAGTTGGGTAACGGGGTCAGGACTCATTTCCTATTTCACATAAGAACTTGAAGTTCACCTTCATTATTGGGGCTCACCTATTTATTCACCTAAAACAAGACTACCTAAAAGAAATCACCTAAAACACGACAATACTTTACGGAACGGGGAAAAACATAACAACATAACGATAAAGCGAAAAATTTATCTACAATATACTCACCCCATCCCCGAAGGAATGAAATGTTTCAAGTACTGCCCACTGTAGGGCAGTGGAAAGAGCCTCCCGTCTGAATGTGAGAGAATGTAAGAATTCTCTCCTGCAACATCATGTATCAGGAACGGGCCCAACCAAAGGGAGTCAAATTTTCCGTGCATTCCTTTTGGTTCGTGTCTCTTGTCCCACAACAGGACTCTATCTCCAATCTCAAAGTCTCGTTGCCGAGCCTTCTTGTCGAAGATCTTCTTCACTCTTTGTTGGTGCTGAGTGATTTTATCAACAACTTCCACCCTCTCTTCTTGCAGTTGTGTCAGACACAAGATGCGCTTTTGGATTGGATCCTTGAACTCTTCATCTTCTATTGCAGATGCCAGTTGTAAAGCTGACAACTCCAAAGTGATGGGTAGCATCGCTTCGGTGCCGTATATGATAATGAAGGGGGAAGTGCCGATAGCTCTCTTGGGTGTGATCCTATCAGCCCAAAGAGCGTCGTATAACTTGATGTGCCAAGACCGTTGATTGGTTTCAACCATCTTGCGCACGATCGTGACTATGTTCTTATTGGATGACTCGGCCTGTCCGTTGCCTTGTGGATAGTAATCTGAAGAATGGGACAGTGTGATGCCGTAGTCGAAACAGAATTCTACTAACTCCTCTGATGAGAAGCTTGTAGCATTGTCGGTCACGATCTTTCTTGGTACTCCGAAGCGTGTGATGATGTTTTCTTTGAGGAATGTGCACACAACTTCGGAAGTAGCATTCTTCGCAGGCACGGCTTCAACCCATTTGGTAAAATAATCCGTTGCCGTAAGGACATAGACATGCCCCTTACTGGAATGTGGGTTTATCGGACCTATGAAGTCGATACCCCATTGCTGGAATGGGGCATCTATTATTACTGGCCTCAATGGAATGGCTGCTAGCTTGATTTTGCCAACAAAATGTTGGCACTGTTGACATTGTCGCACCCATTCATATGCGTCGCGGAACAGAGTTGGCCAAAAGAACTGTGCTCGCAGAATTTTGAATGCTGTGACCCTTGATGAAAAGTGGCCACCGCATGCTTCGTTGTGAAATGTTTCCAACAATCGCCGTTGTTGGTCTCTACTGACGCAAAGCAGGAATGTTCCATCAAGTCCACGCTTGTATAGAACATTGCCTCGCAGCACATAGTTTTGTGCTCTTAACCTCAGGGTTCTTTTCTGCTGCTTGTCCAAGTGGTTTGGACATTCTCCATAGGTTGCGTAGTACCATAGTTCTGAGTACCACTCCTCGGCAGAATCAACCAACAAGACCATTGGAAGGTCTTCTTCGGTTTCTGTTCCTATTACGCCATCAGCCGCCTGATACTTTAGATCACCGTCTTCCGCCATGAGCTGGCATAGACCTCTCCCGCGGACGAGTTTGGTCGGCTTGATATCTAAGTCATATTCCTGGACCTTGGCGATCCAGTTGCCTCTTTTAGTCCCCATCTCCTGCTGAGTTAGGATACTTTTGACTGCAGGATCGGTGACATAGACTGTGGTGCGAGCATTTAAGATGTAGAATCTAAAATTCTTTACAGCTCTCACGACAGCATAGGCGTTCTTTTCAATCTGGGAGTAACGGGATTCGCTGTCTTTGAAACTACTGCTCATAAAAGCAATTGGCGATTCCGACTCCTCATTCAGCTTCTGGGTTAGTATGGCAGAAAGAGTGTACTCTGACGCGTAACAATAAAGAATGAATTCCTTACTGAAATCGGGCCGAACCAGCACTGGTGCCTTACTGATGGCTTCTTTAATCTTGACGAACGCCTTTTTTCCTTTGTCGGTCCATTTGAAGGCGGCCGTCTTCTTCATCATTGCTGATATATCCTTGGTCAGCTCTGAGAAGTCAGGTACAAATCTTCGAATGAAGTTTATCTTTCCGAAGAAAGAGTGCACCTGAGTAGTATTGGTTGGGAGAGATAGGTTCTTGATAGAATCCACCCGATCAGGATCGATTCGAGTTCCTTCTTTGGAGACGATATGGCCTAGTAACTTGCCTTCCGTCACCGCAAAGATAGACTTTTTTGGATTCAAGGATATGTGGTGATACCTACATCTCTCGAACACTTTCACTAAGTGTTGAAAATGATCTTGCCGCTTCCGTGAGAAAGCAGTAAGGTCGTCAAGGTAGACGACTATCACTTTGTTCTTTAGATCTCCAAACGCCAAGTCCATGGCTCGCTGAAAGGTGGCACCGGCGTTGATGAGGCCAAAGGGCATCCTCTCATAGGCGAACGTTCCCCACGGGGTGGTGAATGCTGTCTTGATTTGATCCTCCTTAGCCACCGCAATTTGATTGTACCCGGAAAAGCCATCAAGTAATGATAACATCTCCGATCCGGTAACCGTCTGCAAGGTATGCTCCATGATAGGTAAAGGATAATTATCCTTTAACGACGATTGGTTCAGGTTCCTGAAGTCAACACAAATCCGAATCTCTCCGTTCTTTTTGCGCACAGGAACAATATTGGACACCCAGGTAGAATGATGGATTGGAAATATGATCTTGGCGTCCACCATCTTCTGTACCTCTGCGTAGATTGTATCTTGAACACGCGGGTTGTAGTGCCTCTGCTTTTGCCTAAAAGGCTTGATATCTGACTTGAGTGGAATTGTATGAGACAATTCCTTTGGCGTGAAGACTTTTAGATCTTGATAAGTCCATGCAAAGACATCCTTATATTGTCTGAATAGGGAGACAAAGTTGTTGCTTTCCTCCACAGTGCAACCCTTTCCCAAGTTGACAAGCCGAGGCTTATCTTTGGTGCCAATGTTGATTTGACTATACTCAGTGGATGTTTTGCTAGCTGAATCTCTTTGATTTTGCACGCGTCTATCATGCTTGTCAAATATATCCTCCAAGGATACTAGGCCCTTGGGGATGTTGTTACCTCTTAGCTGGATGATGCCGGATTCCGTTGCTTCAGAATCTTCTGCTATGGATTCTTTGAAAGGAGAGGTACTTCCTTCAAAGAATAGTTCTTTGTAATTGTCCCCCATGCAGAGGAACTCCTTGATGTCATCATCATCATCAAAGACCTGCCAATTTTCACAATTGTCGGGGACAGATGGCCTGTACACGAGCTCAATAGCGAAGGCATTCTGACGGAAATCAGAATGAGGCATGAAGAGTGCAACGGATACCGCAAGGGCATCTGCTTTGCTATTTTTCTCGCGTGGAATGTACTTGATGTTGAATGCTTCGAACCAATCAATAGCATTCCACACCCTTTGTCGGTAAGCTTGAAGGCGGCCTTTTCTGACTTGATAGCGGTCTCTGACCTGTTGTACGATCAGCTCTGCGTCACCTTCAACTTGAAGATATTTTATACCCATATCCCTTGCATTCTTGAGGCCTAGTATAAGCGCTTCATATTCTGCAGTGTTGTTCGTGTTATCAAACTGCAAGCGATAAGCAAATGGATATAAAACTCCTTCAAGAGAGGTAATGACAACTCCCGCTCCTGAGCCTGCTGTTGAGCAACTTCCGTCGAATTGCATTGTCCACATCTTTGATCTTTCATTTGATGTATTCGTGGCAAATGCAACCCTCTTTTCTTCTTCGGTTACTTCAGTTAGCATGGCATATGTGCCCGGACCCGTACTTTGATGTAGCACTTGTGCTTGGGGATCCGGAGATTTCACCACTGTGAATTTTGACTTAGCCTCTGGTTCCAACTTGAAACTACCTTTCTTTAGTGGAATGGTCGCATATGACCAATCCATTTGAATCTCGCCTCCGAGATCTTTGCAAAAACTTCGGCTTAGTAACATTCCATAACTGATTAGTTTATGATCATCATATCATGAATCTTGTTCTTATGGAATACTTTTGGAGATTTGTCTCCTTGAAGTGGCTTATTATCATCAAGTATCATCAAGCATACACATCTTATTTCCTATTATATTTTTTCTCTTATGCAAGTAAGTTCATTGCATCATACCCTCTCGAGGCACCTAAATTCACTTAAATGTCAAAATGTCAAAGTGAAAACATGAAAAAATGCTCACAAGAGCTCAAGCACACCCCTAGAAGGATGTATAACGAAAGTAAAAGAAAAAAGAAAGTGAAAATTACTCTTGGAGGCTCAAAAGCATTCTTGGATGGAGAAAATCACTTAAGTGATAGAGGGAACATCAAATTATAATAAAAAGTGACAAGAGGATGTAAAAAGCAAACCCTCTACATGGAGAAGTCCAAGTTTCACCTTCAAAATACCAAAGGAGGCCATTATGACAAGTTTCTCAACATATTCACAACATATTCTTCAAGACTCACACAAGTTGTCCAAGGATTAACACTTATTTCCATTATTTCAGCATTTGGAGCAATCATCATGGTAACCTTATCATTTCCTTCACTCTTCATCCAAGGCACTTTATGATGGATGATCTGTCATTGTTAAATGATGATTTAAATTCCTTCCAGATTATAATCAGAATATTGACCTTGATAAATATGAAGTTGATGCCAAATCAATATTGAAAAATACTGATCTTGAATTCATAAGTCTGAATTTTCCTTAATGGTATTCGATCTACAAGAGCAGAACATTTATTGATTTCGATGATTGTTCTTGTGGATCGGATCTGCTATAAATATAATTTAGGGAGACGCATCCCATGAGCGGACATGTCTCCACAAAGTGGAGACACGTCCGCTCATGGGACGTGTCTTAAGTAATGTGCCCCTTCGTCTAACTAAGTCAATCGATCATCAATCGGTTTAGTTTACTTAGCAAATATGAAGGTTCGATTATATTTATCTTTGAATAAATAAATGTTATCCAATTTGGAACTCAATCTGCAATTAATATCCTCTAAATGCAGATCGAAACTATACTTGGGACGTAGCGATTTCGATATATATAAATGATGATGTTGAATATATTCAATCATCATTTATATCTGACCGATGCTACCTTATTTCAACACTCCCTCTTAGCTAGGGAAGATAACTATAACCAAGTATAAAGTGATATCCCCTTACTCGTGATATCAAAAGATATGGTATGCTTCTAAGAGTGTTAAGTCATATAACATTCTTCATAACACATCTTCATTATGGTATGTGCACTGACATCAAGTCTCATGATGTCTACCATAATAAATCATGGCATATCCATGGATACAATTTATCCACCATGATTATCTCATAGGAATCATAATGATCTTCAACTGATATCAAGTCTCATGATATCTATCAAAATGTCCACAAGATACTATCATGACATATCCACAGATATCAAGTCACATGATATCTATCATGATAGTGCAACTAATCATTGTAGAGTCATCACTTTACAATGCCAAATACAAGTGTTCATTATCAGAAAGGTCGTCACCTCTCAATAATGTACACAGGGGGTGAGGGCTCATAAAGTCATGGAGTCACACACATGACAAAAGAGTTTACACATTAAACATCTTTTAAATATATTAGTACAAAATGAACAATTTGAGTCTCAATCTCAACACTAACTTACATTTCAACCATACCAAGTTTCTTCCTGAAGTGTTCAACTTTAACTCTAGAGAGAGGTTTGGTGAGAATGTCTGTTGTTTGATCGTTTGTACTAATATACTCCAACTGGATCACATTCCTTTCTACCATGTCTCTCACATAGTGGTAAGGAATCTCTATATGCTTTGATCTATCATGGAATACTGGATTCACTGAAAGCTTAATACAACTCTGATTGTCATAGTGGATAATAGTAGGATTCAGGGGCTCACCAAATAATCCCACAAGCAATTTCCGGAGCCATACTGCTTCTCTAGCTCCCATGGAGGCTGCAGTATATTCGGCTTCAGTTGAGCTTTGTGCCACTGAAAACTGTTTCCTGCTGATCCAAGAGATCATAGCTGAATCCTAAACTGAAGCAACATCCTGATGTGTTTTTTCGCTCAGTTACACTTCCAGCCCAATCGGAATCAAAGTATCCATGTAGATCTAAGTTGAAATTTTTGTACTTAAGGCCATATCCAATAGTACCTTGAAGGTATTGTTATCACTTGGAATATGCACCCTGCTGAATCTTGAATCCAGCTATCCTGTGAAACATGGGATGACCTCTCGAGTTGTGGGACTCGCAAAACTCGAGGTCAACCTCCAATTATAGGGCGGCTTCCCCTTGGTAAATCACCTAAAAAACTAACTCTAACTAAAGAACCTTACTAGGAAAAGAGAGGAGAAAGATTTGATAATTTGAAACTAAAACGAAAAATGGAGTTGATACACCAAATATAGTAGATTTCTACTTCATTTTAGCAACACAACCTATGAATCTCAATCTAAAGCTTCACACAGTAATTTGCAACAATAATTCGGAGGTAAAAGTTAGAACAGCAGCAATCAAGGAGTCATAGGACTCACAATAATACCTGCTTTTTTTTCATACACAGAGAAAATTGAAACAAATAGAGGCAGAATGCTGATCTTTGAATCACTGAAGGCTGCTACAATGACTGTTTTCTAGAAAAACAGCAAAATATTACATCACAAGCATACAATCAACCATTATTTCAGAGTGAAATAAGGTTGAAGATGCAATCAATGAAAAAGATTATAGAAGTAGAGACCTGATTATGACTGAAAAAATCAAAGGACTGAATGTCACTTTGTCACAATAAACTTTTCCAATGCTTTTTAACAAACATAGGCCTCTTATTTATAGATTTTGAGAGCCTAAAATCAAAAAGTCATGTTGACTTTAGATATTTTCCCTATGAGTTGTCATCCTTATCCTGTGAGTTTTCAATCTTATCCTCTGTAGATAAGATATTTGTAAATCTTATCTTCTATGGATAAGATATTTTGCAATCCTTATCCTATGCGGATAAGATATTTGTAAATCTTATCCTTTGTGGATAAGATATTTTGCAATTCTTATCCTTATCCCTTGACTTTGACTTTGACTTTCTTCCCTTGACTTTGACTTTGACTTTCTTTTGCAAAATATATTTTTCTTTTATTTTTATGTTCTGATTTTTCATAAAAAATCAGGTAACAGGTATCTCAATATATGCTTCACAGCAACAAGGTGTATTTCCTTAGGCTCACACATAAACTAGCTTAGAGCATTCACTGCATAGCAAATGTCCGATCTGGTGTTAACCAATTACATTAATGATCCAATTATTTGTCTATAGGAGTAGGATCTGCAAATTTAGATTCTTCTGCTGCTTCTTTCAACTTGTGTAAGTTGGTTTCCATAGGTGTAGACATGGGTCTACAGTCTAACATCCCAAATCTCTTCAAAATATCAATAGTATATTTTCCTTGATTTAAAATGATACCATCTGATTTATGCCAAACTTCTAACCCCAAGAAGTAATGTAAAATGCCTAAGTCTTTCATATCAAATTCTGAAGCCAGGCCTTTCTTACATTGAGTAATAAGGTGATCTTCTCCTGTTATTAGGTCATCAACATATGAAATTAGAATTAACGTATCACCTTTAATTTACTTAAAATAGAGATTTGGATCTGCATCATTCTTGGAAAATCCTAGTCCCAAAAGATAGCTATCGATTCTTTCATAGCAGGCTCTGGAGGCCTGTTTAAGTCCATATAGAGCTTTCTTCAATCTGCATACATGAGAGTCTACATTATGTATCATAAAGCCTTCAGGTTGCTCTAAAAAGACTTCTTCTTCAATGGTCCCATTTAAGATTTCTTCAGAATACTCCCTCTGAATCTTAGGAGCAGGATCCTCCTCTATGACTTTAGTAGAATCTTGAATTTCTATATCATTAGAACTCTTTGCCTTTTTAAAGCAATGTCTTCCTCAAAGATGACATCTCTACTTAGTTCAATTTGTTTTTGACCGGGTATATTCTATAAGCTTTTGAGGTTTCACAATAGCCCACGAATATCCCTTTCTTTCCAATAGGTTCTAATTTAGATCTCTTTTCTTTAGGTACAGTAGGCTCCCTTTGAATCTTCAAGCACTTGCATCAACCTCCTGACGTCATCGTCCAAGATTGCCAATATTAAATTCAGGTTGACTGATTTGAGCAATTATGATCTCAACTGCTAAAGAGGTACTTCAAGGATTTAGCATCAACACTGCAACCCTTACTTATTCTCAGCGAATCATAGAACTCCCTTTGAAGATCAATTCTTCCTCTTCGAAGAGATGTCTTCAGCCATTTATTCAATCTCATGGCTACAAGCAGTGTCTCCATTCTCTTCTTCTTTTAAAAGCAATCTCTTGGTCCATCCTAATGCACATTAAGAAGAGATTCCTTAATAGTTCATATGACTCAACTATTCCGAAGAGAAATACAAATGCTAGAAGCATACAAGATTCACTTATCCAATGAATTAATGACTACATAAAAATTCATGAGCATTATTAAGGACATGAAATACTTATCTTTCAATCAAAGATGCCTGTCAAATTTCAATCTCCATAACTTTCCCTTTGATGTATTAATGGCTTCTTTTACGCACAGTCAACACTGAAGCAAATAACTGAAGGATGAATTCTGGACTATACCAAATACCGGTTATGCCAAACACAAAATTCCAATATGATATATTTAGGTGAAACCTCCAAATCTCAGAGTATGAAATTCTCCTGAAGATAGGCGCATTTCAACTGATCGAGACCAAGATTGCCTCCGTCGTCCAGGCAGAGCCGATGGCTCTAGCCGGCGCTCATAGAAGATTTCCATCATCGGGATGCATACTAGACGATCACTCCAGCAGTTCTCTTGTGACTTTAAGTTGGGAGTTTCATTCATCTGGTGTGCACTGGATTCATATCGAGCCATAGACATTACCACATCGCTTCTCCAGCCAGGGTCAGATCTAGAGAAAGCGAGTAACACAGTGGTCTCTTCCGTTTAAGTCTGAGCGCATTGGAAGCCCACGAACTGACAGGGAATTAGCAGATAATCAACACTCGCGCCATAGCAATGCCACTTGTGGGCAGAGCTATATCGCTCATTTCGTTCCAAACACTACAGAGTCCAATCATATAAGTGTAATCGATGTTTTATATCTTCCTCCCAAACAGAACAAGAATATCCTCACAAGAATTCAGCAGAGACTCCGTCGGCAGTTCTGAGAATGTTCCTGACTTCTTCTGCCCTTGACTGCTTGAGTGTAGACAATTATGTTGATCTGCTCTACTTGTCTTATGTAATGTTCCCGAAATTACTTGAAAATGATAACGGTGTTTTAAACACCAAGTCTGCATTTAAAACTATATTAAATAAATAATACGAAATAATTAAATATTTAATAATAAATTTAAATTATTAAAAATAACATTTAAATCTATATGGTTGGCGCCCAAAGCTAATAATCATTTTTCTTCTTGCTAGGCCGACATCAAGTTGGCCCCTGTATTTATGTTGGGTCTCTCCCGTTGGGAGATCATGAAATTGAAGACAAGAACACTGGGCCGCATAGCGTGTCAAATTCTAGTAGGACGTAGTCTCTACCAGGAGTCTCTTGTCTTCAATTCTTCACTCTATTCACTCAATCACTAATCCGCCATTCCCATGCTCTTGCTCACAGATCATACATAGGGAGGCGAACATCAATTAGAGTGACTAACATCAAGAGTTGAGAAGCCCGATCATTGAAGGAGACACTCATGACCACGGGGGCAAATCTCTTTGCATGGTAGGACGTAGCCCCTGCCTTGCAATAGTGCTCTTCATATTTGCGAGTTACTCACGCATTTCCATTAACAGGTCTGAAGTGAACAATTGGGAAGCACGAGGAGATCGAGCAGAAAACGTAAGTTTATCTCGGGTCGATTAACCAAACACAGTGATCGGTTATAGGAAGTTCTGAGTCAAAGGAAGCCAAGAACCAAACGATATCTCCATTCACTTTCCAAGACGGACTCTCGTCTACCGTGAGATCCTTCTCCACACGAGTCGTAGTACATCACTCTATTTTACAAACAGCAGTAGATCCGATCGAGACTCCAGTTCTTGTCGTGGGCATACTATACTATTTCCAGATCTGGAAGTAACTATATAGTCTGGGTGTTGGAATCGCCATTCTGAGTTGTTTATCGGATATCTCTATAGACGACCCTCAGCTATAGTGAATTGAGTTTCCGCATGTCTATAGAGACATCAAGAGAGTCAAGCGATCAAAGGCGTGTCCAATGTAACAGACGGAGATCTTGCACAAGTAGCGGAAAGAGTATAACGATATGTCTCTCTAATTTTCGATCGAGAGACTTTAGTGTTCGCTGAGGATGTTGTGAGTGATTTGGTGTCAAGTGACTGGATTCCTGTTAATATGCGTAACCTAGGTCTATTGAATCTGATATCTTGAATTTAATCGGATCTTCCTTAACTTGGCTCTGATACCATGTTAAATGATGATTTAAATTCCTTCCAGATTATAATTAGAATATTGACCTTGATAAATATGAAGTTGATGCCAAATCAATATTGAAAAATACTGATCTTGAATTCATAAGTCTGAATTTTCCTTAATGGTATTCGATCTACAAGAGCAGAACATTTATTGATTTCGATGATTGTTCTTGTGGATCGGATCTGCTATAAATATAATTTAGGGAGACGCATCCCATGAGTGGACATGTCTCCACAAAGTGGAGACACGTCCACTCATGGGACGTGTCTTAAGTAATGTGCCCCTTCGTCTAGCTAAGTCAACCGATCATCAATCGGTTTAGTTTACTTAGCAAACATGAAGGTTCGATTATATTTATCTTTGTATAAATAAATGTTATCCAATTTGGAACTTAATCTGCAATTAATATCCTCTAAATGCAGATCGAAACTATACTTGGGATGTAGCGATTTCGATAAGGTAGATCGACCGATGCTACCTTATTTCAACAGTCATGAAAAAGGGTCTTCATCACAAACAACATCCAACATGTTGAACATTGAGTTTCACAAGTTTCTGAGGAAGATAACATTTTCAAAGGATCTCCATGATCAAAAAAAGAAAGCAATGCAAGAAGCCAACATCAAACTAGCTCTTTTTAGCCATTGATATTTTAAGCCATTGCTATCTTTGGGAAAAAGCAATTTCAAGATATTTTTAGATCTATTTATACACAACTTCTTAAGAGGATCTTTTTATAGAGATATTTGTTCTAATCAAAAATCTATTTCAATATTTTTTAATTTAGATGTTAAATTTGTGGAGCAAATTGTGTATCAAGTTTGTTTTGTGTGTAAGCAAATTATTTAAAATTTAGGAGCTTTAGTTTTTTTTTTTTTTTTTCATGCAAAACTATGTAACAATTATAAGTGTCATTTGCATTTAGTTTTTTTATAGAATTTGGTATGCCTATTTGATGTCTTGTGCAAAATCTTGTGAATGTGTCTAGGTAAACCAAATTGCTTTGTTGAATTTGCAGGCTTTATATTGCAATTCTTCTAAAGTTGGTAATTGTAGCTTTGTATGCAATTCCTTGATTCCTTTTACTCAATTGTCCGTCTCTTATTCAAATTGATTCAATCCTTGTGCAAGATTCATACTTTTTAGTTTCTATCTTTATCTGAAAATTGTGAAAGTTTGTTGTCATTTAAGTTTTTCATGTTAGGCAAAAAACATAAAGTCTATCATCTAATGTATAAGTTTATCTTGAGAACAAAAAGATAGGTTTATCTTTAAACGTGTGTACACCACATACACAAATAAATCCTCATCTAGGTTTTGTTTGTGATTTTCCATGTAAGGAAATTTTATCATTTCCTTTGCTCCTTTAAAAGGGGGCTTCCCCTTCAAATTTAAAGAAAGGTTCTATCTTACATGTTGTGCTGTTTGGTGTTGTACTACAAGGTACAAATTAAAATGCTATTAGACAAGAAGCTATATTAACACCCAACATTAGACCACAAGTGTAAATAAACTACTACACAACATATGGTAAAAAATTGATTGATATTTACAAGAAGCGAAAGCTTCATTTGAAGAATTTACAATGAGATGTTTCTATTTACAAAACTCTGAGAATAGAAACATCATCGAACAAAACAGGTAGTTTACATAGTTTACAAAATAAGAATATTGACCATTAATAATAATTAAATATTATTTTAATACCCTCCCTTAATGGTCAATCTATCAACAATACCAAGATT
>CM021109.1:424872396-424996673 GCA_007115665.2 Sequoiadendron giganteum
TCATCCTCGCAGTTGACCCAAAAATCTTCCATGAAAGGCTCATGTGATGATCTTTGCTCAAGGTGAGCTGCGAAGATGCCTCTGGGGTCATAGGATGGCCTCTTGTCGATGAGGTACTTGAGATTAAATCTCACTATTTCTTGGCTTATCAACCTTGCATCGGCTGCAGTTCTGCATCCGTAGAGTCCCATCTGAAGAGGAAAGTTCACTGCAGCCTTTTTCTTTACGCGAAGGTAAGAGTGAACCTCGGGCAATTGCCTCAGGAATTCCATGAACACTACCCTATCTGAGGGGTAACGTGGCATCATGGCGGGGTGGCCATTATAGCCATACACGCGTATGTAGGTGAAAGTGGGGAATTGTATGAACCAATCCGCCTAGTCCACCATTGCTGCCTTAGCTGCTGGTGAAATACGCACGTGCATCTCATGGTCTAGCTCGTGCACGGTGTGCATAGTAAAAAGGTCATTTATTCTTTTGAAATGTCTTTCCGCTAGAGTGAACTCCAAGCCAGGAAAGTATTCTTGTACCTTTTGCACTCCCAGGGTTCCCACAGTGTTTAATGTTCTGAAATCGCCTTGGAAGGCTATCAGGTAGACCAGGTATGAACACATGTGGAAACGGTGCTCTTCTAGAAATCCGGTGAATTGTTGGTGGAGTGTGTCACTGATCAGGGAGGCCCAGTCGTAACGTTCTTTTCTGCTGATTATCTTGCCAATAATGTAGAACATCCACGGCTGGAAGGATTTTCCCTCCTCTTGTCCAGTGACTCTGCTGAGTAGGGTGATTAGCACTCCGTACTCGTCTTTGAATTCTCCTCTACCAACTACTCTGGGCAAACTGTTCCTCTTTGTTTTCAGCCAATGTTCAGCCATTATAAGCTAACACTTGTCTTTTGAAGCCTCGAATGCCTTTTCGCATTCTGTCACTGATATGACCTTCTTGGTAGGGCATGGTGGGATTGCAAAACAAGTCTCTATGTCTACTGGCTTCAAGCCTTTTTGCATTCTGTCACCGATATGACCTTCTTGGTAGGGCATGGTGGGATTGCAAAACAAGTCTCTATGTCTACTGGCTTCAAGCTGCAAATCACCCTCCCGTCAACTGACGGATCTCTCTTGTAGTCGGGTTGTAATGCTTAATGCAAGCAATTACAAGCTCGATGCTTTGTAAGGTGATTGGAATAGATGCTGCTTGAAACAAACCGGATTCTTCGATGTTCTGCAATGTGATTTGATTCATGCCCTCCAAGTCTTCAGAACTGACCTCTGGATTTTTCTGCCATAAGTCTGTATCAGTCGTTTTCAGGTAATCATGGTATAAGACTGTTTTGGTCTTGTATTGTACCTGAGAGTACTGCATTCTGAAAACCTTGAATATTGACTGGGCACTTGACCCTGTTCTGACACTTTTCTGGAAATGCTAAAAATAGCCTCGCCGGGGGTAGTTTTTACGAAAAAATCTGAGACATGGGTTTTGTTAAGAATGATTTTCTAAACAGACCCAGATCGTCAGAAATTCGAAAAAACGAGTTTTTCTTTGACATGCAAGAGCCCTTCGGTGGCAGAGGCAGCAAGGGCACCAGAAAGTGATTTTTCTCGAAAAAATCTAACACATGGGTTTTGTTCGTGCTTCAGAGCCAAACAAACCCAGTTTGTCCGTTTTTCAATATTATGACTTTTTCCGGAAACCCTAAAAAATAGGGGCAGCAGGGCTACTTTTTCTGAAAAAATCTACCATGTGGGTTTTGTTGAAAAAGCTGTGCTGATCATACCCAGTTGGTCAGATCTGTGAAAATCTGTCGTTTCCTGTGACATGCAAAAGAAATATAGACAGAAGTAGAGGAAATAGACAGAAGATGGATTGGAAGTTATAAACTGCCACTTGTAATAATCTGTCTCTGGAAACAATCTTGGGAGAAGAATGCTTTTACTGCCAATTATCTTCAAAAATATTGAAGATCCGTTCAAAACCCCTGCCAGATCTTGAAAACTTGTTCTTGGGAGCTACTTGATGTTTTATCCTTCAACCTGCAAAAAGAATAATGAGGAAAAGGGACGCCTAGCATGAATATAAAGCAATTAGGGTTAAGATCCACAAAGTATGGAAGATAACTCATCATTCAGTCCTGATTTGGAGTTCTAAAAGATGATTTCCACTGATTGTGGAGTGTTTTTTCTCTTTTTTGGCTCCAAATTTGCTAACTCAAGTCAACATTTCTGTTTGACTTTCCTTTAGGCGTCCAACCTTGAGTTTGATCTTTTTTGCTTATTTTGCAAGCTGAAGTGCTCCTGTTTGATCTTCGATTCAGGTTGCTCAGTTGATCTCGAGCAGTATCTGACAGTTCTGTTGTTGAGGCGGGATCAATGTGATTAGATATGCCTGGGAGAGGTTAGCTCAGAAAACTGAGTTTAGGCCTCCAGAAAGAAGGGCGCCTTTTCTTGAAAGGGGCGCTTTTGACAATGCCTTAGTCAATTTTCACTGACTCGTTCTTCGTTTTGACCTTTTCAGACCCTCTTTGCTTTGATCTGACGTTCCCGATGTTTGATGAATCAGATGATTCTGCTTGATGATGTGTCGGGTAGCTGGTTCAGTCTTGTTCACGATGCCTGACTTTGCAGTGGCAGCTGGCAAGTTTTGGGCCTCCAAACTAAAGGGCGCCCCTGGCCAGCAGGGGCGCTTTTAGCTTTTGCCTAGTTTTATCTTGGTTGTGGACTGCCAGCCTTTGACCTTCTTCATCGGTCGATTGATTTGTCGGAAGTTCTTGCTGATAGTCTCGCTGACGAGATAGGTCATAGCTGAGAAGGTCGTCTTGGGAGGTAGTGAAGATTCCGGCTGAATCTGGACACCTTTAGGAAAGGGCGCCTTTCCTTGAGAGGGGCGCTTTTAGCCATGCCTTAGCCATTTTCTGGCTTATCTTTCCAGTTTTTCAAATTTGGCTTTTTCTGCTTGATCTCGTCTCGTGATCGTCTGGTGTGTCTTGTGGACTTGCTGTTAGATTGATCACGTGGCCGGGAGGAAGCTGGAAAGATATCATGTATAAAGCTACAGCTCTTGGATTCATCTAATGTCTGCAACTGAGGGGCGCCCCTGGCCAGCAAGGGCGCTTTTACCTTGAAGCTTTCAGATTTGGCACTTCTGTCGTCAATGGATCCTCCATACTTCGCTGACGGTCGGTCAATGATTGCTGAATCAGATAATCTTGCTGATTGTTTCGTTGTCGAGCTAGTATGAAAGTGAAGAGGATGACTGTTTTGACACTGCCAGATGATTTGATTTGCCCTCTAAGGTTCAAGGGCGCCTTTCTTCAAGAGGGGCGCTTTTAACCACTGTAGACTATGTTTTGCCTTGGTAGACAAAACGTGCACCTTCCAGACTTAGCCAAATTTTGGCCTTTTCCGTTTTGAGAATCTCCTTCGTTGAACTTCATCATTTTTATCTTTTTTCGCCATGGTTTCTTCGTTGAAGCTTTTGAGGTTTAGCTTTCAGCACCTGGTACTGGCCAATCTGCCATTAATGGCTGCGGAGCTCCTAACTTTGTTCCTGAAAAATAGAAATAGACCCACCAGAGTAAAACATATTTTTTGATAATTCTGACTTGATCAGTGTGATCGTGAAGGCAATTAAGCCTATCAGAATTATTTTCAATCATTTCCGGGAAGGTCCTATTTTTTAGGGTTTCCATAAAAATAGGGGTGTAAAACCCTAATTTTCGTTTTTTCAAAATTTTAACCATAGGTTCCTTGACAGAAACCCACAAGGATTTCATATTTGGTTTGACCTAAAACATACTTTAGATGGCATTTTTACGTTGTTTAGCTCAATTTAAGCAGAATGCCAAAAATTTCATTTTGGGTATAACAATATGTATATATATTTATATTTGTTAAATATAAATATATTTATATATATGTAATTACATATAATATTATTATAATTATATTTAAATATATTTGTATATTAAATACTCAAGTATTTAAATATTTATATGTTTATTATATTTAAAAGAACTATAATAATATTTATATAATAAAATATATAAATGTATTTAGTTAAATATTTTAAAACTCTAAAGTGTAAAATTAAAAGATTTAAATCTTTTACTTAGAGTAAATATTATAAAGTGGACTTTGGAGAAATAATACAATATATATAAATATATATATATTTGAAATAAAGAAGAAATTGATTTGGTAAAATAATGACTTAACTTTATTAAGTCAATGGAATTAATTGATTATTGCATAATGGGAAATAAACTATGGAAAGCGATTTGCAATGTTTGAAATATTTCAGCACTTTGAAATGCAACGTATTTCTAAGGAAAGTACGCCAAACTTCATATGATGGAAATATTTCTTTGAAACATAATAGCTGACATTTGAAAATAGTGAAATATTAAGGAAGCTTTCCCGTGAAGTGGCGAGAGTTTCAAACACAGGGAGAAATGGAAGAAAAATTCAAACACTGGAGAAGAGGAAACACCAGCCAGATGGAATGTGTTGTTGCAAGCTTAACCTTGACAATTTCGTAGCAAACATGAGTCATTCTCTGTTATGTGCCAAAGAGGGACGTTTTTCCTGTAAGTGGCAATTTCGAGTTTAAGTTGAACCAGTCTTGAATTGCAAGCTCTAATGAGATCGATTCACACTCATTTTTGATGATTTGGGGCTTGAAAACCCGCCATGTATCATATTGACTAGTTCTGGGCACTTTATCCATTCGTATGCCTCCAATGGTGGAATCTGTTGCATTTTGAGTCTATAGAAGGACGCCCTGCCTTTCATTGAAAACACACTTGAACACACATAAATCGCATTGTCTTTTGAGCTAGATTTCTTTGATCAATTCACATTCTTCTAAGGCAGATTTATATTCCACAGGCTTCTTGGATTTCGAAATTGTTTCTGATTTCGGAGAGCTTAATCATATTTCTGAGTATTTCTATTTTTTGAGAGATTATCATTTGCTGAGAGTAATCCTTATTTTTGTGAGCTGAGAGTATCAACTTCTCATAATCTGGGTTTAATTCTTCAATACAGCTGTGACCATTTGGTGAATAAGCAATTCTGAGTGATTATATCTTGAGAGAGATAAGTGGCATATGTGAGTAAACCTGAAAAGGAAAGTCAACAACTTGAGAAGAATTTTCCAAACAATCAGAAGTGCTGGAAGTACTGAGACTTCATCTTTTGAAGGGACATTAAAATCAAGCATGAGATATTCTTTTGCTACCCATTCTAATCTTGAATACTAAAATGTTATAATCATTTATGATTACTGTTTGTGCATTGGTAAGAAGTCTTTCATTAACTGCATTTCCATGTAAAAGGGAAAATAGATTACTATATGATTTACATATCAATTTGCATTCTAGAGAAGACTAGAAATTGCATATTGTGTGCTTGCATTATTGAATGAACTCTATATGAGGAGACTGTCTTTACTAGTTAATATATGCTAGGATCAGAATGAGGACAAGAGTCAAGTATATTCAATTAGCTTAAAGTTATTGGGTTAACTGAGATAAACTAGAGAAACTCTTAAGGATAAAGATTTCCAGGATAAGAGATTGTGATAATTACTTGTTATGTTGATTCTTTTCTAGTAGTTAGAATGTCGTAGGTTGGTCTGGGATGATTGATAATCCAGTGAAGGACTTGAACCTATATTTATTATCTTAGATTAGATTGATGTAGGATAGTTTGGGATGATAGACAATCCAGTGAAGGACTAAGACCTATGCGTAGTGTAAGATAGCCCTAAGTCAAATCGGCCCTGAGTAGTGTACATGATAGATGACCTTCATTCGAAGTACTGAATGAGAACACTTTGGCCAAAGTAGTGAAATGTACGACATCCACTTAGACTGTGTGATGCTTGAGACTACACTGCCAGTTCATCGTGATCCTTGTACTAGTATGAGATTGTGAAATAGCAAGGTTCTAGTTGTGGATAGGACACAACACTATGCTCAGTTGGTTTCCAGTATCGGTTACCCTACCAATCTCTTTGTGAAGGAAGGGCCATCTATTGAATGATAGATGTGTGGGGGACCACATTATAAGTCCGTGGTTGGCGGAAAAGCGCCCGAGTGATGCTTCTCCTCCTCCGAAGGCTACTGGCGCACCAAGGTTTGAAAGGGAAGATCCTGGACTATCTTACTACTATTTGTTTTAAAGCTCATTGGAGCTATGATAGTTAAGGTATGATTTCCTCGTTACTTGTTCTTGTGAAGTTATTGAAATAAAATGGAATCTTTATTGTAATTGTAGTATGATATCTTGTTCATATATTATCAATAAAGGAAAGAAAAGTTATATTGCAATTACTTATTTGCACGTATATTTACTCTTTTGATGTAAAATTGGAAAAAAATTGTTTTACCGAAGGATCGGGTCATTACACTGAAGGTGCATGTTTCATATAATATCAATCATATACTTGCATTGGAGGGTTACCTTTAGTTGCTGCATTGCTTTTCAATATTTTAGATTACTACTTTCAAGTCATTTCAGTACTTGCAAACATCCAAAACAAACAAAACAATACAAAGTCAGAACAAACTATCACCAGAAGTGCTGAGTTACAGTTGGGGGAGAACTAGGGTTTTTACAAAGGGCGTCTTAGTCCTCCATAGCATATTTTGACAACTTCTTTGCATTTCCAGAATCTTTGTCACATATCCAGACTTCCTAGGTACATACCCCATAACTTCCAGCTACTTAATTTCATCATTTGCATCCTTCATTTAGCTTGCATAATTAGGTTTTGTACGTTGAATGTTTACTTGTCTTTTCCAAACTTTTGCTTGGTGGTGAACCCCTTAAAGCTTAAAGAACCCCCTCCTAGGTCTTCCTTGTTGAGAATTGACTCACCTTGTGAGGTTGATAGTCAATCCAATTAGGATTCCCAAAACATTATTGAATGACAATTGGAGAATAGTGGTACATCCATTCCCACCTAAGTCACAACATTCGAATTCGACAACATTGAAATTTGGATGAAATTCGGCAAAGAAAAAATTCGAAAAGTATAAAATTCGGATCAAATTCGCCTTATATATAGTAATTTAAAATTATTAAAAATAAAAAACTAATATAAAAAATTTAATTTAAATATTTAAATTTGTTAAACTTTATACATTAAATATTAATAATATAAAATATAAGTTAAATATTTTAAAATATTAAATTTTAATTTATTAAATGTTCACATTAAAAATAGAATTCAATAAAACAATAAAAGAAAATAATATTAAATATAAATATATTCAATCTTTATTTTTTTATAAAAGTTCGATTTAAATAAAATAATACTTAATATTAAAAAATATCTTTTATTAGAAATATAAATGACTAGTTACATTTTATAAAGACATTGAATTTAAAAAAAAAACTAATCGACCCATTTTGGCCCGATTGGAGGTGCATTTGTATGGAGGGAAAAATGTATCTATGAGGCTGCTATTTGTCCAATGTAGACGAGCAAGGGATAAGCACGAATCAGGCATAGCTTCTCCTACCCCCAAGGACTGTAGGCTCACTTTTTGTCTTATAATGGGCGTAACAGAGATGCGGAATGCGGCTGACAACATAGCTTATATGATGAGCTTCTTGGAACACAAAAGCAACACTCCCGTCATAGTGTAATGGAAGGACCGCCTATTCTCTATCTGTCGAGCTGGGTTGATTATTAGTGGATTTGAATTGAAGTAGGCACAATTTCTCCAGTGGAGGACATGGTTTTGGGTAAAGCCGCATGATTTGTTGTGTGCAGGTCACGCTTATTCTTGAGGCCGTGAATTTCTTGCCTTTGAGGCAACTATTTAAAGCCACAAAGGTCAAAGATTTGAAGAAGCCGAACAACCACGAGTGAAAGAAACAGCAGATCGCGACGGAAGACCTTGACAATCAAAACGAAAGTGTAACTGTTGGTCTGACTGGTATTCTTCGACGGTCTTGTCGTGTGCATGATATTTCGGGGGACCCCAACGCCAAGTGGAGTCTGTAACAATTTCAATAAAAACTTCATGCCCTATTTATCGTACGAATATAAAGACGAATATTAACGATTTTTAAGAGTTTTGTTGAAGTTCGCCGAATTTTGAATTTCATACTTGAAATTCGGCAAATCCTATGACTTAGATTCCCACTACTTTTTTTCATATTGTTCATTTTGGTGAACCCGACATTTTTAAGCATTCAATTTCTGATTTGGAGTTCATTAAAGTCCTAGATCTAGGTTGCATTCATTCTTGCATTGCATCTTGCATTAGTGAAAGTGCATCTAAGGTTTCTCATATTTGCATTAGTGAAAGTGCATCTAAGGTTTCTCATACTTGCATTAGTGAAAGTGCATATAGGTTGCATTTTTGCTTTCTTGCATCATCTTATCTCATTGAAAAACTGAAAAGTGCATTGTCAATCATCCTAATTGCATTTAGAAACATTGTTATTGCATTCAAAATTGAAAAAATTGCTTTCACATTTGCATCCAATTGCTTGTCACTAGTTACTTATTTGCACATTTTCTTGTTTCTAAACATCAGCTCGCTGAATAGGCAACCTGTAAACACTGTAAACAATCCAAATTCTATTGTTTTTCTGACAAAAACCTCTGCTAGGAATAAAACGCCCTTCCTGGCATCTTAGTCCCTTTCAGGGTTTTTGACTCAGAATCCTGTCTCTATTATTTGCTTTTTGTTCCACTTTCTGGAACTTCAAAATCTCACCAGTAGGACCAAGACGCCCTTATTGGCATCTTAGTCCCTGTTGACTTTGACTTCCCAATTTTTAGGGTTTGAAATTGCTTTTGTGCTTCTGTTTGCTGCCTTCAGTTTTCTATTACAGTTTGCAGAATTGTTGTTATTCCAATTTCTTTCATTTCAAGTGTAGTTGCAAGCATAGGATATTGTGTTCATTGCACTTTCTTTGGTTTATCCCTTGCATGAGTTGTACTACTTGGTGTCCTACTGCTAATACTGTGGTGAGACGAAGTGCGAGACTCTTGGCATACCGCGATAAAACACTCATTGTGGATCTTGGGTTATCTAGCTCTCTTACTTCTAGTGTTGGTATTAGTTCACTAGGTATGGACCATACCTTTGATACCTCTTTTGCTATGCCTACCTTACCTACAAGTGCTATGCCAAGTGTTCAAACAATGGTTGATCATATCCCTCAAGAAGACATAATGAAAATGCATGAAGACCTAGCTCATTTACAAGATAGCATGAGTATTGAAAACATTTCTAACATTGTTACACTTGCCATAGATAGTATTCACCGCATGATGGAAAGTGATGAAGGACTGGAAGTTGTGTGTAACATAGCTCAAATCTTTGGAAAACATCTTCTCCCACCACCAATGGTGCTCAAGCTTCAAACAATGTGCAAAGCCAAGGAGGAAATCAAACTCCTCCCCCTTCAACCATAACCTCAATTCCCACCTATGACAATCCTCAAGTGACCACAAGGATGCAACCAACTAGCAATATCCTTCCTACCTCGCACATTTCCACTAGTGCTCCTTATACCTATGTGCCATCTAATCTTATATCTCCTCCTGTAAGCAATCCATTCACTGGTCCTTCCAACACATACACACCACCACCATATTCACCTCCATCTCAAACCACAAGCAATGATCCTATCATTAACCACCTTTTACAAAGCCTCTCATTCATTCAACGTCAAGTTTCCACCATAAATCAAAATCAAAATGGTCCACTTTCAAACTATGTCAAAAGCAACCCACTATCTTTGGAGATATTGAGAACTCCGGTGCCACAAGGTATAGAGATCCCTAGATTTGAGAAATATTGAGGAAAGGGAGATCCTGCAAATCATGTTAATGCCTTTATTGCTTTGTGTAGTGACCTAAGCTTTTTCCCTGATCCTTGAAAGACATTGCCTTCGATTGGTTTTCTGCATTAGCGAATAACTCAATTCGTTCATTTAATGAACTTGTTGAAGTCTTTATTAACCATTTCCAATTGCATATGGTTCCTGAAATGACATTAGCTGATTTGATGAGATGTAAGCAAAATGATGGTGAAAAAGTCACTTACTTTATTTCACGATACCAATCGCTTTATTCCCAAATCAATGTCAAGATTCCCGATTGTCACCTTCAAAAGATGTTCATAGAAAATTTACAAAGCAAGATACAAGACAAGCTTACCATGATGAAATTCCCTTCCTTCATACATTTATGCACTGCCCTTCAAGATTATCAGAATTTCGTAGGTGTGAACCGAAAACCACCTCTAACCATCCTGAAAAGTCTAAATCTTCAAACCAAAACACCTACCAACCTTTCAAAAGACAAAATAAAAGTTTCCTTTAACTAAATTCCACCTCTCAACCTACCCAACAAGTTGATACCCAGGTAGCTGCTATAAAGAAGAATAATCTTTATATCTTTGGGGATCCGCAAAGACAATTTACTCCCTTACCCGACACACTTCACTTCTACCCATCCTGAAAAGTTTGAATCTTCAAACCAAAACACCTACTAGCCTTTCAAAAGACAAAATAAAAGTTTCCTTCAACTAAATTCCACCTCTCTGTTGTGACCTTTTTCACACATCACCCCATCCCAGATGGGGACCCCCCTAATTTTTGCTCCATTCTAGTCTTTTGGCTTTTGTTAGTGCGTCTCTCTCTCTCTATCTCTGGTCCTTCCGGGGATGTCTCGTCGTTTGACCTGGGTTGAAGTATTGTTCAAGTCTGTGAAATTAGGGTTTTCATTAGTCAGGCTTATTAAAGGTCAAACTGAGTTGTAAAATTGAAATTCGAGCTTAGTACAGCAGTCAGAAGACTTCCAGCAGGGTCCCACTAGATTTTCACTATATTCCGGCAACTTACTATTTTTAGTAAGTATTCAATTTGGGACTATTTTATCGAGATTTTGGAATTCTGTCAGTTCCACCACAGTCAGGCAGCTTCAGAATGCCTACGCGCAAAATTTGAATAGATTCTGACAACTGGCTATTTTTAGCAGTTAAGCCTTCAGAGGCTGTTTTCAGGGCTTAAACATACAATTCTCCAATGAATGACAGGGGAATTGATCTGGGTTTTTCAAGACCTTCGCGATGATGTTACATGCAAACCGAGATAGTGACTTTCAGAGTTCAGCCTCCTGAGGCTATTTTTAGGGTTTGCATGCAAGAATTTTCAGTCCATGTTCAGATATTCCATGTGGGTTTTGCGAGGCCTTCGCAATGATATGACATGCAGATGGATCGGGTCAGTTTTCAAGGACTTACTATTTTTAGCCAGTGCCAAAACTTTGACCAGTTTTCTAGGTTTTTCTGGGTTTTTTGAGATCCCACGGGCACTGTGACATGCAAACTCGCCCGACATCCGGGTGACCACTTCCCAGGCACTTACTATAAATAGCAGTATCATCCCAGCAGCTACCCACCACTCCAGCCCAGCAATCAGGTGCAATCAGGCACGATCAAGGACAGCCAGGAACAAATCGGAGCACATGCAAATCAGATTAGGGTTTCCCCTGCCACGTCTAAAAATAGATGAAGCAAAATGCAGAAATGACAGAACGAAGCACGCCACCGGAATCAGCATCCTTCGGGCTACCTGCTGGTAAAATTTGAACACGATCTGAACACTTACTATTTTTAGCAAGTCACCAAATGGCTAAAAATAGCACGTCCTCGTCAGGGAAAAGGTGTGAACGAGCCCCTTGCAGCATCAAGTACAGGTGGAACAAATTTCAAAGCAAACGGAGATACGAAATTGATCAATTCTAGGGTTTGCCAAAAATAGCATGTACGATGCCAAATTAGGTATAAACGAGGTGATACAGGTCAACGAGGGCACAACCATGCCAGTTCCAGTTCAGAACAGGGTGAAAATCAATGAAACCCTAATTTCTCCGAATTTACTAAAAATAGAAAGCCAGAATAGGGTTGGGGCGTTGGAAATTTTACAAACATAACTGACAGGTAAACACCTTCATATGCGCCCAGGAGGAATGAAAGCTTCAAAATTTTCTAAGTGTGAGATTTCCTTGAGCAAGGGCTATATGCGCCCAGGGAAGGTGAAAGGTCACCAAGAGGCATTGAAATTCTTCTAAGGCAAAGAGTTTTTCCCTCTCACACCCCCATATGCGCCTAAAGAAGCTGAAGGGTCACCAAAAAATGTGAAAAAATTCACTAAGGCATAGAATTCCTCCTCACAATGTCAAATGCGCCTAGAATGGAAGTTCCATGGCCTAAATGCGCCCAAGGAAGCTGAAGAGCCACTAGCTAGGCGTGGGTTTTCCATCTTGCATAGGAGAATGCGCTTGGGAAATGGAAGTTGCTTGGCCTAAATGCGCCAAAGGGAGGTGAAGAGCCACTTGGTAGAGGCGCATTCCTACGCATGAATGAAGTGCGCTCAAACATGGAAGCCAACACCCCCATATGCGCCAAGAGGAGGTGAAAGGACACTTGAAAGGGGCGGAATTCCTCCTAGCACTAGCAATGCGCCCAACATGAAAGTATGCTAGCCCATATGCGCCAGAAGGAGATGAAGGGTCATGTCCTAGGCGTGGGAATTTCTCTTCCCCATGGCATATGCGCCCAAGGTAAGGATGAAAGGTAAAACGGTGAAGGTGGAAGCTACACATGAAAATTCGCAAGGGATAAGGTGTTAGCCTCTAGGCGTGAAAATGCCTAAGAGGTAAAGGAAAAAGTTGATGCATAAGATGAAGTACGCCCCTCATGGGTAATTTTAAGTGAATTTTCTAGGAATTTTTCCTAAAGCAAAAAATAAAAAGTTGCCTAAAGAATAAAATGAAACCCATGACATGTTCAAATGCGTCCTCTAGAGATAAAATTTTAATTTTCAAAAATTCCTAAGGCATTTTCTTAAGGGAAAATAAATAAGGAATACGCCTAGAGGATGATGCCAGTTGCCAGAGGTACAAAAAATCTTCAGAGGAAAATTCTTCAGGGAAAATCAAGATAATTTGCCAAGGCCGAGAAGATCGAAATTGCAAGAGTGAAAGACATCCGAAAGGGGAAAAATAAACATTAGCCTTTTTATTATTTTAAATAATAAAAATTAAACGTACCCCTTCGTCCGGATACACATGAAAACAATGGATTTCAGGAAGATTTTTCTTCTGGGTATTGGACGTTTGCAATTCGGAAGTGATCCAGAGTTACTCCACGCCCCACTCACGTCGTTTCGATGGATATTTTGCCCAGTACCTATTTTTATAGAATTCCTAAGGCAAATTTAAGAAATTTCTCTAAGGCAAACGAATAAAATGGATGAGAAATTTCGCTAAGAAGTTTGAACTTGATAAATTTTGCCAAAATGCGTTAGCCAAACTTTTCGAAATTGTTCGAAGAAGTAAACGATTTAATATTTTAAGAAATCAAACGCAACGAGGCAGGCCTGTGCAGAGGTGATGAATTCATAATTCTAGAAGTCTGAGATTCTGATGCTTCAGACGACAAGTGTTACGACTGGAAAAGAGAGGGAAAATGAATTCAAAATATTTGCTAAGATTAGCCTCTGCAAGAATTCGCCCAAGCTATAAGTTTTGAAGTTCTCTTCATTTTTCCCTCGCAAGTTGCTGAAGAGCTGAAAGTGAGAAGTTTGAATTTGTGAGAAGAGCTGAAAGTGAAGAGCACAAACGATTTACTGAGAGGGGGGGGTGAATCAGTAAATCAATCACAAACTTTTATTTCTTAATCTTTTCAACTTTATTACAATCAACTTTTTGATATAAACCAATTTCCACAAGTTGACACAACTGTATTGAAGTAATTTTTTTTTTTTTTAAGTAGGTACTAACCTACAAATTTTCAATAAGATGATTTAGTAGAATGAATTCCACAAGGAACACCTAGACCTCTCAAAATTTAGTAGACTCCTGCCTACAAGGAGCACCAACCCCTAATGCAAGGCACCAAACCTTGCCTTGATGGAAGTGAGACTGCCTTCAATCTGATCTGCACAAGCCCAACTCTCCAATCTGCTCTATGTGATCCAAGATATCACCTTCAGCCCACACAAGGAGGTAGGAATCTGACTGAACTGCTAGTCTACAATTGCACTACTACTAAATTCAAACCTGAATGAATATCAAATATATACTTTGATCAAAGGTTGCATCCCTTGATGAAAGAACACAACTCTGTCTTTTCAAATCTCATTCATACTTCTTCATTAAGCTGTATTAATCTTAATCAACCTTCTTGACTTTATAGATTTTTCTGTTTTTTAACAAATGATCTTCTTCAGAATTTTACATTAGAACTCCTTTCTAAGGCATTTTATTGTTTTGCCAATCGCACCTTTTGGAAAATCAAGATTAACTAACCTTCATGGCTTTTCAAAACATATCACATCTATTGATTTTGTCTTTTCATAAAGCCCGTCTTTTGTGGAGGATAAGATACATCCTTTAGTTCGCATTTGCTCAGAAAGATTTTTTAAAAGACGTTATTAATCTCCATTCGCATCTCTTCAAGATACGTCCCTTTTTAAAAAATGATTATTATATTTTTTTTAAAGACATTTCTTCATAACACGTCTTTTGACAAAAACCTCCTTTTGTTTATTTGCATCTTTTGAAGATACATCCCTTAAGAAAATGATTATTATTTTCTTTAGACCATGTCTTTTTCAGAAAAAGACGTCTCTTCAAAAATGAAAATTAATTATTATCATTTCTTTTTAAATATGTCTTTTCAGATTTGCGTCTGTTCAAAGAGGAGAAAGACGTCCTTCTTTAGAAATCAAACTAGTTTATTTGAAGAAGTCTTTTGACTTATTCGTGCCTTTTGGGAGATCTTTGACTTGTTTAATAGTCGTATCTTATCAGATTGTAGCCACCGCTTTGACTGATTGTGTCTTTTAGTCATGCTATTCTTCAAATCATATCTTATCATTGTGTCTTTTAGTCATGCTATTCTTCAAATCATATCTCCATACTTTATTTACTTTGACATCAATGACAATATTGTCAACAAAAAGTTGCTGAGGATTTCGAATTTTTAGAGAGCTAGAGGTTGAGGATTTCGAATCCCTGAAGGACTGGAGTTGCTGAAGTACGAATTGTTGAAGTCACAAACTTGCTGGAGAAGTGCGACCTACCTTGTCAGGATTTCAAGTTGCTGAGAAGTGAGTTTCTAAATTGCTGCAATTGTGAGGAAGTTCGAATTTACCAAAGTGAAGTTGTTGAATGCTGAAGTGCGACTTGTGAAGAAAGTTTTAAGTTACTGAAAGTTGCTAGGTTAGGAAGAAAGTACAAACTTGAAGAAGGAAGTTTCAAATCTGCTTAAGGCGAATTGCTGCAGGCAAACATTTCCCAGCATCTGACATTGTGTTGCTGCAAGTAGAGAAACTTCTAAGAAAACCTTGAAGTAAACAGGCGCAGTTGAGGTTTGCAGCTGAAAGTGGCAAAGTGTTGCAGCCTTTTTATTTAAAAATCTACTGGCACCCTCAAAAGTGATATTTTATTGTTATGAAATCTTGTTCGCTGACTATCTTACCCTTTTTGCAGAATGGCCGAGCCAAGCAGAAGAGCTGCAGGCAAGAACGTCCACGCTGAGTCCAGACAGGCAGTAATCAAGAAATTAAGCAAGTCTTTCCTGCCAGAATCAAAATTCACATCAAACTTGGGCAGGCTGACAGACACAAGCCTGGGCTCGTTTAACCTGGAGGCGTTCAAAAGAAGGATAATGGGGACTGGAGGCCATCGCCCATCAGTGACTTCACATAGCATTGTCAGAAGTGGGTTATATGCAGCTGCAAATTTTCCACCAGCCATCCGATGCCCGAAGCTCATTATGGAATGCTCTCACCACTACGATTCAGAGAAGAGGACAATCGTTGCGCCAGATGGCAAGGTGCTGGCTAACCTGACCACAAGCAATCGAAGAAGCATTCGGGATCCCCGCCCACGAGAAAATGATTTACAAAATGAAGGACAAGGCTGACAGAATGTATTCATCTACAACAGACCGGTGTGCTGATGTAATAAACACTAGGTGGATGATCAAGCCCAAACCAACTCGTACGAAGTTGCCCAAACAGATAATTTCCGAAGACTCGAAGCAAGAGTTTGGCGACCTGATTATGATGTTGAGTAGAGTTGGAGGGTGTCCCCAAGCGTTCGTCTTCGAACCTTGGATGATTTACTTTATCAACTTGGTACTAGAGGGCAAGGATTTCATGGATTGGGCACTGTTAATCAGTGATGGTCTACATGAGCAGCTCCACAATGTGAGGAGGACTAAAACATTTTATATGGGCTCTTACCTCGTCTATATGCTGGCTCGGATGACAAGATATAGGGGGATCTCTTACAAAGAACCAATCGGTTGCGGTTCTCAGCAATTCAAAATATTCGAGGCTTGTCCGCAGTTGCATTTGACAAGCACTACTAATTACAAAAGAGTCAACGATGCCTTTACTATGCACATCACGAGGACCTTGCAGCAAAGGACCCATCACAGAATATCGAGGGAAGCACAAGAAATGATTGAGAAATTTGGATGTTGGTTTATCCAATTCCCAAAATTCACTTACATAAGGCTGCAGGGATTCTCTTCCTACCCATACAGGTTGCCCCGATATCCCACGAACAGGGTAGTGATGCTGGAAGTTTCTAGGCAACTAATTGCCTACGATAAGATCCAAAAGAAGAAGAAGAAGGGCGGACTTGGGTTCCCGATTGCTATGAGAAATTCAAACGAAGTATGCCCATCACTGCAGGCAGCAAGGGAGGCAAAGGCGGAGCTCCAGTTCTTTCAGCTTTCTTACCATTCCAGCAGGCACTACTACGATCCTCATAGAAATATCAGGTGGGTATTGACAGAGGAGTTTAGGCACAAGGCACAAATAGAAGATTTCTGGGCAAGTGCAGTAGATGAGGTCGAAGTCAGAAAGAGGATGTTTTCCCGGATACCATTGGCAATGATCAAAGAGTGCGAGATTATTCCTGTGCCAGATCAGATTGAGGAGGACATAAACGTTGTACAGGTTGATTACGACACAGTAAGAAACACGCCCTTGCCACTCCCAGATTGGTCAGAGCCAGAGATCACCGACTTGGATACACTTTGTATCCCAGTCCTGACATTTACACGGAGTTGGATAGAGAGACATGTCAGCCGACTAAAGGGAAGGTCAATTCCCCTTACCTACAATTTGATGGGAAACAGCAGGTTGCAGACAACTGATCCGAGGAGACGGAGTAATCCAACTCCAGAGCCTAGGGGAAAAGAGCCAGCTCGACCGGAGCCTGTGATAGTTGAGGAATCCTTGCACATGCCAGTTCGAACACATTCTCCAAGCATACAGGAAGTGTCCCTATTTGCTGATCAGAGGGAGAGGTTATAGGCAGAACAGGCAATACAAATAGAGAGCCAGCCACTTCGTAGGGAGTCTGTGGGCCAGAGCATCAATGTGCCCCAAGAGGATAATCAACAGGAGAACCGGCAGGAGACCGATGAAGGCACTGCCACAGATACTCAGTTTCAGCATGAGATTGAGGTAGCTCTCGAGGATGATGCTGCTTCCGATCGAGATGCCCAGAGCTCAGGAGACCCTGAGCCCATAGATGATGATGAGCCTCGTCGGAACGAGGGCCATGAAGTAGAGGCCGAGGTAGAGCAGCCTTTCATCATAGCAAACACACGACAGGAGGTGCCAGACTGGCTGAGGGATAGTATGAGGCGTGATCCTGCAGTCGAGATGGAGGAATTGTTGCAAAGGATCAATGCACCTCCCACGAAGAAGAAGGCTAGGAAGTTTTCCAGAATATCCACAGATGAGGATGGATCCCGAACCTTGCATATGGCAATTCCACGGGAGGAATGTGATAGAGACAAGGCCGTTCCTGATAACTATATTGTGACAACCATGGAACTAGGCCGCCCTACTGGGGCACAGGTGGTAGAGGAGTGCGATAATTCCTATTGGGCACTCAAGGACAGATTGTCCCATGTTGAGGGCAAGTACAAGAGGTTGAAGGTAGAGCATCGGACACTGATTGGCTACGTGCAGCACTTGTCCCGTCCTTGTGGGCAAGAAAATCCTGCAATCGAGCTCCCAGCTGAGTTTTCCAGGGAGTCAATCAGTGATTAGAAGATTTAAGGAGAATGGCACAGCAGGCAGACACGTGGGTTGCCAGTGTGCGTACAGAGACAAGAAAGTTTATGGAAGATCTTGCACATGCCTATGGGCAAGCTTCCGATATTAGGGCTAGAGTGGAGGCAGTTAACCATGCTTGGGGTGAGGCTCGCATCTATCAGACGAGAGTTGTTCTCCATCTAGAAGTTTTGATGAGCATACCTCAACACACTTTGGTTGAGGGAGGTGTTATCCAGCAGGGAGATAGATACGACTTTGCCAGATGGTATTCTTCAGTAGTCACAGGTCGAGGATTCTATGATGCATCACAAACAGATTCGGTCAGGGTCAGGAAGGCCATGACGAACATCTTGGATGGAGTTCTCAACACATTGGAGGCAATCTTTGCCAGGAGGTTGACTTCTGAAGAGATAACTGCAAATGGACTAAAGGACAGATTGGCGCCATTCTTCTCTGAGGTGAAAACCTTCACCCGGGATGATTTCGAGAACACTGCCACGTTCTCTAGCATCATACAGAACACCCAAGATGCCCTTGTGGCCTGGAAGAAATCATGTGCCCGGCATGGGCAAACAGTTGCAGTTTTAGAGTTTCAGTTGGATCACATTCCTCCTATCTCCGATCAGGAAGTTGAGGAAGTATTGGCCAGATTCACCAGATTTGCAGCCAGCGAGAAGGAGAAAGGAAACGCTCTTCTGGATGACGATCTGCTGCAGGAGGACGATGTGCATTGATTGCAGGTAGTGGGCCTGCAGAGGAGTGGAGAATATTCTGCACATTCATTGCCCCACTCCTCTCAGTGGCGGTTTTTAGGGCATAAACCCTAATTAGGGCATGGGTGGCTCAATCCGAGCCCTTTATTGTAATCAGATCTGAACCGTCCACTGGACTGGGTTTATTATAAAAGGGGTATCCCCCCTCATTTGTAATTCATTAGAATTAGACTTCAGATCAGAGCTAGACTGAGATAGAGATTGATAAAGTAGAGCTAGGAGTTAGCTTAGTTGGAAAGGAAAGAAAGACTTTCCCTTTGAAAGTTTTTGCAAAAGATTGTTGTGTAAGACTCTCATGATATAAAGATTTCATTGATTGGTGACTTCATTTTGTGTTGTGGGTAGTTGACGAGATCTTTTCGTCTTTCCAATTCGAATAGAGTAAAGTAAAGTAGATTTTGTTCCCATGCAAGTAGTGTTAATTGTGGAATGCAGCATTGGTTTGAACATATCTCCCTATATCCATACCACTAGCGGGCTTGCTAACGGTAAGACTGCCCTGCATGGTCAACTGGAATTTCAGCACGTAACTTCGGTTGTGATTCGCGTGTCCACTTGCTTCGTGGTGAAGGGGTGTGCATGTTGAATCTCGATCTGAATATCTACCTATCCTTTGAAGATTGCATCGGCTTTGTCAAAGTTGTCCGAAGGGGAGACGATACAAAGTTTGGTTTGGAGATTGTTAAAGCTAGTTTTGCCTTCCATCCTTAGAGATAGATTGTAGGATTCCTATCCCTTTCCCTTTAATTCAGTATTTCCTGATCGACTCAGACATCAGAGCAATATCGTCAAAATCATTCATTTGCTTCACTATGATTGAACAACTATGTAAGTCCCCTTGAAATAACCAGCATATGCACATCAACCAACTGAGTCTATTCGCGATAAAAGGAACCTTGGAGTTGAACGCATGAACTTTCACGCAATCTTAGCATGCGGAATACTTTGATCAAGAGAGAATAGAGTGACCGTTGGACATTTTATTCTGTGCTGGCGTTGTCATAAAAAGCACGTCAACACTCTCAACCTACCCAACAAGTTGATACCCAGGTAGCTACTATAAAGAAGAGTAATCCTTATATCTTTAGGGATCCGCAAAGACAATTTACTCCCTTACCCAACACACTTCACAATATATGACTCAACTATTAAACAAAAACATGCTTAGCTTACCTCTCGTCTGCTAGCAAACCATTACCTCTGAGCTTTAGACACAATGTCTATTGTGCTTATCACCAACAAAAAGGACATGATATAGAACATTGCAAGTGTCTTAATTTCTTAAATATCTTGTGCAAGACCTCATTGATTCTAAGCATATCCAAATTGGAGATGTGAATGACAAAGGTAATAAGTCTGTAGCTCCTCCCAACCAAAACTTGCAAATCTTTACCAATCCCATGCCTAACCACAATATTTCATTTGTTAAGGCTAGTGAAACTAAGCCCGATGTGATAAACGTTGACACAAATGATGATAACATGATAACAAACAAAATCCTATGGATGATGATGAACAAAATCCTAAGGATACTAATGACCAAAGTCTTATTAATACAATGATAGGAGTGATTGACATCGAGCCTCCTAAATAGAAAACCATAATGCCCACTAACATTACTTTCTCTTCAAAAGAAACAATCAAGAGTGCACCTGATGGTACTCTTTACATAGCCGGAAAAATCAATAATAGGCCCACTCCTAGGATTTTAATTGATCCCGTCTGTGGAGAGAATGTGATCACAAAAGAACTCTTATATGTGCATGAACTTACTCAAGATAGATATGGTAAACCAAAAGCATGGATTAAAACGCATGATGGTTTTGCTCGTGCTAAGATGGGCTCAATCACACTCCCTTTACAAGTAGGACCAAAGAAATTCAATGTATCATTCTCTATCATCTCTAATTCGAACCAATTTCATGTGAAGTTAGGCTACAAATGGCTTCACTCCATGAATGCGGTCCCATCTGTTGTCCACAAGTGCTTAAAGTTTCCAGTCGGCAATGAAATATTCACTATGAACCATAGTACCTTTAGCCCTCCATCTTCCCATGGAAATTTCTCCTTAGACTATTTTTGGCCTAAGCCTATGGAACCTATAAGACCCCGTGAGGACTTCCTTTTCCTATCCTACCAAAAGTTCAAAGCAAAATGCATAGCCAAGTTATCCCTTGAAAATTTGCCTCCACCTATGATTGAACCTCCACCCCTTGAAGAAAACAATATTGAGCTTAAAGCCCTTCCATCTAACCAAGACCTATCCATCAAAACTCCCTTGCCTATTTCCTACAAAAGGCCAAGAGAAAACCAAACAAGTCCTAATCCACCTCCTAAGCAAATTTATAAAGCCAAAGGGAAAGTGGTTGAACAACCTGCCATGGTTTCTTTTGTTCTTCCCTCACAAGAAGAAAAGAAACCTATGGTTGACAAACCCACTCCTATACAAACACAACTTGAAAACCGTAATAAAAGAAACAAAAATGCTAGAGAGCATAGGCGTAGACGTTGTGCTATTGCTCAAAAGATGAATGAAGAGAACAACATTGAAAATCAAAATCCGAACTTGATAGAAGCAATAAACGATGACCCTCCTCTCTTACCAAAACAAACAAATCCTATGTCTCCAACACAAGGACCAGCACCTTCTATGGATATTATCATTCGTCCTCTTGTTGTGGTTAACTTGGATGACGATGAAGAAAAAACTAAAATTGATGAGCAAGTGCATAATGAGTTGAATTTGTTATTTGCCTCTTCTGTGAGCTTCAATGATAACAACCGTGATGATCCTCCTAAATCGAGTGATGCACCACATGTTGAACTTGGTGATTCTCCTAGTACAGCACTTGATGTTGTCCCTCTTGCTAGTGATTTGCATTTTGCATATACTGAACAAGACTGGGATGCCAATGACCTGTTGGATGGTTGACTCACATGTGCTTTACTAGTCTTTTTACTTTCCTTTTTGCTTTGTTTTTGGTTGATGGCATGTGTGTAATGTGATCCTCAGTCTCGTTTGATGTTTCCTCTCTATGTGCATTCCTCTATTTGTACCTTCATTCTTCTATATGTCATAAGCTTTTGCCTTTTCATATATCTTTCCCTTTCATTTGCATTTTTGTCTTGTGTTTTCCTTTTGGGGATGATGCAAGGCATCAAGATACCCTATGTCTCTTCCATGTTGATCCAAAAGGCTTTTCCTTGTTTTCGCTCTCTTGTGTCATTCTTCCAGTTCTATGTGTATTTGGGGAATGATGGCAGTTCCGAGCTCTCTCATATCATTGTAGAAAAGACAGATACTGACCTCGAATCCATAGATCCTTTATGTGTTTCTAGGGGGCAACCCTCTTTTCCTTTTCATTTTTTGGCTACTTTAAAGTAATTTCTCACAGCATGGTGTTAGCAATTTCTTTAAAGTGGGGGCATACATTGGCATTATTTTGGCATTTTTCCATGTTCCTTGGTGTGGTTTTCTTACTTCATGCAATGTGTTTTTTCTCTTTGTGGTGACATTGAGAGTAATGTCCTTCAAGAGCTTGATCTATCTTAGCATATTACATTCCTCTTAGTGGTGATGCGATGCACTACATTCCCTAAGTTGTGAATCTTTTATCCTTTGATTGGTCCTCGCTTGGAGACATTAGGAACAATGTCCCCTAAGATTAAGACCTCACACAAACTAAGCAAAATCCCTTCGAACATCTCTCTTTCTTGTTGCGTTGCATTTTCTTTTGAACCTTCTTAAAGTCATGGAGGTATGGCTTTCATATGGTCCCCTGGGGCTCACCTAGTGAACAACTAGCTTCACTAGCCCTTGTGAAAATGCTTTTTTTTTTTGTCCTTATCATAGTCATGGGGGTATGACTATGATATGGACCTCTTGGGGCTCACCTAGTGGACAACTAGCTTCACTAGCCCTTGTGAGCATGCGTTTTGTTTGCATGGTGGACAGCGTGTTCCACTCGTAAACCTTTTTTGGACAAACAACCTAGACCCAGTCCATAGCGCGTTGGATGGCCAATCAAAGCTTGATTCGTTGCATTTTTCTTTTTCCTTTTCCTTTTTCTATCTTTGACAGTGTATGTTTGTGATCTGGTTATGGCTTCATCTATCATCTGCATGTGTGTTCCTTTGTGCTTATGTTGGTTTTCCGTAGGATCTTGATCCTGGGGGCTTGGCCACCCTCTTGGTCATTGTCATCCTATCTTACTAGCATTTTTACATTTCAACCCCTCTTGATTGCGTGGTTGGCTACTTTAGTGTGAATTTGAAACAAGTTCATTCTCTCACTAAAGTGGGGGCTAAGTGTAGTGTAGAAAAATGCATAACCTTGCATTTTCACACTTGTTTGGACCCGCCTTGCTTTATTTATCTTTATTTATGTCTTAATAGGTCCTATTTTGCATCCACAAGCCTAATAAACTACATTTTTTTCTAGCTAATCCCTACAAACATCAATGATAAGTGATAATTTAATGATTTTGGTTGTGTCCTTGATTTTTGGACTGGGACTAATAAGATACCTAGGGCGTCTTTGTCCCCCAAAGGTTTTGGGACCCTGATTTCAAGTGTGCCTTAAATGGGCCCTTTTTGGAGTTTGTGCCCCAAGTTTCATGCCTCGAGACTAAGATGCCACCTAGGGCATCTTAGTCCCCCTTTGGGTATTTTCGGGATTAAATTTCAAATCTTGGCGGGATTTAGCCTCCTTTAATTAATGAATTCATATGTCGGGCTTGGTGTCGTGTAATTTAGGGATATTAAGCATAGATAAGTATAAATACAAGGTTCTTTCTCTCATTTTCAGATTAACAAGATATCCAAGCAATCTAAGCATCTAAGCATTCAAGAGCATTTCATCAAGCATTTGGAGCCATCATCAAGATTCAAGCATCATATCAAGGATATTGTTGCATCATGTTTGTTATTACGCTAACATTTGTGATGTAGGGTTTATGATCCAAGCAAGTGTTTCATACAACATCAACATCCTTCAAGCAAGAGTCAAGAACCACATCCATTACAGTCATTTCAACCATATTTGCAGCACCTTATTACAAAGGTTTGGTCAGTTGCAACATAGCATCTTGTTCATTCATCATTTACCTCCTTTATTTCATCTCATTTCAAGGTTTGATTACCAACAAGGGGTTTGACCAAGGCAAATCCTCATTCAATAACAATCAACAAGATTTTCCTCTCTTGTGTGCTTGTGATTGCAAATTTAGGTTGAAAAGAAGTGCAAAGTTGCAAAGTTGCATTGCAAAGTTGTCATCTTCACGGAAACTCACCTATAGGCCAAATCTGGAAGTTTCAGGACCTGAGATCAAAGAAGAAGGAAGTGCAGACATCAAGCCTTAGGATGACATTTGAAAATTTCAGAAATTCAAATCGGGCCTAATAAGACACCTAGGGCGTCTCAGTCCTCTCGAAGGTATTTTTTAGAAATTCTTTCAGATCCAATTCCAACATCTGAAGATTTTGCATCTGCCCCGAAAAGCAACAGCAGGACTAATAAGACAATAAGGGCGTCTTAGTCCTCCATAGCATATTTTAATAACTTCTTTGCATTTCCAAAAAAATTGTCACATATCCAAACTTCCCAGGTACATACCCCATAACTACCAATTGCTTAATTTCATCATTTGCATCCTTCATTTAGCTTGCATAATTAGGTTTTGTGAATTGAATGTTTACTTGTCTTTTCCAAGCTTTTGCTTGGTGGTGAACCCCTTAAAGCTTAAAGAACCCCCTCCTAGGTCTTCCTTGTTGAGAATTGACTCACCTTGTAAGGTTGATAGTCAATCCAATTAGTATTCCTAGGACATTATTGAATGACAATTGGAGAATAGTGGTACATGCATCCACCACTATTTTTTCATATTGTTTAGGATGCTTGATTCTTTTCAATTTCAGCTTGTCTACTATCTCTTCGGATACAATATTATTGGTGCTACCGCTGTCCATAATGAATTTGCAACATTTCCCACTCACTTTACACCTTGTTCAGAATAAATTACTCCCCTAGATGGGCTCTTGATTCTTTATTTGTGGCTCTATAAATTATTTCTTCATCACAAAACATTCTCCCGGCTTCCAAGACATTTTGTCAAACACTTTTCCACACTCTCTTTGCAATTGTTTCACTCTCTACCCACAGGTCCTGGTGCAAACTACCTCACATCGACGCTTCTGCCTACACACTCAGGAACAACCAACTCTGATACCACTGATGGAATAAGGAAGGTTGCAACACCCTTCAAAAACCACTTCAATCCCTTTTTAAAATCCACATAGGCATTACATCAAATAGTTGGAAGTATTGCTCATAAAACAAGAAAACTTGGTTTGCACTTGCAAACTTGATATTGCAATGTAAAAACAAAGGATTACAGAACATTTTTAGTCAACAAAGGACTGATGTACAACAACATATGTCCATTTAATACCTGCAACAAACCTCTCAAAACCCTCTCACAATCAATTCTTCAAACAATGTAGAAATTGCAAACAATCCAACACAATCTTGATTTGCAACTTGCAACCATTGCTATGCTTCAAAAAAAATCTTATTACAACTTATTTTCAGTCACAAAGGACTGAGAAACAGCAATAAAACCCCGTACAAATATCACATAATCCAATGAAATCCATTGAAAAACATTCTCGTGCTCAAACTATGTGAGCTCCCACAAATCTATGCACTCTCTAGCACCTCTATTCCACCTACAACTCTTGTAACTTCTCACTGAAAGACTTGGCACTCTATTTTCTGTTATCAATCACTCCAAACCTGCAATAAACAATATTTCAAACCCCCAAAAACTGAGAACTAAACTTGTAATGTCCCCATTTTAGCCATACACTCTTTTGTGACTAATAGCCTATTTTCGGAAGCCCGTAGGCTAGTCAGAAGTGGAAATTAGGGTTTCTTATTTTGTAGGAGGTTTTTGATGCATTTTTTAAGGGTTTGTTATGCCATACACTCTTTTGTGACTGATAGCCTATTTTCGGAAGCCCGTAGGCTAGTCAGAAGTGGAAATTAGGGTTTCCTATTTTTTAGGAGGTTTTTGATGCATTTTTGAAGGGTTGCATGTGAGAGTTTTTGATGCATGTCTGGTGGAGCTTTCTGGTTTTTTGGAGAGCTTTGAAATGGTGTAACATGCATCTTCATTTGACAAATTTGACAACCTTTCCCGACACTTACTATTTTTTAGCTTACACGTTGGAGTTTCAAGTTTTGGATTGTGGATTCTTTCTGGGTTTTCAGAGAGCTTTGCAGTGATATGACATGCAAATGAATTGGGTAACTTTTCAGAATTTACTATTTTTAGTAAGTTCTATTTTTAGCAGTGTTTCATGTTAGTGTTTCTTAGACCAGATTAAACAATGAAAGCACTTAATAGAATTGCAACACATAAGACAATGAACACAACAAGATACCCTGGGAAAACCCTCCTCTTGAGGGAGAAAAACCCAGCAAATGATTCTCTTATATAATGTAGCACAAGAGCAGAAATCTGCTTACAACTCAGGCCCAACAATGGCCAACAATGAATACAATGAGGTTGCACCTCTCCAAGATGCACTAGATACAAATGAATATGATCTTCCTTGAAATCGGATCTGCTGCTATGAAGTGCGAATTCTGCTCTTAAGGAAATGCGAACTTGCTTGAATAATGAATGTGTTACAATGACAAATATGACCTTGTATTTATATAAGTGAGGCGCCTCTTCAAGATAGGTCGGCCCACTTAAAAGAACATAATAAATAATAACCACAATAAGGTCGGCCCAAGTAGTAACCAAAGTATGCGAACTAAATAGGGTCGGCCCTCTTCATTAGTAAATATTGTAATCATGAATTAAATAGCCTAAGGCTACTCATTTAATTCATGTACTTCTTCTTGTGAATTGTGCGAAGGAAGTGCAGCCCTAAGCTGCTATAACATCAACATTTCGGTTGTGGCAGCAGCACATTGAGCTTTCTACTTCAAGCAGGGCAGTTGAGTATTTTTGGATTTGGCTTTTGAGGTGCAATTTTGGAGAAATAAGTTATTTTAAGTCATTAATGTTATATTTCATGTTTGTCCCCATTGGCCTAGTGATTGATGACTTAATGTTGTTTTAATGTGGCTCTCAAGGGTGGACACCTCATTGAGGTATTATTTTAATATTTTAAAAACATTTATTATTTCCCTTGAGGCTTTGGACGCCAAAATGAAGAAGGAGAAGATTATTTAAAAATTAAATTATTTCCAAGGTATGTGGGGCGTCTCATTTGGAGAAGCTGAAGAGTCACCTCAAATTCTTTAAAAGCGGGCCCTTGCTCTTTCATTCATCATTCATTATCTATCATATCGAATTGCTGTCAGAATGGCTTCAGGTTTATGGCTTCGAGGAATGCATACCTCCTAGCAAGAATTCAAGAATCCAATTTCGTGTTTGAAAGGTAACACCTAGTTGGAATTGTGGCTGCTTCTCACGCAGACAAGCAGATTGAGCTTCACAGTTGGAGTTTTGATGTTCTTATCAGTTTTATGTTTGTTGGTTTTAACTTGGCTGAAGAAGATTTCCATTCATAGTTCATTGTGTGATTTTTATTTTCTTGTGGGTAATTCCTCTTTCAATTTCTATGTTTTTGGTGCCCCTTCTAGTGCATTTTCAGATTTTATCTTGGAGAGTTGGATTTTCTAGAGAGGTCGCCTGTAATATCCCTTGCTAATTCTGATATAAAATTGCTGCTCTAGCCTTCAAGGAAAATTGTCAAACAATTCACAGGTAACCTCTTAACTTGCTGGTGTAAGGTTTCAGTCTGATTTTGCAAACTTGTAATGATATCAAGAAGTCTAGAAGCTTCAAAATTAACACTACAATTGCGTATGTAAAGAACTAAATGCAAATGCAACTTGTTTTTGTCTTTTCAAATGCGAATACATGAACTTAGTATGCAAAATATGTACTTACAGCCAATGGACATTATATCAAATAGTCGGCATGTAATCTAACATGTATATCAAAATGAGCATCAAATGACTCCAACTTATCACTCCTTTATTGTAATGCATTCCCAAATACAATGAAGCTAGGCAGACACCAAGACTCTTGGCCTACAATGATATGAATATCTACCTACAGCAACAACACTATTGATTACAATATGATCATGCAGCTACTACCAATGACTTGAAGAACTTGATTATGAAGTTGCCTTATGCTGGAGATGAAGAAGCAATCAATATCCAATGCAAGGAACCTCTCCTAAGCTCAATTCGTAGCTCTTTACCAGACGCCCCTGTTCTAATGAAGAAATAATTATATTAAATAATTTGCAGCTCCAAAGTCTCCAAATAAGCACCAAAAATCATCACAAGGACTCCACCAAATGAGTGCTCCAGCTAGAGAGTAAAATTGATGGGTGTATGAGCCTCCATGAATGAAAACATGGTCTCCATGAGCTGGTGCAAATGACTGTAAATGGATATCAGAACTTTGATGGCAATTGATGTATGATGCAAATCAACCTTCTCAAAGCTCAATCGAACAAGACTCAATGCCTCTAAGATGTCTCCAAAAAAACCCTTAATCGAACCATGCAAAATTGGCCCTTGGCCACTAATTTTGCTGAAGTGAGATGACTGAAATACCACCTCCAACCATGCAACCCTTCAATAGATAGTTTCACTACCTCAATTATGCCAAATCGATGGGATAATCGTCCCAAGGATCTTAATGATGATTACAGAAAACCCCAAGGTCTCTCTACACAAATCAAGCAATAATCGAATACTCAAATTTGGATGATGAGAAGTGAGCCCACAACATCTAATTATACTTTTTCCCCAAGAGGTCGGCCCAACTAGAATCTTCCATAAGTCGACCTTCTAAAAGATTATAATATTATTTTATTTTATATTCGCACTTTATTATAATAATAAAAAAATATAATGTATAAAGTGCAAATATGTTATCAAACAATATGTTAGCTAATACAATGTGATATCCAACATCCAATATGTCAAGAGAAACCACCAACAAACCATGGGAATGAGCCAACCACCGATTGGATAACTGTCAAGAAGACCCTCTAATCATGCCCTATTAGCCTACGAGGACCACTGATAGGCTAATCATGCTGATATGAAGACATCTAGCTAGAAGGGGACATTACATCGCCCCTCTCCATGGGTCGTACCATCTCTTGTGAGTAGCTTTGGAACTCGTGCCCCCCTTTTGGTGGCTTCTTTGTGTTGTTAATCATATGTGTGCTGGCCGCCATGCTCTAATTTGTGTTTACTTTCAGTTTGGAGTGCATCGGAGGTTTATTGTGAGAGAAAATAAGCATTTTGTTGATGTACAGCTTGCTGGTCTGAGAATTTCAGTTTGTTGGTTTCATATCAGACCTTTATATTTCTGTTCTATGCTCTATTTCCTTGATGTTCCATTTCATAATTGTAATCAAAAGAGTAGTGGAATCATTGCATTGAAGATTGGTGCAGGACTTCATAGGAATATCATTGTAATAAACTCATTGTAAATGTTGGTTTCAGTAGTACTGAATCAGCCTCTCTTTCATTGGCATATTTCAATTGTATCTTTCTTATTTGACCCACTAAATAAGTGGAGAATTCCCACTACTTAAATGGGTGTCTTTTGAAAAGTGGATGCCTGTTGTTAGCGAATGATTGCTCTTTCATTGTAATATCTTCCCCCCACTGAATAAGTGGTAGTGTGGAATTTCATGGTCGAATCACCACCTACTCTTTATTTCCAGCTTTGTAATTCAGTTTAGTTTATTGCTAACGATCCCATCACCATATGCTATCACCTCGCCTTCAATAGGACTTTGGTGAACATTCTTGGTGAAGGTTCCTTTCAAGCTAATTATCTTTTGGAAGCTAACACTAATCATTGGTGCTTGTGCTAGATTTGTGGTGAAAAATTTGGGAAAAAACTAAGGGGCTTATTTCAAAACTCATGTATTTTCTCCCTTCTACAAGTAGACTTATGTCTCACAATCTTCAGTTATGCAACCTGCAACAAACACTCACAACACTCAACAAGTTCTAACCATGAACTTCCAATCTATTTGCTGCTGCAAATAGTCCCTCACACCTGCAACATATAGCAAAAAGAAACCTCCATGGGATGCTACAACCTCTCTCCAACTCCCTTTCAACTTCTCCTCACAAAAACTAAAAGTTACGGGAAGAAAAATGCCTTCATAACTCCCTACCGAAATTTCATTTCATTTTATTTCCTTCAAATTCCCATTTCCCCGAATTGGAACGACCCCTATCATGTAGCTGCACCAAAAACATAAATTGAAACATAAAATAATGTTAAAAAATTAAATCCCATTGATTTCTCCATTCCACAAAAGTTGGGAGTTACGTTTGACCGCTCCTCCACTAGCGCTCCTGAAAAGGAAAATCCTAGAAAAAGCAAACCTAGGCACCCACCTCCACAACTACTATTTTTTAAGGATTCTAAATAATTGTTTTAAAACACCTTTATTTCATATCCCAATGCCTACCATGCTTTTCTTGGCATTTTTGAAATTCAAATTGCATTAAAATTGCAATTTTGCATTATTTGCACTATGCCAATTTTGACCTTTCTAAAATGAGTTTGAATAAACATGAAATTAACCAAGATGAAATGAAATTCAACATCCCTCACATGAAATTCAAATTCATCTCACAACCTCACCAAAATTCAAAAGCAAATTCAAATTCAAATTCCTTTTGGTTGATGCAGGATAGCCTGTCAACCATGGATGCTCCTGCATCATATAGTCAGTGGAAGTCCACTTGTATGTGATTATTGGGAAAAGAATAAGATGTGCCAGACCAACCAAACATGGATTGCCAAAGAGAAAAATTATTGTGTATATCAAACAGCAAGAGGAAGAAAATAGTGCATCTTAAATATATTGATCAAAGTCTCATTATTTATCCAAGAATTGTGCAGGCCAATTATATGACCATCCTCAAGTACTCCAATCGTAGCTGCAATTCTTTCATTTCTAGTGATACCATCTATAGAAGATGATAGTACCTCTCTTTCCAACAAATAAATCAAAAGATTTGGGCCCATTATAAGGGGCATTCCATAATTACTCAAGGGCCAATGGCAATATACTCATTGCATGTTGTAATTATGTCAATGAGCATCCATTCAACCCTATGAGATTGCCATTCTAGAAAGAAATGGTGCAAGCATAAATGAGACCCCTAAAGGGTATACAGTTCCTAGCTATGAAAAAGTATGAAAAACCTTATTTTCCAACGAAAGAAAACTTGTAATACTTCAGTGCAGGCCATTAGAGATTAATAAGGTAAAATGAGGCTGTTCATCATTTTTGATAGATGGAAAGATTGTAAAAAGAGGGACCTATCATGAATAGGGGTATTCATTGTTTCATGTGGAATATGTGTTGAGTTTCACTAAGCCTGTCATGAAAATGATCAAATTCACTGATGGATCAGCTATGTTCTGATGAGATTTATGAAAATATAGGCTCCATGACAGAAATAATAAGAGGCATAATAGTAGCTAAGGAGCAAGACCCCTCTCAAACATTTTTCAAGTAGGTGCAAAGAAATATAATTGAATGGGTGGAACAAGATGAACAGCCCGCTTCATATCCTTGTTTTTGCTTTAAACCCATGAAGATAAGTTCTCTAATCAAGAGGATGCCACCATTCAAAGATGTTGAAGTTAGTGATGAGTACAAGGAAACACTCACTATACTTTTCCCCAATCCAAATGTAGAGGATATATTTATGGGTGAGTTTGAGAAGTTTATGGCTTGAACAGGTCAAAACCTTGTAACTCTTCTTGACAAGTACAAGAAGAAAAGCATACATGATGGTAACTTCATAGAAAAGGATCTATTTACATGCAGCCTCTTGCCATCAAATTTATCTCACAAGTATGCATTTTGAATTTTTGTATTCTTGCTTTTCTTTGACAACCTTTCCTTTATAAATTTATGATTATATTATTTGTAAATTCACAAAATATTGTAATTTTTTATTTATTTTGTCTTGAATCTCATTAGGTTCTGTGTTTCTCTTTAGCTATGTAGAACTAGAGTGCATACTCCTGTATCCAGTGTCCACTCAATTAGGCACAACTGGTTGACAAGGAAAAATGACAAAGGAGTTGTGTGTGCATTCCAATTTTTTCCTTCTCTCACACAAGCAAGTTGAGTACACAGAGGGCACAATGAAGTATTGGGATGTAGGATTTGGAAGTGTCAGTTGCACAACTTTCCTTAGTCTCAATCAATGATGAGGGGCATGAGGCTGCTACACTAAAAATGCATAGTGTAGCTAGTGGGAGTTGCACTAGCATTACTTGTTCTAATGAACCAATTGATGATATTGATAATCTTGATGAAGAGAAATAAAATGATTTGGATTGAATTTCCATGTGCAGTTCCACATTTGACCATTGGGCATAGTTGTGTTTTGAACATTTATAAACCATTTTGATTTATCTTTAACTGCTGACACTGAATTATCAATTATTAGATGTCATTTATATTTAATTTTGTATTTTTTGTGCAAATTGTGGCTATTTTTTTATATTTTTAATATTTTCTATATATTATGTACTTTCATAAAAAACTAACAAACTGCCATACTCAGACTTCATCCAGCTACTAAAAAAAATATTGTAATATAATTAGGGTTATTTGATTCTACAAAGAAAGCATGTTATCATATTCAAAATTGGCAAAGTGATTTTTTAGGACCCTAATACAGCATAAAAGAATGTAGACATCGAAACTTGAAACAAAGAGATTATTATATCACTCCAAGTCTCACCAAAGGGCATTCTTTCTTCATCATTGCAATCCCTGCAAATTTTAAATCTTATAAGTCAAAGATTTAAATTCATCAAGTTTTGTGATGTTCAATATTTTGGTCTTTAGAATAATGCTTAAAGGCCATTAAGAAAAAACAGTAACAGATCAATTTTTGGATCTAAGGCTGATGTTGCTGCCCTTATGTCCAAGAAGACAATCAAATTGTAAACTCATTTGATCTCTTCTACTTACATCCAAATCTTATTATTTAAGCTAAATACCATAGAAATCATGCATTCATGATTCCATAAATAGATAATCTCCTACACTTGCATTAGATGTAACATGTTATTTAATTAAATTTACCAGCTTTCATACACTAAACTCTAGTATAGAAGCTCCCTGCAGCACATCATATGTTTGACTATATCATTAACATTCTATTCCCAATGTTTAATATATTTCCTGTCATGCATTTCTTACATTCTCTTATAAATTACAATGAAGTAAAAATGCTAAAATTGATCAACTGTAACTTGAACCCCAACAAGTAAGAAAAGATCTATAATAAGTAGGACCAATAATGTGCTAACCAAGGACGACAAACCGAGTAGCCCACTTCAATATACTGATTCCGACTTTTCCAGAAGGAAGCTCCATTAAATAAGACATCATGATTGGTTGTATATAGAAGGCAAATCCAAATATTGATGTCGCTTGAGAAATACTTTCTGCATCAAAATATTGTCAATTCAAATGTAATAAACAGTTGCCATGCCTTAATAACTCAGAGTAAGCCTTTTATAAGCTAAAATGTCTAAAACAGAAGGAATTAACAGAATCTACAAGTTCATATAATCTACTCCTAGAATAAATTACCATATGGAGGAATATCTTGACAAACAATTCTTTTGAATTTTTCCAACAGAAATTACAGTTAAGAAATTCATTGTTTTTTCAAATAGAAACTACAATACAGACACAAATTGCCTGGAACCGCAAAAACAGAACACATAAATCTAAGTACTAGGGTTTAATAAAATTTTATTCAACTATAATTTAGGATCATGTACCACTGTCAAGTTGGAATCAAAGTTTAGCTATGCCAAAACAGAGACAGATGTTGAAGAATAAACATTTCAAATTAAAAACTATCAGACACAGTCCACATACTATCTTGCATGCACTTGGACAAAATGTCTTTTTCTTTGACCCTTCAAGGCATCCAATCAGTTATGTACAGCTCTTTATGGATCAGTGTCTTTTCTGAAGCATAATTGCTAACAGAGCTGAAGATTTGACCAGGGTGCTTACAAATTCTGACCATAAAACATTATAGCTCACCAGACCATTGGCTTTACTTATAGATGTTAACACTGTTGAGGCAGATGACTAGTACAGACAAATCCTGCAAAACAAGATCACTGTTGGCTGTACTTATTTCTAGGGAGTCTAAGATTGGGGAGAAGGAATTTTGAGGGTTAGACCTCAGAAAAGTACATGTTTAACACTTAAATACAAAACACAATTCACCATAACAGAATTATCGTTTTTTCATAGAAAATACAATGATTATCTTTTGCATTTACAAATTTTATTTGTCAAATATCTTTATTTATATTCTCTCTTTGTGTATATTCATAATAATCCTAATTTAAATAGCATAATAATGCTAACTTAAGATGATAATCTTCCTAACTCGGCCTACTCAAAAACTAGCATATTACTTTTAGTAATAACCTATGCTAGCTATTCTGGCACTGGCTTTGTCTGTTCCCCACATTACATTATTAATTCTTGGCTTGCTTGGATGGAAATGGCCCGTAATATTCATCTGTCTTAAGACAGAAAGAGCAGCAATGAAAGTGTTTTGACTTAGCAACAACAAAATGGTTCAAAATTGAAGGTGGCAATTTGTTCTCATCCATGCACAAAACTAGAAAAGTTGAAAATTTACAACCACTTAACTTAAATTCACTACTAATGGAGACAATCTATGGAAAAATTAAATCTTCAATTTTAAGTGGTGATGACACAACTAATTATTCTTGTCTTTCATTGAATACTTGTCTCTTTTTAGTAAAATTTGCATTTTTCAATCTTTATTGTTAGGAAAACAAACACTGGGTGGTCATAATAGGAAAATAAATTCTGAAATGTTTTGATCTTACTTAATGATGGAACTCCAACAATTTCAAGTTGACCATTGTGAATTGCCGGTAATCCATGTTTGATGCTATCAATCAATATGACCACTAGAAGCCATAGAACTAATGCAGCTCCAAGAGCTGCTGCTTTATCCAGCTGCATGAAACATAATACAAGATTAAATATATAATTTCCATTCTATTGGAAGGGGTCCTTTCAACACATGTATTATTCCAAGGAAGTACCAGACATAATTAACTTGTCCAATGCAAATATAAAGCAAATGTATTTGACAATTACGAAATCCGAAAACATGTGTGTGTATGGTTCTTTTACAAACATAGAAAGAACAATCCCTTCAATCTCAACTTCTCTTATCTGCATTTGTAGTTAAACACTCAAAGAAACCTGATTACAAAAATTTATAAAGGTTTTGTTGTGTGAAATTGTGAAGAAAATGTTCCTTTGTTCTAAGAGGGTGAGTCCCCTATATGTTGTGGCCCAATAATTGTCGCTATTACAGTACCTAAGAGATCTTTTATTAGTGAAGTTAATTAAAAAACGGTTCTTTCTTTTCTATTGATAAAGAGATTTCTTTAATTACATTAATAGTGGGAAGAAGCTACAAAACATGATCATGTACTAGAAAATATCTGGGAATGAAAAAAATTCTGTAAGATTGTCATGTCCCTGAAATTGTAACCCCAAATTATGATTACTAAAATATAGGAAAAAATCCAAACATTGAAATGCAAAATATATTATATATATATAAATATTTGCAAATTCATTATAATTATTATCATCAAAATAATATTATAATTATAATCATCAAAATAATATTATAATTATGAATACAAATATATATATTGAATAGAATGTAAATACAAATATATATACAAAACAGCATATAAATATAAATTGAATAACATATAAAATCAACATAAATAATAATAAAAATATATTAAAACAAAAAGCATTTAAAATACACTAACAGCTGCAAACTAAGTCAACGATTAGTCACAAAAAGTAATCGCTAATGGAAAGTCAGCAACCAAGCAAAGGGAAGTCACATCCCTCCAAACATAAAAGGCACGACCCTTCCCCTCCATGAATTGCATCCCTTCTCCAACGTGAGAAGATATAAGACAAGGTGAGATAAGAAGGGGGAGGCATCGAATGAAAAGAAAAGAGAATATATTCTGGAAAAAGAGAATCATTCAAAAAAAGAATATTCTGTGAGAATCTGATCACAAAGAAAAGCAGCAACTTATGAAAATATAACAGCTGGATGAAAGGAAAATGAGGGGTCTGCAGATCAGGACAGACAGTGGTAATCTGCAGATCAGACATCATCATTGGGTGCTGATTATTTATAAATAAAGAAGATCAGGTAATAGAAAATATGTTAGGATTTAGATAAGGATATTTAATCGATATTCTATGAATTAAAATAATAAGTTGATGCATTAAGATAAGGGTATTGATAATCACTTTATGAATTAAATAATAATAAGTTGATGCATTATACTAAATAGATATTTAATAATTACATATGGATTCATATAATAATGTAATTTATACTTATAGGTATCAATTCCAATGATGTTTTTTATTTCTATGAATGTCATTTTGGAATAATAAGATTATGCATATACTATTGATTCTTATAGCACTACTAAGATGTTATGGGACAACTAATTACAATTATATATATATGTATATATATATATATATGATTTATGATTATGCAACAATGATGCTTGCAGCAATTATTGAGCCTTATAAATAGTTATGATGCTGAATATAATTACGGATAATAGATTCCTATCTGTTGAGTTACTAACGATATCTTTTGAGTGCAAAGAAACAAGAACAATTGCATCTTAGGAAGATACATCATCACATCAAAGAAGAAGACGGATCGGGCTCAAGGAAATAAGTCTGGAAGAAGTCTAGTTAGTTCAACGATTCGGGGGTAAGTACCCTCAACCAACTGATATACCATTGAGGTTTATATAATCAAATTCCAGTGACAATGGGTTACAGTGTAAGGCCTAACTCGTATCTTATTAGAATCCATATCGGTGAATGTACTAATCTGTGATGATTTGTGAATTCAATAGGATAAGTGAATGCATAGAGTGATTAAATGACATGCTGCAATCAATAGATATATGTGTCTATATATTGTGTCATCTCTACAGTGTAAGTGAATTTCACATATAGAAATAAATGGATGTTATTTGTCTGGCCACAATAATATTGACTTCACCTTGAAGAATAGACTTCGGGCCAAAATTTCCTTTTGCTAATGCTCACTAAGGAGAGGATGGTTGTGGAGGGAAAGGCTGGTAATTCGATCGCATGATGGATGCGCCCTAGACGGGTAGGAAACCTTGAGGGAATCCACTTGGAGATTGGTCAAGCGCCCTCGGCCAATGGGATTAGGGAAGAGGAAACAAGGCGAAGATCTATTCCGATCAAGAGTAATAAGTCATATCAGATTATGTTAGTTATGCACTAGTTGATAATAATGCATTTCATTTATCTTATTCCACTAATCTTTCATTACTCTTTTATCAAACAATCTTTAAAATCAAAATTTTAATCTGTGCATTTTATGTCTCTAATATGGGGACATTACAAAGATATGTCTTTCAATAGCTTAATTTCCAACAGGAGTTCCTTCAAAAGGTAACAAAGTCATCGTAAACTAAAAAAATTATGTGGGGTTGAACCAAAGTTCAATCATGATTCAATGTTTTAGTCTCTCAAACAATTGCCTCTGTTACACCCATGCGAAATTTTTATACTCCATGACATTTTAAACCAAAACCTTTCTTGATTGTTTGTCATACTTCAAATTGTTGTTGTGGTCATCAAAGTTTTTGTCATCTCTAGTTAGTATCTTTGCAAGACCTATAAAAGGAGCTTTCTAATGCATTGGCAAATATCAAAGCTCAAATGACGAAGAAAAGACAAAATTTCACTGAGGCATGAAAAGATGTTGCCCAATTAAAGGGTGTGTGCATGTGTGAAGAGGTGCATAAAAAATAAAAACATGAAAGTTGCCTATCAATGTAAAGGCACACACCCAAATGAAGAGTTACAAGTTTTCAAAAAATCAAAATGTTTTCCTATTATGGAGCACGTTCCTATATGAGGTGAAAGAAAAAATTTCAAATTGAGTCATTCCATTCAAAGGCATGCACTATAGAAGATGGGCATAATTTTCAAAAATTCATAAGTACAATTCCATAGCCAATATCATGCTCAATCAAAGAGACGCTAAATTGTTCAAAGCCAAAAAATGCATCCTAATACAAGGGCATATACTAAAAAAAAGGCATGTTTTGCAAGATAAAATGCAACCTGTTAGCACTCAAAGTTGTTTCTCCCACATACCCTAAAGACACTAAAATCTAAGCCTGAGGAAGGTCAACTTAGAATCACAAACATGCAACTTATGATAAGGTAGAGGGCGACTATGACCAATTCATGCGACTGGGTAATCTCTCCTTTAGGATCTACTAAGCCATGAAGGTTGTTCCCTAAGGTCTTTAGACAAGACAATTAATGAGAAATATTCAATGAAAGTTAGGTCATCAACAATCAAACCCAATGTATTATGAACCTCTAATGTTTAATAAGCTAATGTTAATACTGGCTAATCAAGTGTTGAGCAAGTCTCAATAGTCAATATTTCCCACAAGGAAACATTTGTGGATACCTTATTCATTTGGTCTATTACATTAAGGGTGTAATGTCCCCTTTTGGGATTGCCCTAAATCTTGCCCTAGAATCACCAGCTTAAAGTAGTTAGGGTTATAACTTACCACTTAAGCTAGATAAATCTTGGTTTAGGTCCTACAATCATCTTAGATAATATTGGAAATATAATTCATATGATCAAAACATAATAAATGCCTTATCTATTAAGCTATACAAAAAAACCTAATTATTTCAAAACTATCTAAACTACCAATATCCATAATGCATAGTGGAATTCTTAATCATAATAGGACTTGGATGAGAAACATGATAAGTCCACGTGAAGTTACCCATCTAAACCCAAGAGCACAAGCGTCTAACCAAGACAACCCACCTCTTGGCACCAAGCAGTAGGAACATCCAAACAAAGACAATTCCACCATTAGGGTGGCCTACTTAGTGGATACACTTGTATCTGCTTTTCCTATCTTTGTTGTCTTATCCATCCTCCTTATGAATGAGACTCCTTGAATCCATCCTAACAATCAATCATAGTTTGGCTTGATAGGAGAGCCTTGAAAGGGGTGCTTGTAAACTACTCAACCCATCTAAGCCCAAGAGCACAAGCGTCTAACCAAGACAACCCACCTCTTGGCCCCGAGCGATAGGAACATCCGAACCAAGACAATTCCACCCTCAAAGTGGCCTACTTAGCATGGGAGAGCCCGTAAACTACATCTCCTAATCTGCTTCCTTCAACCTTACGTTTGACTGATAAAAGACATACATAAATATATCCAGATTCATAGAGATTATACATTAATATCATCATTCACAATATACCACAATACTTGCTAAACATATTAACAAATGCTGAATTCTGCCTTTGTCCCCTAAGTGCAGATAATTATGTTCAATCTGCTCAAATTGCCTTGATATTCAATTTGTTCTTGATATTCAGAAGATATTGCTTAAAGAGAAATAAATAGATTAAATAAATAATTACAAATAAGGATTAATATTTGCTGAAAGCATCATTATTGCCAGATCATATATATACACTTGATATGAACTCATATATATATACATTATATCAACTTACTTTCCTTCATGCAAATTAGTTAGATGCTATATATATAAAATGCAAACTTATCTCTTTGATTATATCTACTGCTGGACACAGACCTTCTTTCTCCTTTTCCAGATCTGACTCTTTATTTTATTCCTCTTCCTTCCCACCGTTTCTTCCACACTAACCTCATTTTATATCCTTAAGACACCATTTTGAATAGCAACAACCTTTCAAAAAGGGATGTCCCTTTATTACAAACCTGCCTCATTAATCTTGACCGTTGACTTAAAACACCACTGCCTACTCATACTTGGTCAAAGTCTTCTCAAGATTGAAATCGCTGCACTTTATACACATGACCACTTATTTTAAATCACAGTTGTTTCCTTTAAATGAATTTATTTTTATTTAGATCGCTGCCTTTTAGATATTATTATATGTTTCCTTATTTTACTAATATATATATAATTTGAATTTATTGTTAATATATCAGATATATATATATACATGTATGAGTTTATATTATTATGTCATACTTTTAGAGTAGTATTGATCCATATTTGTATCACTTATAGATACTATCTTGTCATAGATTGTCATAAAAAGGAGGTATGGAAATGTAAGATCATTTAAGACTTCATAAGTAAGACATATCAATATATAAGTGTCATTTTGTCAATCCTTTGGAATGCACAATAAAGTTAATTCAATTTTTTTTTAAACTTAATCTCCCATTGAAAATAATCCTATCATTAAATCATTTTACTTCCTCTTTTTGTAAACAAGAGGGCTGGTAATTGCCATGTCAATTGAGGGTATTATTTACCATAAAACTAATGCTTTTATTACTAAATAATATTTCTACAACTAATCAAATATGTTAATTCTAATATTCTACTAAATGACCTCCATCATATAAATTGTTAATATTTATATTTAGAATTTTATATTGTTATTTATTTTATTTATTTATTTGCAATTTTGGGGGCATGACAGAGGGGTATAGTCAATTGTGATTTCTGAGGTGCATATGTGGTCCACTAATTCTTCGGCTTCTCTACCAACAAATAGGAGACTCTTGGCTGCCAAGTCTTAAGCAAGGATGCTCTCTTGTTGTTTAGTGCACAAACATAACTTTCCTCCCAACATGCAAGAGATTCATCAAGAATCATAGATGTCCAACTAGGAGGGATATCCTATGGTTATAGGCTCAAAGAATTTTAGATTGAAATTGTCTACTATCGATTTTCTCTAGGAAATCCCTTGGAGTCATCTACTAGGACACAAGGGTAACACCACCAATTTTGTTCTTCAATAAGAATTTTTGGACTAGAAAAAAGGCTTTGTTAGGGTTTTAAATGACTAGAATTTCTTGCAATGAGTTGCAATGATTTTTTATTTTGGGATTTATTAGGGAGAGCTAGGAGTCTGTAATGTCTCCTTCTCAGTCCTAAGCTTTTCAGTGACCATTAGCCTATTTATGAAGTCATGTAGACTAAACGAAGGAGTTCAAGGGATTCCAAATTCCTTGGACAATTCATGTCAACATTTCCAGAAGAGTATTTTGATATTGCTTGAAAGCTTTTTTGGTTTTTCTAGGTTTTCTTTGGGCCTTGGTGGGTAGTGTTGACGGGTGTTTTATGATAGCACCAACACAGAATAAAGTTTCCAACGGTCACTCTATCCTCTCTTGATCAAAGTATTTCGCATGCTAAGATTGCAAGAAAGATCATACGTTCAACTCCAAGGTTCCTTATGCAAGGGGATAGTCTCAATTGGCTCGATGTGATTTTGCTGGATATTCCAAGGGGACTTACACAATTGTTCAATTAGAAGCAGATGCAAGATACGAATGATTTGGCGATGATGCTCATGTTCCTAGACTAACCGGGAAAATACTGAAATTAAAGGGGATAGGGATAGAGACTCTACTTTATACTCCTAAATGTGGGATACGAAGGCTAACTTCAGCAAGCTTCGATCCAGATTCTGCTTCGCCTCCCTTCAGACAGCTTCTACAAAACCGGTGCAATCTTCAGAGGATGATGGAAGATATTCAAATCATGACCCGACATGCAAATACCATCACAACGATGCATATAGACATACGAATCACAATTAAAGTTAACTGCAAAGATATTCCAGTTGACCACGCAAGGCGAACTCACCATCAGTGAGCCCGCTAGTGGTATGGATGAATGAAACTTTCTCAAACTAAACAACGCATTCCACAACTATCGACTACTTGCATGAAATAAAATCTACTTTACTCTACTCTACTTGAATAGGAAAGACGAAAAAGCCTTGCTAGCTGCTCACAATAAAAGAAGGAATCACCAATCAATGAAAATTATTTGTATTATGAGTCTTCCACAACAACTTCTTACAAAACTTTCAAAGGGAAAGCTTTCTTTCCTTTACAAACTAAGCTATGCTAACTTCTAAGCTATTCACTATGTTCTCTCTATTCTCTAGCTCAACTCTACTCTTGATCTAATAATTTACAAATGAGGGGGGACGCCCCTTTTATAGCAAGCCCATTTCAGTGGACAACTTAGATTTGATTACAATTCAAGGGCTCAGATCGAACCACATATGCCCTAATTAAGGTTTCTGCCCTAAAAACCGCCACAGAGAGAAGTGGGGTAATAAATGTACAGAAGATTCTCCACTCCTCTACAGGGACCATAATGAGCAATTAATGCCCATCACCATCTTCTAGAATATCCTCATCCAGCAAGGCGTTTCCATTGTCCTTCTCCCTAACTGCAAACTCGATCAACCGGGCCAACACTGCCTCAACCTCTTGAACTAAAATAGGTGGAATGTGGTTGAGCTGAAATTCAAGCACTATAATTATCTGTCGTGCCGAGTGTAGGATTTTCTCTAGGCAACCAAGGCGTCCTATGTGTTTTGAATTATGTTGGAAAAAGCTGAAATATTCTCGAAGTCATCCAACACAAATCATCTCACTGCCAAGAAGAAAGGAGCCATCTTATCCCTCAAGCCATCTGCAGTTATCTCTTGCGAAGCCAGTCTCCTAGCAAATTTTGCCTCAAGTGTGTTGAGGACTCCATCCAGAATATTACCCATCGCCTTCCTGACTCTAGCTAAATCCGCCCGTGCTGCATTGAGGAAACCACGGCCTATGACCACTGAAGAGTACCAACTAGTGAAGTCATATCTGCCACCCTCTTGTATTACGCCTCCCTCCACCAGGGTTTGTAAAGGCATATGCATCAAAGCCTCCAAACGAAGAACAATATTCGTCTAATATATCTGGGTCTCGCTCCAGGCTTGATCTACAATATCTATGCGCGCCAGAACATCAGAGGCCTGTCGGGAAGAATGGGCAAGGTCCTCCATGAACTTCTTCGTTTCAGTGCGAACGTGGCCAACCCATTTGTCCGCTTCCAATTCCATCTTCTTCAAATCCCCTAAGCCAATGACTGACTCTCTTGGAAGCTCTGTCGGGAGTTCAACACTGGGTTCCCTTGTTCGCCTAGACGCGCAAGACTCTGCACATACCCTATCAATGTCTTGCGCTCCTTCTTCAATCTTTTATACTTCCCTTTTGTATGGAGCAATTTTTCCTTCAGTGCCTGATAGAAGTTGTCGCACTCCTCCATTATCTGGCCTCCTGTGGGGCGACCCAACTCAATAGTGGTGATCACATAATTTTTTGGCCTTTCCACATCTCGATCACACTCTTCTCTCAAGACAGCAACATGAAGGGTATGAGAGCCTGATTCATCTGTTGAAATCTTTGAAAATTTCCTAGCCCTCTTCTTTTCTGGTGGTGCACTGATCCTTCTGAGGAATTCTTCCATTTCGACCACTGGATCTACATCATCCTCAAGGTCCCTCCTCATTCTCTCTGTGAGCCAATCCGGCACCGCCTACTGTGGATTGCAAATGACGAGGGATTGTTCTTCCGTTGCTTGCTCCTCACGCACCTCTTCTCTAACAATACTCTGTTGGGGCTCATCAATCTCCATAAGCTGAGAATCTCCTGACATTTGGGCCTCTTGCCCCGTGGTATCTTCCTCTTCCAATGCCGTGTCAAGCATTTGTTGGAAACGGGTATCAGTTGTCGTTTCCTCTTCCTGTTGGCTCCCACCTCTAGGTGCGTTGACACTTAGGCTGTCTGACTCCCTGAGCGGTGGCTGATTTACTTCTTCAAATTCCCGCTCCTCGTTGGATCTACCTCTCTAGCTTCCTAACAGTGGAAGCTCTCTCAAACTCAAAGATTGAGTCTGTGATTGTGTGGGCGATGCTTGCTCTACCCTCAGAGGTATTGGCTAGGTCGGCACCTCTCTTTGTGTTTTTGCAACTTGGGCAACCTGCTTTCCTTTTCCGGTTGATGGTGGCCTTTGATCGCCCATCAGGTTATAAGTAAGAGCAATTGACCTGCTCTTAAGCCGGCTCACGTGCCTTTCAACCCAACTCCTCATGAAAGTCAACACCGGAATGGAAAGTGTATCCAAGCCCGTGATTTCAGGCTCGGACCAATCAGGTGGTGGGACCGATGTGTTCCTTACTGACTCATAGTCAGGCTGAATGACGTTGACATCTTCGTCCACCTGATCCGAAACCGGAATGACTTCACATTCTCTAATCAATTTTAGGGGTAGCCTGGCGAACATCCTCCTTTTGACCTCGACATCATCAACTGCGTTGGCCCAGAAGTCCTCGATATGAACCTTGTGCCTGTATTCTACATTTTGCACCATCTGGATGTTGTTATAGGGATCGAAATCTTGCCTGCCAGTGTCATATGTAAGATGAAAGAACTGCAGCTTATCTTCAGCCTCTCGGGCTGCCTGCAAGGAAGGACATACTTCACTTGAATTCCCCATGGTGATAGGGAAGTCTCGTCCCTTCTTCCTCTTCTTCTGAATTTTATCGTAGGCAATGAGTTGCCTAGATACTTCTAACATTATTATTCGATCAGTGGGGTACCTCAGCAGTCGGTATGGATATGAGGTGAACCCCTGCAGCCTAATGTATGTAAATTTTGGAAATTGGATGAGCCAATATCCATACTCTTCAATCAATGCATGTGTGTCCTTTGAAATTCTTTGTTGCGTTCTCTGCTGAAGAGTCCTTGCAATGTGCATCGTGAATGCATCATTTACCCGCTTATAGCTGGCAGTGTTGGTTAAATGTAGTTGTGGGCAAGCTTCGTGGATCTTGAACTGTTCAGGGCCACACCTAATTGGCTCCTTGTACGTTATCCCTTGGTACTTGGTCATTCGAGCCAACATGTACATCACGTACGAGCTCATGTAAAAATTCTTCGTTCTCCTCAAGCTCCTAAACTGCTCATCTATGTTGTCGCTTATCATTCTGGCCCAATCAACAAATTCTTTTCCTTCCAACATGATCCCGATGTAGTAAAACATCCAAGGGTCGAAGATGTAGGCTTGTGGACTTAAGTTCACCCGGCTAAGCATCATTATGAGATCACAATATTCCTGCTTCACATCTTCAACAATGATTTGTTTTGGAAGCTTGGTGCGGGGAGGTTTAGGTCTCTGCATCCAGACTGTATTGATAACACCAACACATCTCTCGAAAGTAGAGGCATACATCTTATTAGCTCTATCCTTCGTCTTGTATACCATCCTCTCAAAAGTGGGAACCACGAATGCTTCTCCAATAGCATCAAGCGTGAAGTTGGCAAATAACCTACCATCTGGAGAAACGATAGTCCTTCGTTTCAGTTTGTAATAGTTTCCACATTCCATGATCAACTCCGAACATTGTAACGCTGGTGGAAAACCAACAGCTGCATAGATCCCACTTTTCATTATCCGGTGAGTTGTGACTGCTGGTGGATAACCTCCCCGCCCGTACATTCTCGGTCTGAGTGCACCCAGATTAAATGAACGGAGGTTGGTATCATTTAATCCTACCAGCTTTGAAGAAAACTTAGATTCTGGAAGAAAAGGCTTGGCGAGCTTCTTAATTACTGCCTGTTGGGATGAACTTGCCTTGCCTGCTTCAACATTTGCATCTCTGCCTGCAGCCCTGCTTGTTCCTGCAACATCTCTTCTTGCTTCAACCATCTGCAAAATAAAATAAAATAAGTTAGACTTCAGATTTTAGAAAAATAAAATAACTTCGAGATGGCTGCAACGTGGAGTTAGCTTTGAAAATAACATCCTTCAGCATAAACTTTTCTAACTCCAAACCTCAAACTTCAAATTCTCTAAGTTTAAAAAAAATCTTTCAGCAACGTGACTTCTAGCACTTGAAAGAAATTCGCACCAACTAGCAGCTTTCAGCAAGAAAGTAATTTCTCCAACATAAGACTTCGAAAACTTTATTTCAGCCTTTTGACTTTCAGCACTTCGAGAAATAAAAAACTCCAGCAACTCCAAGAGTTCGATTCCCACACTTAGAAAAATAAAACTTCAGCTCAACTTTCAGCAACTTCAAAATTTCGATTCTCTCATCAATCTCTCAACTTCACAAAGAATTCTTCTCACTTCAACAATTTCTCAACTTCGCAAAGAAGATTCTTCTCACTTCAGCAATTTCTCAACTTCGAATGGTGAGAAGAAATGAGAAACTCCGTTGCTTAAATAATTCCTCTCAGAGAATCTTGCTAATTTGTGTTGGAGCCATTTTTAGCACTTTCATTAATTCTCCACTCCTTCCACTTAGAAATCTTCCAATTCTAGCGAAGTAGTGGGCGAGTTGTCTACCAGTCGTCATAGCTTTTGCCATAAATGAAGATTCTTTCCTCTGCAAAATTCGAAATTTCCCTCCGATCTGCCAGTTAACTCTCGTTAATTAAATCACTCGCAAAAAAATCACTTTGATTTATCTTGAAAATTCCATTTTAATTCCTCGCAACGTTCAGTTGAATTTAACTCATAAAAATTCATGGGGAAATTAAATTAATTTCCAACCCGTTAAAATATCCATTATTTAAATCCATGAATTTTCCTTAGACAATTTAAATCCCGTCTTTAGAATATTTTGCCCAATTGATTTAAAATCACTTGTCAAATCAATCCATCCTTTCAAAATTTTAATCCCCTTTAGAAGAATAATCCAGGCAATTTTTAGAAAATATTTCCCTTAAGAAAATAAAAATTTCCCCTAGGAAAATAATTCCTAACTTTGTTAACTCATGGGTGCACTTTGAAGGGGTTCATTTAATTTTTTTTCTTTTTATTGTACCCCTTTTGAAAATATTCCATCATTTAAATTGTTTCCACGCCTTAGAAATATTTCCAAGCATCTTCTCTACTAGGGCACATTTTATCTCTAGTGCTTTTAATTCCCACGCCTTAGGAATTCTTCACTTGTTTCCCCCCCAGGTGCACTTTATCTAGTGAAATTTTTATTTCACTTTGGAAAATTTCTGACATTTCTTTCCTTGGGCGTGTTTGATGCCTTGGGCTTTATTTCCTGACTTAGAAAAAATTTCAAGTCTATTTACCTTGAGGGCGCATTTTAGCTAGTGGAGTTTTATTTTTCCACACTTAGAGATTTTCACGCCCTTAGCCATCTTGCCCTTCTTTGGGCGCATTTGACATGGGGAGCTTTCACTTTCTAACGCCTTAGAATATATTTTCCAAACACTTTGTGCTAAGGGCGCGTTTGATCCCATGAGGTTCCATTTTAATACTTAGAAAATTTCTTGATTCCCCTTTAGCTTATGGGCGCATTTGGCCCCTTAAGCTTTTGTTTTTTCCTTAGGCGTTTTGGTGGCACATTTACATATGGGCGCATTTGGAGGGGGAAGCTCTCATGTGAGGGCACATTCTAGGTAGACAACTTTCATTTTCCACGCCCTAGCCTTCATCACCTCACTTGGGCGCATTTAGCCCTTTCAACTTCTATTTTCAATGACTTAGCAACTTTTTACTTGACATTCTCCATGATGGGCGCACTTGAGGTAGGCAACTTTCATCTAAGGGTGCATTTCACCCTAGCAAGTTCTATTTCCCTCTTTATCTTCTTGGGCACATTTGACCCTTCGTACTTTTGTTTTCTCATGCCTTAGAAGAACTTTCAAACACTTTCATCAATCTTTTCAAGGTGAGGGTGCATTTGAGGGTCCATCCTTCCATGTGAGGGCGCATTTTAGCCTTCATGCTTCTATTCTCCACGCCTTAGCACACCCTTGCCTCTTGAGCGCATTTTCCATGGGGAGCTTTCATCTTAACACAGGCGTTTTTGCCAACCCCTCAACTCAACTTGGGCGCATTTTGCCCTCTCAACTTTGATTTTCAATGCCTTAGAAATTTTCTCAAGGCTTGTTTACATGTGGGCGCATTTGAAGTGCCATGCTTTTGTTTTCAACACTTAGGCATTTTTTTTTTGGCAAACTTCCTCTACTTCAAGGTGGGCGCATTTGAGGTAGGCCACTTTGATTTTCAATGCCTAGGCGTTTTTTTGGCAAACTTCCTCTACTTCAAGGTGGGCGCATTTGAGGTAGGCCACTTTGATTTTGTGCCTTAGAAAATTTTCCCACACCATGTATCTCCTTGGGCGCATATGAGGGGGGAAGCTTTCATTTTGTGCCTTAGCATATTTTGCCAACCCTTTCAACTCATCCCAAGGGCGCATTTAGCCCCTTGAACTTCCATGTTTATGCCTTAGGCAATTTTCATGCCCTTACCTCTTGACTTGGGCGCATTTAGGCATGTCTACTTTGATTTCAGACACTTAGAATTTTTCATGCCATCACCTCAACCTTGGGCGCATTTTGCCTGTCAAGCTTCCATTTCTCATGAGGGTGCCTTTAGCATGGTAGGCTTTTGTTTTATACTTAGAAAAATTTTGATCTCTTCAGCCTACCTTCACCTTCTATTTTTAGCAAGTTTATGATTTCCTAACTTCTACAGCTCCATTTAGCCTAAAATTTTCACCATGTGGTCCTCGTTGCTCGGTGGACCTGTTTATACCTGCCCCTCGTGTTAACCTGCTATTTATAGCCCTTCCCTGGAGACGACTTACTATAAATAGTAAGTGCTCGGATCACGCCCAAATTTTACTAGTAGACTGCCTGAAGGATGCTGATCGCGATGGGATATCTTCGTTTTTCGAAATTCTAGCTTTTTACCCTCCTTTTTAGGAACCAAAATAGGAAACCCTAATCTGACTTGCATGTGCCCTGAACGACCTCCATTTGACTTGATTTTTGTTGCATGTTGCTCTGCTTGTTGAACTGAAGTGTCGGGTGGCTATCGGAGTGAACCTAATATTTATAGAAAGTGCTTGAAAAAGTGATCAATCCACTGTCGGATGAGTTTGCATGTCACACTGCCCAAGAGATCTCAAAAAAACCCAAAAAAACCTAGTAAACTAGTTTGCATGCATGCACTGGCTAAAAATAGTAAGTTTCTGAAACATGATCCACTTTGCTTGCATGTCACATCGTTGCGAAGGTCTCGAAAAACCCATAAAGAATATCTTGACATGCATTGAGAAACTTTGCATGCAAATCCTAAAAATGGCTCCTAAAGCCTGAAATGCTAAAAATAGCAAGTTGTCAAAATCTGTTCAAATTTTACGTGTAGGTAGCTTGAAGTACCTTGAATGTGGTGGAGCAGTCAAGATTCCAAAATCCTGATAAAAAGACCCTAGATTGAGTACTTCCTAAAAATAGTAAGTCGTCAGAACTCGGTGAAAATTCAGTGGGACTTTTCCTAAAGCATTTTGATCGTAGTATTAAGCTCAGATTCCAATTTGATGACTCAATTTGTCCTTTATGAAGCCTAAAGAATAAAAACCCTAATTTCACAGACTTAGCCAAAATTTTAACTTAGGCCAAACGACGGGACATCCCTAGAAGGATAGAAAGATCAGAACGAGAGAGAGAGAGAGAGAGAGAGAGAGAGACGCAAAACCAAAGCCAAAAGACCAGAATGGAGCAAAAATAGGGGGGTCCCCATTTGAATGGGGTGATGTGTCAAAAGGTCACAATAGGTAGTATTACTATTTTTAGCAATGTCTATTTTTAGCAGTTACTATTTTTAGAAAGTTCCAGTCTGATCCAGTTTGGACACACTTACTATTTTTAGAAATTTTCTATTTTTAGTAAGTTCTATTTTGGGCACCTAGTATTGGCAGCAGTGCAATGCAAGGTTTCCAGTTTTGGCAGTGATTGGCAGTCCAACATGGGTGAGCTCTGATATTTTTGGCATAAAATTCATTCGCCATTACTTAAGTCTTTGAAAAGGTGATTTTGGTGAATTAAGTTAAAAAGTTCAATTTGAACCCCCCTTGTGCCCAACGCCTAGGTTTGATGACTTAAAGTTGTTTCTAAAAGGGGGACTTGCATTTCATAAAGTGGACACCTAAATAAGGGGCAAAAAGAAATAAATTAAACAAAATATTCTTTTGGGAGTGAGTGTCCCTTTTGGAGCGAAAAGGATTTCAAATTTGTGAGCCCTAATCTCTATTTAATCTCACCTTGGGCTCTCATTCTATTCATGCTAATTGATGATAACGAAATGCTATCAAAGTGAGGATTGAATCCTTCAAGAGCTTTGGAGAAGAAAATCTTCAAAGTTGCTCTAGTTTCGGAGTTGAGAGGTACTCTTTAGTTGGAGTGGCTTCACTGCAGGAGTCATCGTTGGAGCTATTAGTGAAAGATTTTCAGTTTGCTTTCAGTTATGGATTGTTTTGATGCTTTCTAGCTATATATTTTGGTGTAGTGAATGACTTTGCAGAGCTTTGGAGTGTTTTGCAGTGGTCTTCCTGAGTTTCCAGCTTGCAGGTCGTACTATTCCTATGCCCTAACCATACCATATTTGTGTTGCTGCTGATTGAAACATGAGAGACTTGGTTTTGGGTATTGGACCAATCTATTTCTTTGTCTTGGGCGACAAATTGTGCCAATTTGCAAATTCTATGGTGGAGAAGTGGGTTTTTAGAGGCTGATCACCCCTCCTCCTAGGTTGTACCCTTGTTGGTTGGTGACTGTGAGGGTTTCAGATGTTAATCAGCCAATGATTGCAGCCTTTGGTTGATTCTATGTTGGCACCTAGGCCCTACTAGACTATTGTTGAGGATTATATGGTGTTCTTGATTGATTTGGGAGGCATCCTAGGGAGTTGTTCCTGTGTTATGCTTGCTGGTTTGGTATATCAAACTGCTGCAACAACATATCAGACCTGATGTCTCTTCATTTTCTCATGTTTCATGATGTATACTTGCTAACATGTTGCAGGCTGAGACTATTTGCTCAGTGGGTTGTCATATGGCATTGATTAATTCATGTTTTCAGTCATACATAGCAAGGATTTTTTGCAGATTTGTAATTGCTAGTATCACTTTGATTTGAGCTCACATTGTAACACTGATTTGGTAGTACCATTCAGTGATTTTAGCTCCATTTGGTTTTGATACTAACCCCACTGAATAAGTGGCATCTCTATTTGTCCCACTAAATAAGTGGTTGATTTCATATTCCACTGAAGAAGTGGCTGCCAGTACTTACTGTTACATCCCCTTTATCATGAACATGTTTATGACACTGAAATTATGGTCGTTATGTTAGTTGCAAGTAACTATCTTTCATGAGAATGTGAAATTGTGGAAAGAATAATTGTTTATATGTCATAATTTCAAATGAGAATGATTTTCCTATTCATGTGAAAATGAATGTGTTCATGAGATTCTACGTTGAGAATGATCTAACCATTATTCTTGTCAGTGGATGCAGGATTGTTGACGCCACGAGAGAAAGGGAACTATCATCAAGGAGAGGACGTGGTTAACAATGGATCAATTTTATCATCAAACCTAGAGTCGGTGCAAGACGGTTGTGTAATGTCCCCATTTTAGCCATTCGCTCTTCAGTGACTGATAGCCTATTTCCGGAAGCCCGTAGGTTTGTCAGAGGTAAAATTAGGGTTTCCTATCTTATTGGGGTTCTGAAGCAATTTTGAAGGTTTGCATGTATGAGTTTTTGATGCATGTCTAGCGGAGTTTTCTAGGTTTTTGGAGAGCTTCAAAATGGTGTAACATGCATCTCCATCTGACAACCTTTTCAGGAACTTACCATTCTTAGCCTGTACATTGGAGTTTCGAGATTTGGATTGCGGATTCTTTTTGGGTTTTCAAAATGCTTCACAGTGATATGTCATGCAGATTCATTGGGCAACTTTTCAGAATTTACTATTTTTAGTAAGTTCTATTTCTGGCAATGCCATCTTGGGCAGTAGGATCAGCAGTCAACTCAGTTTCCATTTCAGGCAGTGCAGTTTGGAACATAATTGGCTTTCAGCATTTTGAGGCTCATTTTGGTGAAATGATTTATTTTGTCATTAATGTTTTAAATTTCATTTTAGGCCCCATGGCCTAGATTAATGACTTAGTGTTGTTTTAAAAAGGAGCCATTAAGGGAGGACGCCTCATGAAGGAATTAAACAAATTAAACATTTAAATGTTTAATATTTCCCTAAGGAAACTTGGACGCCAAAATGAAGAGGAGAAAAAGGTGAATTAAATGTTTTAAAAATTAAATTATTGCAAAAGTAAAAAAGACGTCCCTTTTGGAGGAAGACAGAAAGCCAACAGTCATCTTCAATTCTATAAAAGAAGGCCTTTGCTCTCTCATTTGTATCTTTGGAAAATTATATCGAAATGTTGCTGATTTGATTTCAGAACCGGACTAAGGGGGAGCTTAGTTTTTCTACACCATTCTTCGGGCCTAAAACTATGGTCCCCTTGATGGTCAATTGGGAGTGTGCTTCATTTAGAAGTGCATATTGAGCCTCATCGTTGGAAGATTTTGAAGATTTTGGTAATAATTTTCAGTTTTGTACTTGTTGGTTCAAGCATGGCTGAAACAAGTTTTCATTTACAACTTTTGAAGGGATTTTAATTTGGTTGTGGGTATTTGACTAAACATTTTCTATGCTTGTGGCGACCCTTTGGGTGAAGTTTCAGATTTTATACTTGAGTCTCCAATTTTTAAGAGAGGTCGCCCTCTTCCTAGGGCCGTACCATCTCCATAGCTGTATTGGGATTCAAGCTCTTTCATTTCTGGCTGCTTTGCGTTGCTTAATTCATGTTGTTTGGTCGCCTTGCCTTTAGGCAGCATTATGTTTCAGTTTTGGAGAATTTTGGGGGAGTTTGTGAGAGAATTAAGCATATTGGTGGTTGTAATGCTTGCTGGTATGTACTTTGGTTCACTGGAAATTTATATCAGACTTAGCACTTTCCAAGTTATGCTATATTTCATGGGTGTTTGTGCTTCTAGTTTCATGTGCACTCGATTTGGAGGTGATTGGAGCATTTTGGATGAAGATAGGAGCAAATTGGTGAAAGTATTCTTGCTGATCTGAACATTTAATTTACTGGTTCAGCTAATCAGGTCTGGTTATTCCCTTTCATGCTGCGTTTCTTTAGCAATTCTATTCATTCTTGTAATTGGAGATATAGTGTGAACTTTGCAGTAAGTTTGGAACAAATTCCCTTGAGAAATCATTGTAATAATCACTTGTAATTTGCAGACAATATGTATTGTAAGGCTGAGAATTAGTAGTACTATTCCAGTCAATCATGTTCCGCATTTACTTTGTGATTTTAATGCACACATTGTAACCCCTGGATGGTTTACCGTCAGTGTGGAGGAAATTACTTGTATTTTCATTTATCACCCACTGTTAAGTGGAGAATTCCAAGTGTTGAGTAGATGCCCGCCACAACAGATGAATTAGTTTTAAATTGTAATGTTTTTCCCCCCACTGATAAGTGGTAGCGTGGAAATCTCTCATGGTTGGTTCACCGCCTCTTTCTGTTTTCAGTTGTATTTACTTCCAGTTATAATTCAGTTCCTCCGCCATATGTTAGCACCTCACCCACATCAGGTCTTGTGTGCACATTCTTGGCATTGAGTGATTTTCAGTTGATTCTCTTTTGAGGCTAATGCTAATCAATTGGTGTAGTGCTGGTTTGTGTTGTAAAAGTTTAAAGAAAAAATTGGTTGGCACATTTCAGTGGTATCAGAGCCTGTTTTCCTGCCATCCTGTGAGTTTCAGCGTTTCGGTTATTAGATAAGAGTCAAAGAAGACTGATACTACATCTGAAAGCAAAACAAAGTTTAGTTTCAGCTTCAGAAGTGTTTGAAGTTGACACTTTTTTCAGAGGTTTGAGAAACCTTGTCTTGTCAGATTAAGGTATGACTAATGAAGAAGAGATGAAGTTGGCAAAGACACTTCATATGGCTGGAAAGAGTCTTGATAAATAATTTCAGTCTAGGGAGAATGAAGAGAACATTCTTCATTTGTTAGAACAGTGTTTGAGGCAAGTGAAGCAATCACCTTCGAAGGAAATGCAATTGGCATTAGCTCCTGGAGTGACTTTTTTGAATCAGCCCTATTGGCTGAGGCATCCTGATGAAGAAGTAAATTTGTTGGTTACTTCATGCCTTAGTGAAGTGATGAGAATTTTGGCACCCTTGGTGCCCTATGATGATAAAACTCTGAAGAGAGTTCTTCATATGTTCGTGTAAAGTTTCAAGATCTTGATGAAACTGATAGCAATCAGTACTCCAGAAGAGCTACTATACTAAAGATCTTTTCAGAACTCAAAACAAGTGTGTTACTGATAGATTTAGGTATGAAAGATCGAATATATTATTTGATCCATTACCTCTTCATTTCAACTTGGAGTGAACAAGAGGAGGATGTAGTTGCAGCAATGAGAAACATTTTAGTTTTGATTATCAATGAGATGGATGACATTCCAAAATCCGTCCTATCTTTCCTGCTTAACATTCATGAACAAGAAGGAAAGAATTCTTCTACTGCTGGTATGTTAATTAGAGATTTGTTCAAACAGTGTGAGGGAAAATTGAAGCCTCACTTGAAGAAGACAGAGCAAATAAATGAGGTGGTCAATAATGCAGAAGACAGAAATAAAATGTTGTTTCTCAATGATTCCAAGGCGGTTTTTCAAGAAGTACCTATTGATATGCAATTGTCCACACATGCTAAGGATGAGTGCAATGAGGCAACATCAGTTTTGAATACACATGAAAAGTCTATGACAAGTAATCAAGAAGACTTCCTTGGTATGCTTGTGACAAATAATGGAGATAGGTGGTCTTGAGTTCATTCATCAAACTAGGCTCTTGGAGAAAGATTCTCATGAAGATATCAGTTTGGTTGAGTTGGGAGGTGTCTCATTCAAAGAGTCACCATTCCAAGTGGAGTATGAAGGGCAATTTCCTTTTGATCAAAATAATCAGCCCTTTAGCATTTGGGATCCGGGTGTGAAGGCACCTAATTTTGTTTAAGGAACTTGTATAGGATAAATTTCCCTTTGATCCCAATAAAGAACAAAATTTTGATTTCACTGCAAGCTTTGAGATGGCCCTTGGAGGAGAAAATGTCTTTGACAAAGAAGCTTGCATGGATAAGCCCCATAATGAACCCTTTAAGATAGTTGCAGCCACTAAGGAAGAATTTGTTGCTGCTAAAACTTTCAGAACTGCGATCAATAATGACTCATTGATCAAGTTGGGGGCTTCTTCAGTATATAATCAAGGAGACAGTGAAGGGGAAATGGAGCTTGAAGACCACGGGGCCCTTGATGATGAAGATTTTAAAGAGGTTATCAAATTCAAATCAGATTTACCACATCATGAAGCTGATTGTAAACAAAGGTCCGAAGAATTGGTAGGATTTGATTCTCTTCATGACCTTGAGCATTTTCAGTTAGTGGGTGATGAAAGACAAGAGTCTTGGAGCAGCTATGGGGGCAGCAAAGACAAGGAACAAAGTTCTAATTTTGAAATGCAGCCGATCAGCAGTTCACCATCCTTGCACTTTTGTGAGTGGAAAGGTCAATTCATGTTTTCCATTGAGGATGAGGTGCATGCCTTATTTAGACTTGACCGCTCACTTAGTTCGATTGAAGAGAGACAAGGAGTTTGGGATGGATTCACTCTCTTTAATCTTCAATTTATTAAAGATTCCTTAGTGATTATGAAATCAGAGTATATATGCTAGATTAAAGATCAAGATTATGCCTACGAATTCACAAAGAAGATCATTGGTGCATTTCAAGGAAGTGAAAGAAAGGTTGATAAGCTTACTCTTGGGCTTGAATCAACGAAGTGCATGTTAGCGAGTGCTCAGTTGGGTGTAATGGAGATAGGAGACCAGCTCGCTAATTTCAAACATCTCAGAGAATGTCGGGACGAGTTATACTCTGTGATTGATAATCCTCCACGTTTGCTTGTAAGTGAATGCATAAGAGGTTTAGAGGATTCAGTCTCGATTTGGGAAGTGTTGATTCACAATGACTTCCCCTTATTTGACACTAAGGTGTTGTCAAAACATGTTTTGGTAAAACATGTTGTTTACATGCCTAACAGTTTATCCTTTGGATTGAATAATGCTCACACTAACCTGTCTTGGGAGATGGATTTGAAAACAATGTTTGTTTCAAGGTCCCTTGTTTTTGAAGCTTTCTTGGATAGACTTCAGTGGTTCACCAAAGAAGTCAATAATTTTCTAAGTGTGCATTTGGAGTTGATTGGCATTCAAGGATGTGCTGTGAATTTCTTCAGGGGTGTGGTGGATCATTCTTGTCAGGTATCTTTGTTTGGCACCCTCAATGTGGAATGAATAAATCTTTTGGGTTATGGTAGGAAGGTTCCTTGGAGGGATAAGGATCAAAATTTTAGAATTAATAGTGATGTTCCCTTCCTTACTAGCCACTTGATGGATCCATTTGTTCATCTGGAGAGAGATTTTGAGCAAAGAACAGTTCTTTTCTGTGATGAAATCTTCAGAAAGGTTGTTTTCAGCTGTGGATATGAGCAGATGTAATATTTTGGATGCTGATTTTCAGTTTTGCAGCAGCTGTGGATATGAGGAGATGTAATATTTTGGATGCTAATTTTCAGTTTTGCAGCAGCTGTTTATCTTCTTGGATGCTGATTTTCCTTAAATCTAATCTCAAGTTGACCATTTCAATCTTGTTCAGCAGCTGGTGCATTCATTTTCAGACTTTCCAATCTCTTGTTAGCCATGATTTTTGGTCTCAAGTGGGAGAAATGAAGATTTGGAATGATTTGAATCTGCATCTAGATCGTGTTCAGGTTCATCTCAGTGACTATCTTTGTACATTTACTTGTACATATGCTTGGGACAGCAAACCAATGCTTGATTTGGTTCGACTTTTTGAGACTCTTGTAGGGAGATTGGTGAAAGTTTTCATAAGCCTTCTTGAATATATCAGAATTATTCGGAGGAGGCATTGTTCATCCTTGAGGAGTTCTGAGGATGAGACTGTTGAGCTTTTGCAAAGAGTTGTTTTCTTTTTTGCAAGAAGCCTTGAAGGAGTTGTGACTCTGTTTGATGCTTTGAGGAGTTTCATTGATAAGAATATTGTTGAGATACTTAGATCATTTTTCCTTATGTCTAGAATGTTGATGGTCATTGGCATTGATGATATTAACTCCTCAGAGTTTGTTGGGCGTAAGATGCTGCAAAATTATGATTTCAATCCTTCCATGTTTTTCAGTTTGAACTTCAGGCTTGTTAACTCTTTGAGGTTGCAAGGAAGGTTAGTGCAGTTCTGGTACAATGGCTTCATTTGTACGATCAAAGTGGTGCAGCATCAGCATGGTGGGTCTTTTCAGAGATGGACTTGGGACCCTGGGATCCTATTTGTTTTGGTGGGATCAGTTTGGAGTGTTGTGGCATTGCTTGAGGACAACAATTTTGGGAAGGACGGACTGTAATGTCCCCATTTTAGCCATTCGCTCTTCGATGATTGATAGCCTATTTCCAGAAGCCCGTAGGCTTGTCAGAGGTAAAATTAGGGTTTCCTATCTTATTGGGTTTTTGAGGCAATTTTGAAGGTTTGCATGTATGAGTTTTTGATGCATGTCTCATGGAGTTTTATGGGTTTTTGGAGAGCTTCAGAATGGTGTAACATGCATCTCCATCTGACAACCTTTTCCATAACTTGCTATTTTTACCCTGTACATTGGAGTTTCGAAATTTGGATTGCGGATTCTTTCTAGGTTTTTAGAAAGCTTCGCAATGATATGACATGCAGATTCATTGGACAACTTTTCAGAATTTACTATTTTTAGTAAGTTATATTTCTGGCAATGCCATCTTGGGCAGTAGCATCAACAATCGGCTTAGTTTCCATTTCGGGCAGTGCACTTTGGAGCATAACTAGCTTTCAGCATTTTGAGGCTCATTTTGGTGAAATGATTTATTTTAAGTCATTAATGTTTTAAAATTCATTTTAGGCCCCATGGCCTAGATTAATGACTTAATGTTGTTTTAAAAAGGGGCCATTAAGGGAGGATGCCTCATGAAGGAATTAAACAAATTAAACATTTAAATGTTTAATATTTCCCTAAGGAAACTTGGACGCCAAAATGAAGAGGAGAAAAAGGTGAATAAAATGTTTTAAAAAATAAATTATTGCAAAAGTAAAATGGGCATCCCTTTTGGAGAAAGATGGAAAGCCAACAGTCATCTTCAATTCTATAAAATAAGGCCTTTGCTCTCTCATTTGTATCTTTGGAAAATTATATCAAAATGTTGTTGATTTGATTTCAGAACCCGACTAAGGGGGGGCTTAGTTTTTCTACACCATTCTTCGGGCCTGAAACTATGGTCCCCTAGATGGTCAATTGGGAGTGTGCTTCATTCAGAAGTGCATATTGAGCCTCGTCGTTGGAAGATTTTGGTAATAATTTTCAGTTTTCTACTTGTCGGTTCAAGCATGGCTGAAACGAGTTTTCATTTACAACTTTTGAAGGGATTTTAATTTGATTGTGGGTATTTGACTAAACATTTTCTATGCTTGTGGCGACCCTTTGGGTGAAGTTTCAGATTTTATACTTGAGTCTCCAATTTTAAGAGAGGTCGCCCTCTTCCTAGGGCCGTACCATCTCCATAGCTGTATTGGGATTCAAGCTCTTTCATTTTTGGCTGCTTTGTGTTGCTTAATTCATGTTGTTTAGTCGCCTTGCCTTTAGGAAGCATTGTGTTTCAGTTTTGGAAAGTTTTGTGGGAGTTTGTGAGAGAATCAAGCATATTGGTGGTTGTAATGCTTGCTGGTCTGTACTTTGGTTCACTGGAAATTTATATCAGACTTAGCACTTTCCAAGTTAAGCTATATTTCATGGGTGTTTGTGCTTCTAGTTTCATGTGCACTCAATTTGGAGGTAATTGGAGCATTTTGGATGAAGATAGGAGCAAATTGGTGAAAGTATTCTTGTTGATCTGAACATTTAATTTGTTGGTTCAGCTAATCAGGTCTGGTTATTCCCTTTCATGCTACGTTTCGTTAGCAATTCTATTCATGCTTGTAATTGGAGATATAGTGTGAACTTTGCAGTCAGTTTGGAACAGATTCCCTTGAGAAATCATTGTAATAAACACTTGTAATTTGCAGACAATATGTATTGTAAGGCTGAGAATTAGTAGTACTATTCCAGTCAATCATATTCTGCATTTACTTTGTGATTTTAATGCACACATTGTAACCTCTGGATGGTTTACTGCCAATGTGGAGGAAATTACTTGTATTTTCATTTATCACCCACTGTTAAGTGGAGAATTCCCATTGTTGAGTGGATGCCCACCGCAGTGAATGAATTAGGTTTGAATTGTAATGTTTTTCCCCCCACTGATAAGTGGTAGCATGGAAATCTCTCATGGCTGGTTCACCACCTCTTTTTGTTTTCAGTTGTATTTACTTCCAGTTATAATTCAGTTCCTCCGCCATATGTTAGCACCTCACCCACATCGGGTCTTGTGTGCACATTCTTGGCGTTGTGTACTTTTCAGTTGATTCTCTTTTGAGGCTAACGCTAATCAATTGGCGTAGTGCTGGTTTGTGTTGTGAAAGTTTAAAGAAAAAATTGGTTGGCACATTTCAGGTTGTGTTGACGTCATGACCATAGCCATAAGTAATTTAATATAATTATTGATTAAGCAAGTCAATTTAAATATATATCAATAATCACCTTTTAAGGGATTGAAAATGGTTAATAAATATTAAATTAAAATAATAGATATAACTAAAGTATTTATTATATCCTCTTGAAAATTGAGTGAAACAATTCTTGTTGCTTATATTTTTGCAATAATTATTTAATATTAAATAATTAAATTAATAATAATGGATATAATTCTAAGGCAATCGATCAAATATGAAAATATATGTAAGGCTTTCAAATTGGAAATTAAATAATTAAAGAAGTTGGAGTCGTCGGTGGTTTTCGAGGCTGAAGTTTTTTTCCACCATCTTCCATCGTGCCTCAAGAAGAAACGGCCAAGATGGAAGCCTGGCAGTTGCGGGGCTCTTGTAGTCTTGGACGGAGGTTTCTTGGTCATTGGCATTGTTGGCGTAAAAACTAACACCTCTGGAGTGTAAGTTTGTACGGACAGCTATGCACACTACGTAATGAGTGCTCTTCAAATTATGAGGGGAAGCTCCCTCGTTGTGCTGGAATGCGTGGAATGGAAAAGTAAACTAAATCCTATCTTTTTGTTCTCAGCTCGTAGAGGCACAAGGTCAAGAAAACCTAGAACGTTGCAGCTAAGTATTTTCTGGTTTCACAGATCATCTAACTACAATTAAGCTAACTTCTTTAAATCTATCTAGTTTCCTTAAGAAACAGAGCATGAGGAAATGGAGCAGGAATGTATTATACGATAAACCTCAGGTGCGGGCTCACAATATGAAGGCAAGGTAGGCACAACTATTTGCTTATCCGGGAAGAAGCTTATTAAAACAAACGAATATACGGTAAACCGGGTACAACTTCACAACATGAAGACAAGGTAGGCGCAACTATCTACATGGCTGAATGAGTTTACTATTACACATTAAACGATAAGCTTTGAGTATAGATTCACAATGTGAAGGCAAGGTGGGCACAACTATTTGCTCTTCTGAATAGGCTTATTATAAACAAAACATAAGGTAAGCAACTAGGATAGCATATTTTATAGACGAAATATGCATGCAATAACGATCAAACCAGCAACCCCATTTAACTAAGATTGAATAAACACCATGACAATAACATGAAGGCAAGGTAGGCGCAGCAATTTATTATAACAGCAATCACTCTTGAACAGATACAGTAATAGCAATACTACATGCAAGGTAGGCGCAACATGTATGCTATCAAGCAAAAGTTCTAATTTACAAGGGTGAACCAATCTTGAGAATAGGCATGTTGCCGACAACGCAGCAATTCTCTATCACCAGGAAAAGCTAATTTCAAATGAGCTGAAAGCTCTTATTTATAGACATCAAAGGTGTAGGCAACCCTAAAATCACCTTGAGTCAACTAGAGTCTTGCTAGCATGCAAGATCTTTATTCTCTAAACCTAATTGAATGAAACTACACCGTTAACTGGAAAGATACCATCAATTAACTGAAACAAGACTCAACAAAATGGAGATGTGCAACATGCACGTCCTTATGGAAATGAAACTAACTAGTAACTCCAACTATACAAAGATGATTCCAAGAAAGACATGGCGTGTAATGTGTAACGAGTTAACTCAGAAAGAGGCATCGAGTTTAACTCCCGTGTCTAATGTCTATCTTGGAAAAGGTGAGATGCCTTGAACTGAAGTTCACTGACCCTGATCTCGAGCAAGTAACCCCTCCACAAGGTTAGTGACTACATCACCATCTAGAGGTCGTCACATGTCTCAACTGTCAATTCACTACTTGTCAGTAACTCAAGCAAACCTGAAAATTTCTGCATACTTAAACTGGCACTTCACTGACTGGTAACTCTGGCGGCTCTGTAACTGAAGTGATGGCCACTGTTTCTTCTGCAGCTTTATACCTTTGAAGCTTCTCACGTTTTTGATGCTTTTCTCTATGGAAGAGTGTTGCATGATGAAACCGCAAAGTTTGACTGCAAACACTTTGGTTGTGAGAAATGCAAATGAACTTGTTGCACACGCAGAAACCCAATGGTATCAACCCTCTAAACTGGCCTTGGAAGACAATTAGCTATACAAGGCATGAAACCATGTGAACTTGAGTGACTACACTTATCAACCTTTCCAATGCGCTTGATACAAATCGATGTCAACTTTTCTGATGAAATCATGAATTAAGACTGACTTCGTCTTGAATTCGTTCTGTGTGAACTGCATCCTGAAAAACTCGCATGTTAACTATGTACATGGCTATATTCTGACAACTTCTCCAAAAAACCAAAAATCTCTCCTAATGAGGCAAAAATTAGCTTGTCGAAGGGCAATTTTCACAGAAAATTCCAAGATGTGGGTTTTATGTAGAATCAAATTCTAAGATTACCCACAATGTCAGAATTGTGAAAAAATGTGATTTAGGCCCGCGTGCAAAAGGTTTTCAGTTGAGATCTAAGGGACTGTGAGGACATTTTTCCCGAGAAAATCTGAGATATGGGTTTTGTCCAGAAGATAATTCTAAGACAACCCACAACGTTAGATTCAAAAAATATCGACTTCTATTCCACCATGCAAAGGAATTTCACTTTAGAAAATCAGAGCCTCAAGAACTGATGCTCTGAAACAAATTTTCCAACACATGGGTTTTGCTGAGAAAGCAATTCTGAATCAACCCAGATGATTTGTTTTGCCAAAAACACCAATTCTTCAAACATGCGAGAGAATTTAAGACGAGAAGATGGAAGAATTTTAGAGAAGAAGAAAGATGTTTTTTAGTTTTTATTTATTTATTATCTTCTTCTGTCAAAATCGCCACTCTGCCTTGAATTCTGCTAATGAATCTGGACTTGTACCTGCAAAAGAATATTTTTGATGCCTTCACAACTGACTACTAAAGAAATTCGCCCAGCTTTGGAAAGAATTCACCTCTACTCAAACTGGATGAATGAAATGATGAATGCCATGCTTGCATAACTAGAGCAAAATCGTACCACAAAAGCAAGACTGCAAGTTCAAACCCTAACTGTGAAGGAAGAATTTGATTGGCCCTTCACCAGCTGAACTGCCACTGTCTCTGAGTCTTAGATAAAAATAGTAATTAATTTAAAACATGCAAACTAAAAAGAGGCACCAATATTTAGCTCTTTGAAGAAATTCGTCACTTTTTAATACTCTGCATGCAAAAATATTATTTTAATCATTTTGCTAAAAATAGCATCTGAATGTGCCCAGCAAACTTCACTGATTTAAGAAAGCCAAAGTTTGACCTTCTAGGCGTCCATTTGCAAGAGTTATGAGATTTTTGAGTATCTCCTACTTTATAGCTGACTACAAAGTTACAACTGACCATGTTCAGCTCTGATTTCTAGCTGACTGAATGAGCCTACGATCGTGCTGAGATATCCACTACGAAGCTTGCATGACAAGGATGAACAACTGCTAAAATCAACATCTGACACCTTGGAAAATTAGGCACCTTTGATTAAATTGATGCACTGATTCCAGACAAGCCATTTCTCCATATTGCCTTCTGATGCTTCAAACTGCCGCTGATGGTGAATGATGAGCCCTGCTGACTAAATAGTAGATTCATTGCGTGACTGGAAGTACTCTCCATCCAATGACTTTATGTAAGGTATCTGCAAACTACATCAAGAACTCCAAAAAGATGGGTGTCCCTGGCCTGTGAAGATACAAATACCATTCTAACAAAAGTGTCATTTTCATCTGAACACCATACTTTGACCCCTGGTACCGAGAGCTGGAATGCTCCAATTCGCATGCCACTTGTCTCTCTGTACAGTTTGGTCAACTTGCAAGAGATGTTCTTGGAGAAGACGAAGCCAAAAAACTGCTTCTAAGGCCCTTAAAAGAGAATCGCCTTTTTCAAGCAAAATTCTAGTCTTATACTCAGTCATTTTTTGAACTGTCTTCAACCACCTCCACTTTACAGGATTGTCACCTTAACCTCGCACATATGAGCATTCGCCAAATCCCGGAGGCTGCTGACGGTTGATCTCGTTGAATGGTTGGAGTAATTGCACACAAATCTTGTGAAGACTACAATTGCAAATAACCCCATCTGTCAGGCCTCAAGGCTAGGCGCCCCTAGCCTACAAATATGCAGCTGTGTGTAGCTACGTTTCACCATCCTTTGTTTTACGTGCTCGGTAGAACCTCTATCACGGTCTCTCAGAATATTGGATCATCTCGCATATTGCTGCGTTGCAAAGCTAGACTAAGCTGGAAAAGATCTCAGGAAGACCTCCACTGTAATTTCATTCATCTGGGTAGTCATATTCAAGGGCGCCCCTGAGCTATAGGGGCGCTCAAACCATCTACTGGCAATCTTTGCTCACATGCATCCCGCCTGCAATTTCCACTTCTAACGCTGATAACCAAATTTCTGTACTGGATACGCTTCTGCTTGATAGCTCGTCGAAAAGCCAGACTAATTCTGCAAAGACTGAACCCATTAGCACACACATGCATCCAGATCTGGGTCTTCAAAAAGAAGGGTGCCCCTGGGCTATAGGGGTGTAGATCTGCATTTCTAAACTGCCTCCATGTGGAAAACACTCTTCGTAACCTCTGCTTATGTCTTCGTTTGCCGGAGTTCTGCAACTCAGATGTTCTTGCTCCATGGCTAATCGGAAAGCTAACTGAAAACAGAAAAGAATGAATGCATTCTCCATCCAAAGCAATCAAATCTTGACCTTCAAATGGAAGGGTGCCCCTGGGCTACAGGGGCACAGATTTGCTCTAATTTCCATGTTTTCCACCCTTTTGTGCTTTGTAAACACTGTATCCGCTATTGAAGTTAACCACGTCGAAGCGTTGCGACTGCCGAGGTGTGTGTATGACTATACTTCATCATTTTCACATGTACGGACACTGTAAAGTTGATTTACACGTTGACTACGCAAGTGTCTACTATGTTACATAGTGAAAAGTCCCCAGACTCGGAATATTTTAGCACTTTTCACCAATCTGAAAATCCCCTCTGTCAAAAAGCATATTTTTCAACATCTTTCATCGTAGAGCGTTCTGCTTTGAGTTTCAGGCTTAGATATTGATACCTGGTACTAGCCAACTGCCACTGACGACCTCAGAGGTCCTAACTTTCCTCCTGAAAAAGTGAAAACTACCCACCAGCCTTAAATTGACTTTTAACTGAAACTGACTTCACCACTGTGATCGTGATGTGAAATAAGCCAATCAAAATTAATTTCAGCCAATTCTGACAAGTTCCTATTTTTTAGGGTTTTGAGCTAAAAATAGATTTTAGAAACCCTAATTTTCAAAATTTTCAAATTTTGCCAGTATCTTCCTGGCATCATACTGACTAAAAGCCCATACTTTATTTGCCCAAAAACTAAGTTTTGACCTCATTTTAACAAGGTTTAGACCATTTTAAGCAAAATGCCTTAATGAAGCAAAAAAATTGGTTTGGGTACAATAGGCATTTTTTTTTAAGGTCTCTATTTTTCATTCATTCTTCTCACCTCTTTAACTCGGGCTCTATTTCTCTGCATTCGCCTTTAGCTTTAGGGGAAAACTTTCTCACTCATTTTTTGAGTCTCATTCCATTTGGGTTAAGCATCACACTTGTTCCACGCGTATCTGGTCGACTCTTCCATTGTTCTCTCTCTTAGTGCTTCTTTTAAAGATGAATTTGGTAGCGATAACCTGGATCTTTCATAGTCGGGCAAAAGTGAAAAACGTGGGTTGAGCTCGAGTCTCCTGCACCATCCATTGGAGAATCTAGTGCGAGGTTTTCTTCAAGTTTTGTATCTCTCTCAGGCACGTTTTTGTGTTTTGCAATTGTTAAACTTAGTTTCGATAGCCATGAATTGTACTGATATTTTTCATGAATTATTGGAATAGCAAAGAATTCTTGACCAGTTGAAGTTTTCGAAGAACCCATCTCTTAGAAGAATCTAACATTAATTGAAATGTAGAATAATCTATTAGTTTCGAACTCTCTGCCTTTTCTTCTTAAAAAGTAAAATGAATGCTTGACAAGCTGCTGTCGGAATTGCTCTAAGCTCAATTACCTCCATGCCTGAATCGAAACTCTTCTCTCACTTCCATCTATTTTCAATTTAACAGAAATGAGACGTTTATATTCTTTTCTTAAACTTGTGTACCTATACATCTTCTTGAAATTCAACCGAATGGTTCATGTTAGAATTTTTGGCCAGATGTTGGTTAAGATCTAAACTGTGAGCAGCCATTAGTCGAGCTACATAAAGTGTTTCTTTCTTTAGCCTCCAAAATAGAATATAATGCTTAATATTATTATAAGGAAAATATTGGTTTGGGTCACATAATCTCTGTTCCACCTCCATAAATCTAAAAAGAAACTTCACCTGATTGAAAACTTATTTTGCAAGATGAATCCTTCACATAATTAATTAAATGAAATAAGAATATCAAATGTCGAGCAAGGGTGAGAGTGTTGACGGCACAGGAGTGCCAGTATTGATAAAATCCTTGGCCAAGGTACTATGCTAGATAAGCATTTGTCAGCTATCAAGTACCAGATATACCCTTGGTCAGAGTGATCTTTCTAGTTGGGAGTTACCCATAGTGAAGGATCGATCAAGTGGTATAGGTCCTTGACACCAGGCTCAGAGGCATGATGATGATTTGATCCTTGTTGATTACCCTCGTGAAGGGACGGGTTTCTTCAATTGAAGAAACACGGGAGGCCAGTAGGTCTTCGGATGGGCGGAAAAGCCCTTGATGATATTTCTCTTTCTTTCAATGATAAAGTTGTTCAAGCAATTCAGCATGATGACGATGTCAAACTATATTCTCTCTCATAATTCCAAGTACATGCGTATGTCAACTAAGTTTATTATCAATGCTGAAATAAATTGCTATTTCCTTTGAATTAATTGTTCATATGTAAGAATCTGCAGTTGATTAGTTAGATAGTTATTTGTTTCATTCAGCTTAAATGAAAACTTGAAAATCAGTTAATGAATATTAAGTAGTTAGTTCTTCTCTTCAGTTCATTAATTGGTTTAAATGGGAACTCTAGATTGGTAGTTAGTTAGTTACTTGCTAGATGAAATGTGACAGTTAACTTTCCATCTCTTAAAATCATAGGATGTTTGCTGATATAGTTAGTAATGTTCTTTCATTTTCTCAATTATATGAAACAAATTAGTTATTCTTCAGCTGAAACTAGAAGTTGGTTTACATTTTTAAACTATAGAACAAGTAGAGTGTTACACTTACCCCACTGCAAAGTGTTCTTTGTTACACTCACCGCTGAAAAGTGGAAGAGTTCTCATATTCAGTTGCTCTACTCACCCCACTGGACAAGTGGTTTCTTTTAGCATTGCAATGTAAGCCTTTCCACCGTATGCTCTCACTTTGCCCACATCGGGATCTAGGTGATCAAAAAATGGAAGGGACTTGTTTACAATTGATTATCTTGCTTATTATATTATTATTTTCAATGTAACCCCTTGCCACCGTATGCTCTCACCTTGCTCACATCGGGATCTAGGTGATCAAAAAGTGGAAGGCAGTTTATTTTGGTTACTTATCAATGTTATTTTGCTAATGCTAACAAGTGCAAAATTTGAAAAAATTGGGGTGGCTATTACAATGGTATCAAAGCTAGTCATTTTGCCAACCTGTGCCTAACATTTCTTGCAGTTGCTAAAACTTCTCTGAGTGATAGAGAAATCAAATATTACAACCGAGAGCAAAAAAGACAATTGTTTCAGACTCCTCAAGTTCCAACTAAGGAAACCTTGTCAGAAGCCCTCAAAGCCCACCAGAAACCAAGGGGTGATAGTGACAGTTCAGTAGAGTTCATGGCAGAAAGGGATGAGGGAACAACCCATCTAGAGAGTCTGAATGCTAGAGTAGAGAGGAATTTTGATGTCATGTTGGACATGATGTCATAGTTGTTGGCTAAGATGAATCAAAATGAGACTCGCACACCTCAATGCCAGAATGGTGAAGCTAATGCTTCAAATGTTAACAATCATGGAAGACCAAGTGGTCAAACAATTGACATGGCCAGTGGATCCATTCCTAGACCCCTCCAGCTTACCTTCACTCGAAGGGAGGAACCAATAGTTGAGCAAGAAGCTCAAATTCCAATATTAGAGGAGGTGAGGACTAGTTATGTGGAATATGTGACTCTTCCTGCTAAGATCTAAGACATTTTGTCTTTGAAGCAATTCATGAACCAAAAGAAGAAGAGAGGTGGTGGAATATATGAAAACTGAGGTCCTATGGCTCCAAGAGACTATCAGCAAGCCTTAGGAAAGGTGACTCTAACACATTTTGATGGAAGTGACAAATGCACCGCTAGAGCTTGGGTCCAGAAGCTCGACAATTATCTCTAATTGAGGCCAATGCTAGATTTGAACACCATCAAATTTGCCACTCTCCACTTGGAAAGAGCTGCCCATGAATGGTGGTATCATGGTTTGGTCACACTTGGCCATAACCTTACTGATACCTATGATGAGTTCACCAACAAACTCATTGAAAGATTTGATCGTAAGTGTAACAACCTAACCCTTTCATAAAGTAAAAATTTCTTAATTTTACACCAAACAAGTAATGGTAACAAGTAAATAAGCCATTGCAATAAAAAAATTATTTTCTTTTATTGATAATTTCCAAACATAATACAACATATTTCAACATGTTTTTCTTTTCTTTTCAAATATACATCAAAGTAAGAAAGCATACAAATACATACATAGCTCATGGAGCTTTTGAACAAATAGTAGTAAGACGGTCTAGGTTCTTTTCCTTTCAAATCTTGGTTCTTTTGTCACCTGTTGTGGAGGAGAAGCATCACTCTGGCACTTTTCCGCCAACCACAGACTCTTAATGCGGTCCCCTACACAGCCCTTCCCTTTGACGAAGAGATTGGTAGAGTAACCAATAATGACAACCAACTGAGCATAGTGTTGTGTCCTACATAACTAGAACCTTGTAATCCCACAATCTCAAACTAGTATGCAATACGGGATCACGGTGAACTGACAGTGTAGTCTCAAGCATCACACAATCTAAGTGGAGTCTCATACATTGCACTACTTTGGCCAAAGTGTTTTAATTCAGTAAACGACTGAGAGTCATCTATCACATACACTACTCAGAGTCGATTTGACTTAAGGCTATCTTACAGTACGCATAGGTATTGTCCTTCAATGGATAATCTATAATCCCAGACTAACCTACAACATTCTATTCTATTAGAAATGATTATAATTAACAAGTGACCCAACAAGCACCCTCCCATACTAGATTATCTCATCCTAGGAGTAACACTAGCTTTCTTAGTTAACTTAATAACTTAGTTGGGTGTACCTCAAGTGACTCTTCTATTCAATCAAGCCTAATATATAATATCTAATGCAAACAACATTCTCCTATAATGGAGATCTTTACAAACATAGTAAAACATATCTAGAATGCATCATTTTCCTTTTTCAAAAGACAACATATTTACTTTCAATGCACAAACAGCAAGTACTTTTCAATCAACAAAACAATTCTTGCAAATAAATAGTAGAAGAATATCCCATGCCTGTATTTGCTTTTCCAAAATTGATGATAGTGCTTCCTTCAATTAAACTCAGTCCAGCTCCTCGTATCAATTCCCAGAACCTCAGAAAATGACAACTTTCCCTCACAAAATTCCCTCTTTCCACACTCAAAAATCACTAACAAAAAATGACGAAATCCTTGGGTAGAATACGTCTCTCTCAAAGGTAATAGTAACTCACAAAAAAGTGAACACAGACTGTAAACTATGGATCACTCAAAAATGTGAAAATTGACTGTATATAATGTTCACTCAGAATTGTGAATACTGGCTGCAAATATTGTTCACACAGTAATTGAAGAATGAACATATACTATTGCACAAGATGATACACAAATGGTGTATAAGACAATCACAAAAGACAAATTATAAAAGTTGATGAAGGAATGATGAGAATGGTGAATGAATACGATTTAGAAGAGTTGGGCGACTATTTATAGTGAGCCCAACCTCCAACATTCCCTACAGCCATGGCATGTGAATTGACACCACTGCCATTTGAAACATTCAATCTAGAGGTGGTGCCAATTTCAGTCCATACTCTAGCAATTAACATGGTGAGTCGACCTCCAAATCTGCTAGCATTATGAAGACTACTTCCAAAAGCACATGGAGAATTTCAGAAATCAATACCTACAAAAAATGATTTCAGAGGTGGCGCCAAACTCATGAGATAGCGATATTTTCATATTTTAGAGAAGAAGTCAATCATAATTTGTTTACACATACCGAGTATCGACTATTTTTTTGGTTGAGTTGATGGAATTCATTTACTGTGTTGGATTTATTCTTGCTTCAAATTCTGACTTGGTCAAAAGATTTAAACACCTTTCGAGGATTTATCCCTACGTGCTCATAACTAGGTGATGCGCGATTTCACTTTGTCGTATTTGTTTTAAATTCAAATTCTTCTCATTAGCCATTTCGGCATATATAAGCCAAAGTCCAATATGTGAATTGAAGTATTTATCAATTTGATTTATTTCATAATTCGATTTTCCAAAGTTTAAATGATAATCTTACATCAATTCAGAAATCATTCGATTTCTAAAGTTGAATGATATGAATTATATATTTTATTATATATATATATATAATTATAGTTTTAAATATATTAAACATATATATATTTAAATACCATAGTATAAATATACATATATATATATATTTGACAAATATATATATCGTGAGGCAGTTAACATACATCCAATATATATATATATGTTAATTCAAAAGGCAATAATAATAATATTATTAATATCCACATTATACAGGATGTGTGCATATATACATATATATACTTGTATAAACTTCTATGTACATGTACGTGTAGGTATACCATATCAATGCATTTGTATGAGCATATCCATTTGCCAACGTACGCCTGTATCGATATGTATATACATATGGATACGTGTATACATTATACTGTGATGTCCCTATCATAAGGGAAGTATTTTCAACTTAATACATTTTCATTTTAAATAGATATAATATATACATATATATCTATATATATATATATATATATATATATACTTAAGTATAGTTATATACAAATTGAATATGTCATTTGCTTATATACTAATCAAATGTTAAACAGCAATGATGAAGGGACACATGAAGGCAATGATTAGAGACATGTCTCTTGTGCGCCAAGCATGTATCAAATGGGACGCTAGGAGGAAGGAAAAAAAAAAAAGATTTTGTAAAAGGCAGCAATTCAAAGTAAAGTGATACGATTAATTAAAAGGTAGAAGTTAATATGGATAAACGGAAGGCAGCAATTAAAGTTAAGGAGAAAAATTATTTTAAGGAGACATAACTCTTCAAAGAGTTATTACTTTTCAAGAAAGATGCATCTTTTCATAAAGGTATAAATAGATGAGAGAATGGAGATCAATGGGGGAAAAAAGGAAGAAAGGGAGAAGAAATTGGAGACATATATTTCTGAAAAAAAACAACAGATATAATCATAAAGAAATTAGAAGAAAGAACAGGGCATCGAATAAGGAAGATTAAAATATGTTCTTGAAAGCAGATTGAAATTAGGAAAGAAAACAGCAGGCTGGGAAGAAGAAATAAGTGATAAGAGATCTTTTGAATTGAGTATTATTGCAAGATGTATTTGGACTGTAAGTTTAAATATAATTATATATATATATATATGCGAATATACAATAATGATGCTTGCAGCAATTATTAAGTCTTATAAATAATTATGATCTTTTAAATAAGTATGGTTAATAGATTCTTATTCGCTTGATCAACACTAACGATATCTTCTAAGTGTGAAGACCAGATCGATTGGGAATGAAGGACTTCAATCAAGGTTTCAATCAGGTGAAAAGTATTCTCTAACTCATTTTTCATTTGGAAATTTAGGATTTAGAGAAAATAAAGCGCATCTTCAAAAGGGGACATTACAGTGGTATCAGAGCATCTTTCCTGCCATCCTGTGGGCGCTTGACCTAGTTGCTTGCTTGCTTGAGCTATTTGCTTACATGCTTGAGCTGGTTGCCTACTTGCTTGAGCTACTTGCTTACATGCTTGAACTAATTTCTTACTTGCTTGAGCTAGTTGCTTGCTTGCTTGAGCTACTTGCTTACATGCTTGAGTTGGTTACCTACTTGCTTGAGCTGATTGCTTGTATGCTTGAGCTACTTGCTTGTCTACTTAAGCTACTTGCCTACTTGTTTGAGCTGATTACTTGCATGCTTGAGCTGGTCGTTTGCGTGCTTGATCTAGTTGCTTACGTTCTTGAGCTACCTGCCTGTCTACTTGAGCTAGTTGCCTACTTGTTGGAGCTACTTGCTTGCATGCTTGAACTACATGCTTGTCTAATTGAGCTACTTGCCTATGTGCTTAAGCCACTTGCCTATGTGCTTGAATTGCTTGTTGTCCTGCTTGAGCTACTTGCTTGTGTGCTTGAGCTACTGAGTTACCTCCTCTAGACGATGAAGGACAACTTATCTTAGAGCCAAAATTTATCCTAGACACCAAAGAAAGGAAATTGAGGAACAGGATCATTACTGAATCTCTAATCAAGTGGAAGGGACTTCCTGAAGAAGATGCTACATGGGAAAGACAAGAAACTATTAAGGCATTTAAAGATAAACAAATTCAGGAAGGGCAAAACATAATGGCCCTTGACTAGAACAAGAAATAGACTATTATATGTAATATCTTCCAAATAAGTTATTTTCATCGCACAAGAACGACCCTTGAAGATAATATACATTACAATAAATGCATATAAGAATTAGGATGGATATGCCCAAGAAGGATATCCATAAGTCCTGCGAAGTGAAAAGCTCGCTTCTAAGATTTTTTAGGCCTGGTACGAGATGTCACAATATTTTTCCAAGATTACAAGGTTGGATAGACTTGGCAAAAGGTATCAAGAAGGCCTGGAAAGAGATTAAGAGTAACAAGGTTACAATATTTTTCCCAAGATTATAAGGCTGGATAGACTTAGAAAAAGGTATCCAAAAGGCCTGGAAGGAGATTAAGAGTAACAAGGTTACAATCTTCTTCCAGGATTATAAGGCTGAGTATACTTACAAATGAGGTACCCAGAAGGCTTGGAAAGAGATTAAGTGTAACGAAAAGTTACGATCTTCTTTCAAGACAAGACTAGTACACCACAACGGAATATCAAGCGTTGTGAATTGCTTATATACTAATCAAACGTTAAACAACAATGATGAAGGGGCGTATGAAGGCAATGATTAGAGACGTGTCTCTTGGGCACCAAGCATATATCAAATGGGATGCTAGGAGGAAGGAAAAGAAAAAGGACTTTGTAAAAGGCAGCAATTCAAAGTAAAGTGATACGATTAATCAAAAGGTAGAAGTTAATATGGATAAAGGGAAGGCAGCTATTAAAGTTAAGGAGAATAATTATTTTAAGGAGACATAACTCTTCAAAGAGCTATTACTTATCAAGAAAGATGTATCTTTTCATAAAGGTATAAATAGATGAGAGAATGGAGATCAATGGGAAAAAAAAGAAGAAAGGGAGAAGAAATCAGAGACATATTCCTGAAAAAAAACAACAGATATAATCATAAAGAAATCAGAAGAAAGAACAGAGCATCGAATAAGGAAGCTTAAAATATGTTCTTGAAAGCAGATTGGAATCAGGAAATAAAACAACAGGCTGGGAAGAAAAAATAAGTGATAAGAGATCTTTTGAATTGAGTATTATTGCAAGATATATTTGGACCATAAGTTTAAATATAATTATATTTATATCTATATATATATAGTAATTAGAAATATAAATGTATATTTATATAAAATATAAATATATATATTATATGCGAATATACAATAATGATGCTTGCAGCAATTATTAAGTCTCATAAATAATTATGATCTTTTAAATAAGTATGGATAATAGATTCTTATCTGCTTGATCAACACTAACGATATCTTCTAAGTGTGAAGACTAGATCGATTGGAAATGAAGGACTTCAATCAAGGTTTCAATCAGGTGAAAAGTATTCTCTAACTCGTCTGTCATTTGGAAATTCAGGATTTACAGAAAATAAAGTGCATCTTCAAAAGGGGACATTACATATACATATGTATATATGTCCGCATACGATTCACTTACATCCATTTACGTTACCATCATATTGATAGGTGTGTACGTGTAGTATATCTATACATATGCATATAGGTGTCGTTAGATCCTCCTGACACACATGTGTATATATATAAACATACTTCCACCTACATCCCTCCTATCCATTTGATCGTAATATCACAAGACAGATCAGAGAAACCAAATAGATAAACATCACTCGCAAATGCATGCAGAAGTAAACAAGGCTCCTAATGCAAACATACAAGCTAAGGATGACTTACTTGTAACCCACACAAACTGACTCAGTTTACTCAATCTAAAGTGATGTGTGTGTATGCTCAGACAATTTTACTTTACCGGTTACCCGACCAAGCTCTTCTCCTGAGTGATACTTCCCATCCACCTGGAGGAATGGTACATATACCTACATCCATTGACACATGCTCTCGGTAGTCAAATGTTCATAACATAAGCAATATACATAAACATATCAAAACTTAGAATATTCACAATTCAATAACCTTATATGCAATATTTCACCAAGGATGACATCAATTGAAGTAACATTAGAAGAGACAATCATCAAATGTGAAAACACTCATATTGATAACAAGGAACAACATATTTTATTCATCTTCGGAATTCACTTTACAATCATTTTACCCTATACAATAATAGTAAATAGTAACTATACAATCGGGGTGCAACAGTAAGGATCATGAGATGCAATTTCGAGAGCTTGCCCAGATACGACAACACATCTCTCTTGATTCTTTCATTTCCGAGTTCCAAAGACTTTCCATGATGGTTCCCAACATCACAAAAAGGAGGCTAGTAGTCCTTTTCATTGAAGGGATGGATGAAGGCCTTTGACCCACCAACTCTACAAGAGGCTATCAAAAAGGTGAGAAGAATGGAATTGGCTGCCCCTAGACATAAATTTCAGTACAAGACATTTCCAAGCAAAAAGGACAAAATGCCCTTTCACAAAGATTCAAATCAGACTAAGAAGTTCCCATCTCAAATAGATGATGACCTCCGAAATGAGCTCCGAAGGAAGAAACTATGATTCACTTGCAAAGAGTCGTGGGCCCCAAGACACAAGTGTTTCGAAACAGGCAAAGTGCATCATTTGGAGGTGTATTCTACTGATGAATCAGCATCAGAAATGTTTGAACAGCAATCAGATTTTGATGAAAAAGAGGAAGAAGAGGCCCCAAAAGAGGTGGAAGAAGACCAAGAAAGTGGGAGTGCATTTGCCAAACTTTCCAGTTTCCAAAAAAAAAAATATTCTCAATTCGGAGGAGTTCTTTGTGGGCAGTGAATCGTTGCTCTCATAGACACTAGAGCAACTCATAACTTCATAGACAAGGGGATTATGGCCAAGAGAGGACTCAAGACTGAAGAGTTCGAAGGTTTCAAAGTCATGGTGGCAGATGGCTTCACAATCACATGCACCCGAAAGATCTCCAATATGTCCATTCAGTTGGGTAATTACGAAGTCAAAAATGACTTCTATGTTGTAAGCATTGGTGACACCGATGCAGTTCTAGGCATTTAGTGGCTTCGATCTCTAGGAGAGATCACTCTAAACATTCAAACCATGGAGCTAAAGTTCACATCTAATGGAAAGAAGGTGGTTTTGAGAGGGATCTCAAATGGAGGCCCTAGCATAGTTTCATTCCAAAGGATGGAATGATTGATTTGGCGTGATATGGTGGAGTGGGCAGCAAAATGTGTGATCATGCCTTCCAATCTGTAATGTCCCCATTTTATCCCTCCACTTTTCAGTAATTGTTAGCCTATTCCCAGAGGCTCGTAGGCTAGTTGGAAGTGAAATTAGGGTTTCCTATTTTATAGGAGGTTTCAATTGAGCTTTTGAGGGTTTGCATGCAAGAGTTTTACAATAAGGTTTTTAGGTCTTTTTGGGTTTTCAAAGAAATTCGGAATGGTATAACATGCATACGCATCTAATGACCTTTTCTGGACTTACTATTTTTAGAAAGTTACGATGGCTACCCAAATTGTGCTTAAAATGAGTCCGAAGTCACTTACTATTTTTAGTAATATGCTATTTTTAGTAAGTGCTAAATATGGCAATGTTATTTTTAGCAGCAGTCCAACGATTCAATTCAGTATCTATTTCTGGCAAGGCAGTTTTGGCAATTTGTTCTTCGACACTCTTGGAGCCCGTTTTGGCAAATTTAATAACTTAAGTCACTATATATTTAATGTTACTTTTGGCCCCTATGCCTAGGCGTGTGACTTCAAGTTGTTTTTAAAAGAGGTACTCATTTTGGACGCCCCTTTGGAGGATTAAATATTTTAAAGTTGTAATATTTGCCTGTTATTTTGGACACCTAGGGAGATGAAGCAAAAAGGTGTTTTAAATTATTATTTTATATTTTTGTTTTGGGCGTCCCTTTTTGGAGGGAAAAAGGGAATTTGAAAAGTTGGGCTTGAAGTGCTATTTATACAGGGTTTGCCTATTCATTTGATCATCCATTGCTTATCATAATGAAGTGTTGCTGAAATGATTTCAGAACCCTTGCTTCGAGGAATGCATACCTCCTAGCCTATATCAGTTTTGTGCTTGAAAGATAGTACCTAGCTAGTTTGAGACTGCTTCTTCATCCAAAGGTTGCAGATTGAGCTTCATCGAATTTATTTCATTGATATCTTCTGATTTTGGAGTGTTTCACCATTTTTGAAATTGTCGGTTCGTGCTTGGCTGAAGCATGTTTTTTATGGTATATCATTGGGCGAATTTTCTATCATTCTAGATATCGACTCTATGGTTTCTCCTTGCTAGGGCGCCCCTTTGTTCATGGTTTCATGATTTTTGGTATCCATGAATTTTTAGAAAAGGTCGCCCATTTCTGGAGGGTGTACCTTCTTTGTGGTTGCATTAGGAACCGTGCATTAATAAATTAGTGTCGATTGATGGAGTTTCTCAGCTTGTACCTGGTCGCCCAACTTCTAGCTCTCATTTGCATTCAGTTTCACATCAAACGGAGGAGTTTGGAGCAAGATATGAGCACTTAGGTGAATTTTTAGCAGCAGTTCAGCGATTCAGTTCAGTATCTATTTCTTGCAAGGCAATTTTGACAGTTTGGTCTTCGACACTCTTGGAGCCCATTTTGGCAAATTTAATAACTCAAGTCACAATATATTTTTGTAATGTCCCCTTCTCAGCAATGATCAATGCAATTGGTCGTTAGCCTATTCCGGAGGCCCGTAGGCTAGTCGGGAGTAGTAATTAGGGTTTCCTATTTTCTAGGAGGATGTTTTGGCAGTTTTGATGGCTTGCATGTTGGAGTTTTACGATTTTGATTTTGGATTCCTTCTAGGTTTTCAGAGAGCTTCGCAGTGGTGTGACATGCAATTGAAACGGGGAACTTTATCGGATTTACTATTTTTAGTAAGTTGCGATGAATGCTTGAAATGTGGTTAAAATGCATTTGGACACACTTACTATTTTTAGCAGTATGCTATTTTTAGTAAGTGCTATTTTTAGCAATGCTATTTTTAACAGGGTTTTAGTAGGCCAGTTTAGAGGTTGTTTTTGGCAAGTCAATTTGAGCAGTTTTGGTCTTCAACACTTCTGGAGTTATTTTTGGCAGGTCAGTGCTTGAGTTAGGTGCTTCTCATGGTGAGGTAATATATTTTTATAAAGTGAAATATTATTAAGGCATGGTGGACGCTTAGGAGAATAAGTGAATTTTATTAATGTATTTCACTTTAATACCTTGGATGCCTAACTTAGTGGATTATTTGTTTTTTTGATAAAGTTTATTGCCTTCATGAAATGGACGACTTGGAAATGGGTGCAATGAAATGAAATTGCAGATTATTGGAAAAGTGAATGTGAATGTGAATGTGAATTAGGCGTCCATCTTGGAAGGAGATTGAATTTGAATTTGGAGGAAAAAAATTATAAATATGAGGATTGGCTTCATTCTTTTCATCCATGAAGAAAATATAATGAAGTGCTGCCGAAATTGTGATTGAATTGCTTCGAGGAATCCATACCTCCTAGCTACTCTTGGTTTCTTGCCTGAAAGATAGCAACTAGCTAAGATAGAGAGACTATTCTTTACACAAAAGAACAGATTGAGCATTATGGAGAAGTTTTGTGTTGATGTTTTCTGATGTTTGGTGTGTTTTTACAATTTACAGTTTGTTGGTTCGATGCTTGCTGGAAGCACGTTTTTGCTCATATCTCCTTGGGCGATTTTTTGGTGATTTTGGGTAGTTTCTCACTCAGTTCCTATGGCTTAGGCGTCCCTACATGCTAGTTTTCAGATTTTATCTTGCTGATTGGGATTTTATCTTTGAGGACGCCCCTTTTGGGAGGTCGTACCATGTCTGGGAATGGTTTGGAATTCGTGTTAAATCATTGTGAGGTGTTTGCAGCAGTTTCTTGACTTGGTCACCATCTCTCCTAAAGTCATTTTCATTTCGTTTCATGCTATTTAGAGTAATATTGGGTGAGTTAGGAGCATTTTGGAGTGGTTTCTAGTTGCTGGTCTATGTCTTGTGCTTGCTGGTTTTATATATCAGATTGTCACAAGTTGGTTTTTGGGTGTATTGTTTCATGGTTGTGAGTCTTGTGAAGTTTGGAGAACATATAACATCATTTGCAGCTACTTGGACAGCAATAACATTTGGTTTCTTGCAGATCATTATTCCTATTGTAACACTGAATCAGGAGTACTGATCAGTTTCTTTACTTTTCTGCAATTTCTATTGTATTCCCACTTTTAGTGGAATAAGGCTGACCTTTCCGCCTTATTTACTTTCTTGCATAAGCACTTTCATTCCCACCGTTTGGTGGAAGAGACAGGCCTCGCCATCTTTACTTTTTGTACTTCCATTTCTCATAGTGTTGATCGACTGGCCATCAATCTACTCCCGTTGAATAAGTGGTCAAGTTGCATCATTTGTATTTCCAGCATTTCAATTTACAAGCTAACGATCCCCAGCGCCATATGCTCACACCTCGCCGTCATTGGGATCTTGGTGTACATTCTTGGTGTACGGTTACATTTCAATGTTGGTTTTGGCTTTGCTAACACTAACGAGTAAAATTGTTGATGTAAAAATTGAAAAATTTATAAGGGGGTCATTTCAATTTTAGTGTTACTTTTGGCCCCTATGCCTAGGCGTGTGACTTCAAGTTGTTTTTAAAAGAGGGACTCATTTTGGACGCCCCTTTGGAGGATTAAATATTTTAAAGTTCTAATATTTCATATTTGCCTAAGTTATTTTGGACGCCTAGCGAGATGAAGCAAAAAGGTGTTTTAAATTATTATTTTATATTATTGTTTTGGGCGTCCCTATTTGGAGGGAAAAAGGGAATTTGAAAGGTTGGGCTTGAAGTGTTATTTATTTGGGGCTTACCTCTTCATTTGATCATCCATTGCTTATCATAACGAAGTGCTGCTGAAATTATTTCAGAACCCTTGCTTCGAGGAATGCATACCTCCTAGCCTATATCAGTTTCATGCTTGAAAGATAGTACCTAGCTGGTTTGAGACTGATTCTTCATCTAGAGGTTGCAAATTGAGCTTCATCGAGTTTGTTTCATTGATATCTTCTGATTTTATAGTGTTTCACCATTTTTGGAGTTGCTGGTTCGTGCTTGTCTGAGGCACGTTTTTGGTGGTATTTGATTGGGTGAATTTTCTATCATTTTGGGTATCAGCTCTATGGTTTCTCCTTGCTAGGGCACCCCTTTTTTCATGGTCTCGTGATTTTTGATGGTGTCCTTGAATTTCTAGACAAGGTCGCCCATTTTTGGAGGGTGTACCTTCTTTGTGGTTCCATTGGGAACCGTGCATTAATAAATCAATGCTGATTGGTGGAGTTTTTCATCTTGTACCTAGTCGCCCAGCTTCTAGCTCTCATTTGCATTCAATTTCACATCAAACAAAGGAGTTTGGAGTGAGATATGAGCATTTAGGTGAATTTTGTGCTTGTTGGTCTGATTTTTTGTTCATTGCTATTTTATATCAGATCTGATATATTTCATCTAATCTTCATATTTATGGTTGATTATCATGTATTTGGTATTGGAGATGGTTGCCTAACATGTTGATGATCTATTGCTATGTATATCTCCTTTCTATTGCAGCTGAAGCTATATTTTGTAACATTGATTTTCAATAGTATTGATCAGCTTTATATTTTGTATATCTCACTCCCGTTGAATAAGTGGTTGAGTTGTTTTACATTTCAGTTTGTTTATTTACTCCTGCTGAATAAGTGGTTGAGTGTTTCATTTCTAATTGTATTTTTGCTCCCACTGAATAAGTGGTTGAGCTCTAATGTTTGGTTATCTGCCCACACATTTACATTTCCAATATTTACTTTCCAGAATGGTCGGTTAGCCGCCTGCATCATTGTACTTTCATTTCCAAGTTTTAACTAACGATCCCCTTGCATCGTATTTCTCACCTCGGCCACACTGGGATCTTGGTGATCAGAAAGTGAAGGGTTCCTTTCTAGCTAGTTATGTTTACTGGGCTAACCTTTACAGGTGCAATGTTGTGTGTTAAAAATTAAAAAAAAAACTAAGAGGGATATTTCACAATCCTCCAAAAGACAAAAGAAGTTATCCTCATGTGCAAGCTTTGCTCTCCAAGTGAAGCAAGGTGTTTGGCAGCATTCCACCTAGGAGACCTCTTGAAAGGGGGATTTAGCATGTGATCGAACTTAAAGAGGGTTCCAAGCCGATCATCACTACTCCATATCGGCATCTAAAAAGGCACAAGGATGAGATTGAGAAGGTCATCAAGGAACTCTTGGACATGGAAAACATCCGCCCAAGCAAGAGTCCCTTTGCTTCATCAATGGTTTTGGTGAAGAAGGATGGCACTATGCGCATGTGCATAGATCACCGGGTCATCAACAAGAAGACCATCAAGAACCGGTACCCAATTCTGAGGATTGATGAGCTACATGGAGCAGTTTACTTCTCGAAGATAGACCTCAGATCAGGTTATCATTAGATCAAAATGCAAGAGAACATTGAGAAAACTGCTTTCAAATGCCATTTTGGGCATTATGAGTGTTTAGTTATGCCTTTTGGCTAACTAGTGCACCTGCGACCTTTCAGTCTTGCATGAATCGAGTGTTCAATAAGTAGTTGAGGAAGTTTGTTCTAATCTTCTTTGATGACATCCTGATTTATAGTAAGTTGTGGGAAGAGCATCTAAATCATTTGCAGGAGGTTCTAAGTATTTTGGAGACTGAATCTTTGTTTGCCAAAGAATCCAAATGTGAGTTTGGAATGACCGAGCTCCCATATCTTGGTCATGTGATCAATTCAAAAGGGAGTTAGCTTAAACCAAGAGAAAATCAAGGCCATTTTGGATTGGCCACCACTAGAAAACCTCACTCAGTTGAAGGGGTTTTGGGGTCTTTGTGGATTCTACAGAAGGTTCATGAAAGGCTATTCACAATTGGTTGCTCCTCTCACAAGTCTTACCAAAAAGAGTGCATTCACAAAGTCAGATGTAGCACAAAAGGATTTTGATTGGTTCAAGCACATCATGAGTTCATGTCCCATTTTGGCCATACCAGACTTCTCCGAGCCATTCAAGCTATAGTGTGATGCTTTGGGAGAAGGGATTGGTGTTCTAATGCATGACAAACACCCAATTGTCTTTGAGAGCCGAAAGTTGAGGGGTGTGGAGAGGAAATACTCCATATACGACAAAGAGATGTTTGCAATCATGCACGCCTTGGCCAAATGTCATGTCCCTTTTTTTGGAAAGATAGTTGCAAAGTGGAATCTGGGATCCTACTGCATTTCTTCACAGAATACCCTTCCAACTTGTGATTTGGAACATAGCATCTGTAATGAATGCTCCCACATCATATCTAGAGCTCAAGGAAAAAGGATCATATATTGGAAAGATATCACCCTCAAACGATCACCAGTTCAAATTCACTGTACCAGAGCAAGATTGGTCCCGGGAATTCCTCCGCATTGCTCTGCAAGAGCACATTTCAGCTTGCATTTTGGAACATAGCATCTATGATGACATTTTCACATCATATCCAAATCTTAAGAGGAATGGATCAGGTTCCAGAAAGATATTTTTGCCAGAAGATGACTTTGCTAGGCAACTGGCACCCACTTCAGTAGCTTTAAAGGATAAGATACCTCCAAATCATGCGACAACAATTGCGAAGTTTCAGGAAGAAGGAAAGGGCCAGGGAAACGTGTGGATAGGTCTACAGGATGGCACGCTAATTCCAAAAGAATCTACTTTCGCCTTAGGGCCAACCTAATGTATGAAATTCAAATTTTGGGCTTTGTTGCCATTTTGGCTCAAGGCCAACCTGTTCCTTAGGGGAAATTGTTATGCATATAAATTTAAGGAGTCAATTCATGTAAGGGGTATCAAATTATTATGTTAATTTTCTATATTTTGGAACACTTGTGTTCTAAACCCTTCTATGGACGAAAACCCATAGGAGTTTGTGTTCATTGGAGGAAAACCTAGTGTTCACTAGGAGCAAAGGACGAAACCCCTTTGGTTCTTGAGGGCATTCTCATTCAGGGATTGCATCTGATCTTCAAAGAATCTGTAAGGAAGTTAGTAATATTATTGTTGATCTATAACAGCATTATATATCATTTCGGATCAGTCTTAGTGAGTTGTAATTGATATATCATATATGTATGAGATTCTGAAGTTTATCATTATACGAAAGAGATCTATGGGTTCATATGTTGTTCATTGAATTCAATTGGCAAATCAGACTCTACGTTTAAATTATATGTTAGGGACATTACACCAAATTCCGACAGTATTTGGTTGGTGGCAAGTTCATCATGAAGACTGATCATAACAGTCTCAAGCACTTCTTGCATCAAAAAGATCTCAATGACATACCACAAAAGTGGGTCAGTAAACTTCAAGCTTACAATTTTGACATAGAGTATTGTTGACGTGTGTTTTATGACAACACCAACATAGAATAAAATGTCCAACGGTCACTCTATTCTCTCTTGATCAAAGTATTCTGCATGCTAAGATTGCGTGGAAGTTCATGCGTTCAACTCCAAGGTTCCTTTTATTGCGAATAGACTCAATTGGTTGATGTGAATATGTTGGGTATTCCAAGGGGACTTACGTAATTGTTCGATTTTTTTGCCAAGCAGATGAAGGGTTTTGACTATGATGCTCTGATATTTGAACTGACCGAGAAATACTGAATTTAAAGGGAATAGGGATAGGGAGTCTACAATCTATTTCTAAGGGTGGAATGCGAGGATCGACTTAAACAATCTTCAAACCAAACTTTGTTTCGTCTCCCCTTCGGACAACTATGACAAGGTTGGTGCAATCTTCAAAGGATGGATAAGATGTTCAAATTGTGATTCAACATGCGCACTCCGTCACAACGATGCAAGTGGACACACGAATCACAACTGAAGTTATGTAATGATATTCCAGTTGACCACGCAGGGCAGACTTACCATCAGCAAGCCCGCTAGTGGTATGGATAAAGGAAGATTTGTTCAAACCAACGCCACATTCCACAGTTAACAGCTACTTGCATAAATAAAGTTTACTTTACTCTACTCTACTTGAATTGGAAAGACGAAAAGATCTCGTCAACTACCCACAATGCAAGATAGAATCACCAATCAATGAAAATCCTTATATTATGAGAGTCTTACACAACAATCTTTTACAAAACCTTCAAAGGGAAAGTCTTTCTTTCCTTTCCAAACTAAGCTAACTCTTAGCTCTACTCTTAACTTCTATCTAGCTCAACTCTATCTCTGGTTTTTGTCCAATTCTGATATATTACAAATGAGGGGGGATACCCCTTTTATATCTAGCCCAGTCCAATGGACGACTTAGATTCAAATACAATAGAAGGCCCACACTGAGCCACCTAAGCCCTGATTAGGGTTCTAGCCCTAAAAACCGCCACTGAGAGGAGTGGAGCAATGAATGCGCTGAAGATTCTCCACTCCTCATCAATGAACCACTATCTGCCATCAATGCACATCATCCCCTTCCAGAAGATCATCATCCAGAAGGGCGTTTCCTTTCTCCTTCTCGTTGGCTGCAAACCTGATGAACCTGGCCAACACTGCCTCAACTTCCTGATCTGAAATGGGAGGAATGTGATCCAACTGAAATTCTAAAACTGTAACTATTTGCCCATGCCGAGCACAAGATTTCTTCTAGGCAACAAGGGCGTCCTGGGTGTTTTGTATAATGCTAGAGAACATAGAAGTATTCTCGAAGTCATCTTGTGTGAAGGTCTTCACCTCAGAAAAGAATGGTGTTAATTTGTTCTTCAAACCATCTGCAGTCACCTCTTCAGAAGTTAGCCTCCTGGCAAAGATTGCCTCCAATGTGTTGAGGACTCCATCCAAGATATTCGTCATGGCCTTTCTGACCCTGATAGAATCCGTTTGTGATGCATCGTAGAATCCTCGACCTCTGACCACTGAAGAGTACCATCCGGCGAAGTCATATCTATCCCCCTACTGAATCACACCTCCCTCAACCAAAATTTGTAGAGGTATGCTCATCAAAGCCCCTAAACGGAGAACAATTCTCGTCTGATAGATACGAGCCTCACCCCAAGCATGGTTAACTGCATCCATCCTTGCCATAATATCGGAGGCTTGCCTATAGGCATGTGCAAGATCCTCCATAAACTTTCCTGTTTCGGCCCGGACGCTGGCAACCCACTTGTCTGCTTGTTGTGCCATCCTTTTCAAATCTTCTAACCCACTGATTGATTCCCTAGAAAATTCAGCTGGAAGCTCAATTGTCGGATTCTCTTGCCCACAAGGATAGGGCAAGTGTTGCACGTAGCCAATCAGTGTCTTGTACTCTACCTTCAATTTCTTGTACTTGCCCTCAACATAGGACAATCTATCCTTGAGTGCTCGATAGGAATTATCGCACTCAACCACTTGTGCTCCAGTAGGGCGGCCAAGTTCCATAGTTGTAATCACATAGTTTTCGGGAATGGCCTCATCCCAATCACACTCTACCCGAGGCACTACCATATGCAACGTTCGAGAGCCATCCTCATCTATTGATATTTTGGAGAACTTCCTGGCCTTCTTCTTCGTTGGAGGTGCACTGATCCTCTGTAACAACTCCTCCATCTCGGCTGCAGGATCGGTCTCATCTACAGGGTCACGTCTCATCCTATCCCTTAGCCATTCTGGCACCTCCTACCACATATCTGATATAACAAAAGGTTGCTCAACCTCGGCTTCTATCTCATGAACTTCTCCCCTGCCATCGTTCTGACGAGGCTCATCATCATCAATAGGCTCAGTATCTCCTGAGCTCTGGGCATCCTAATCTAAAGTAGCATCATCCTCGAGAGCTGCCTCAATCTCCTGCTGAAACTGAGTATCAGTGGTCGTCCCCTCATCCGTCTCTTGCTGATTTTCTTCCCGGGGCATGTTGATGCTCTGGCCCACTGACTCTCTACAAGGTGGCTGACTTGCCACTTGCACTACCTATTCTACCTGCGGTCTTTCCCTCTGATCAGCAAACAATGATACTTTGTGTAAACTTGGAGAATGTGCCCGTGATGGTGTATGCAAGGACCCCTCAACTCTCAAAGGCTCAGGTTGAACTGGTTCCTTCCCTCTTGGCTCTGGAGTTTGATCCACCTGCCTTCTCTGTCTAGCCGTTGGCAACCTGTGGTCTCCCATCAAATTATATGTGAGGGGAATTGATCTTCCCTTAAGTCGGCTGACATGCCTCTCTACCCAACTCCATGTAAATGTTAAGACTGGGATACAGAGAGTATCCAAGTCGGTAATTTCCGGTTCTAACCAATCTGGGAGTGGTAGAGGTGTATCCCTCACTGTCTCGTAATCAGCATGTACAACATTTATGTCTTCTTCAATTTGATCTGGCACTGGGACAATCTCGCATTCCCTGATCATTACCAACGGTATTCGAGAAAACATTCTTCTCCTGATCTCGATCTCATCCACTGCACTCACCCAAAAGTCTTTGATTTGTGCCTTGTGCCTGAACTCTTCTGACAGTATCCATCTGATGTTCCTGTGGGGATCATAGTGGTGCCTGCTGGTGTGGTAGAAAAGGTGGAAGAATTGGAGCTCATTTTCTGCCTCCCTAGCTGCTTGTAGTGATGGGCAGATTTCATCTGAATTCCCCATGGTAATTGGGAATCCAAGTCCACCTTTCTTCTTCTTCTTTTGAATCTTATCATAGGCAATAAGTTGCCTAGATATTTCCAACATCACTATTCTGTTTGTGGAATACCGGAGTAATCTATAAGGATAAGAAGAAAATCCTAGCAACCTTATGTAGGTAAACTTCGGAAATTGGATAAACCAACACCCGAACTTCTCAATCAACTCTTGTGCCTCCCTAGATATTTTGTGATGGGTTCTTTGCTGCAAGGTCCTCATTATGTGCATAGTGAAGGCATCATTGACTCTTTTGTAGTTGGTGGTGCTTGTCAGATGCAATTGTGGACAAGCCTCATGTATCTTAAATTGATGGGAACCACACCCAATTGGTTCCTTATAGGAAATTCCCCTATACTTCGTCATGCGAGCCAGCATGTAGACAATGTAAGAGCCCATGTAAAACATTTTTGTTCTCACAACACGGAGCTTCTCATGTATTTTGTCACTTATCATCAGTGCCCAATCCACGTAATCTTTTCCCTCCAGCACCAAGTTGACATAATAAAACATCCAAGGTTCAAAGATGAACGCTTAGGGGCATCCTCCAACTCTGCTCAGCATCATTATCAGATCACCAAACTCTTGCCTCAAATCCTCTGAGATTATCTATTTGGGTAATTTTGTACGAGTTGGCTTGGGTTTGATCATCCACCTGGTATTTATCAAATCAGCACACCGGTCTGTTGTGGATGAGTACATCCTTTCGGCCCTTCCCCTTGATTTATAGATCATCTTCTCATGAACTGGAATCCCGAATGCTTCTCCGATTGCCTCTGGTGTCAGGTTAGCCAATATCTTTCCATCTGGCGAAATGACAGTCCTTTGCTCTGTGTTGTAGTGGTTGGCGCATTCCATGATTAGCTCTGGACACCGGATAGTTGGCGGAAAACTAGCAGCTGCATACAGTCCGCTCCTTACGATGTTGTGTGAGGTAACTGATGGGTGATGGCCTCCAATCCCCATTATCCTCCTCCTAAATGCCTCCAGGTTGAACGAGCCCAAGTTTGTGTCAGCCAACTTGCCCAACTTTGAAGAAAATTTTGATTCCAGCAAGGACTTGCTCAATTTCTTGATCACTGCTTGTCTTGATGTGTTTGCCTTTGCAGATTCAGTGTGGTTCCCTCTGCCTACAGCTCTTTTGCTTGATTCAGCCATTCTGCAAGGAACAAATGTCATTAGAAAACAAGATAATAAAATAATAAAATAATCACCATTGAGGGTGCCAGCAGATTTTTAAATAAAAAGGCTGCAACGCTTTGTCACTTTTAGCTGCAAACCTCAACACTCTTGTTCACTTCAACGTTTTTTTAGAAGTCCCTCTACTTGCTGCAACACAACGTCTGATGCTTGGAAATGTTTGCCTACAGCAATTCGCCCTTAGCAGATTTGAAACTTCTCTCTTCAAGTTCGCTTTTCTCAGCAGTTTAGGACTTCCTTCTCAAATCGTACTTCTCAGCAACTTCAGTCTTTTAACCTCAAGTCGCACTTCAGCAATTTGAGAAGCTTCAAGACTTCAAATTCAAACTCTTCAACAACTTGGGACTTTCCTCACAAATTCGTACTTCAGCCCCAGAGAGTGCTTTGCATTCAGCAACTTGTGAGAGATATGGAGAGGACTTAGAATATTATAGCCAGGTCGAAATCCAAGAGAGGCTATACTTAGCACATTTTTGAATTCATTTTCCCCCTTTTTGCCAGTCGCAACACTTATCATCCGAAGCATCATAATCTTGAGCTTCTAGAATTTCGAAATTTCATCACCCCTGCACAGGCCTGCTTCATCATATTTGCTTCTTTTAAAATATTGAATTAATCACTTCTTTGAACAATTTTAATTCATCTGGCCAAGTCATTTTTATTTCATTCTTGCCTTGGCAAAATTATCCAGTTCAATCCTCCAGCGAAACATTTTAGTAAACTCATTCATTTTAATTGCCTTAGAGGAATTCTTTAAATTTGCCTTAGGAAATTTATCAAAATAGACACCGGGCAAAAATACCCACCGAAATGATGTGAGCAAGGCGTGAAACAAGTTCAAACCATCTCGCAATAGAGAACGCTTAATACCCAGAAGAAAATTCCCTTCAGAACTCATCCTTTTCATGTGTATCCGGACAAAGGGGGTACTTTTAATTTTTATTACTTTAAAATAATAAAATGGCTAAGGTTTATTCCATTTTATTCTGGACTCGTTTCTCGATTGCAACTCTCCATTTCCCTGCCTTGGCACCTTTCCTTGATTTTCTCCTGAAGAATTTTCCCTCTGTCTTGCTCTGGGCGCACTCCACATTTGCCTGAAGAAAGTTTTATCATCACCCCTAGGCGTACTTCTCACCCTTAGAAAATAATTAAATTTTAATTTACCCATGTGGGGCGCATTTGAGGCTGTGAGCTTCCATTTTATCCATTTTATCCATTTTATCTCCCTACGCCCTAGCAATCCCTTTTGCCTTAGGAAAAAATCCTAGAAAATTCATTTTAAATTACCCATGAGGGGTGCACTTCATCTTATGCACCAACCTTTGCCTTTACCCCTTAGGCATTTTCACGCCTAGAGGCTAACAATTTACCCTTTTCATCACAAGGGTGCATATCACATGTGGAGGAGGAAATCTTTTTTTTTACCCTTAGCATATTTCAAAATCACGCCACCCTTACCTTTACCTTTGCCTTAGGCACATATAACATGTGGAGGGGAAAACTTTAAGCGCATTTTCCCTAGCATGAAGTAATTTCCCATGCCTTAGCGCATTTGATGTTTGCCTTCCCCTTTGGGCGCATTTGCCATGTAATGGAGGAACTTGAGGGCGCATATGAGGGGTGGTGAAGGAATTTCCCACGCCTTATTGACCCTTCACCTCCCTTGAGCGCATATTGCCTTGATAGCTTCCACTTTTGGGCGCATTTTGCCTAGGCAAGGGAAAACACCAAAACTTAGTGACCTTTCACCTTCCTTGGGCGCAAATAGCGGTATGAGGAGGAATTTTCATGCCTTAGAAGAATTTTCTTGCTAGTCTTCACTTGTGTGGGTGCATCTGACCCCTACTGGAGGAAATTTTGGGCGCATTTCTCCTATGCTACTTCCATTTCAACCCTTGAGGGCGCATTTAGCCTAGTGTGAAGGAAATTACACACATCAAATTTTTTTGTCAATTTCTTCATACCTCAGGCGCATTTGACCCATGCTGGAGGAATTTCAACACTTAGAGATTTTAAACCCCCTTATTCCTCCTGGGCGCATTCCATGTGTCCTTATGCCAGTTACCACTTATAAGTTTCCAATGCCCTAGCCATGCCTTGACTTTCTATTTTTAGCAAATTTGGAGAAATTAGGGTTCCCTTGCATTTCATTTGTTCTGAGCTGGAGCAGGCGTGCCTATGCCTCCACTTGGCCTTGCCACCTTGTTTATACCCTCTGTCCACACTGGTATGCTATTTTTAGCAAACCCTAAAATTGATCAATTTTTGTGTCTCTGTTTGACCTGAAATTCGTTCTAGTTGTTCTTGATGCTGTAAGTGACCTGTTCACACTTGCCTCTGGCACAGTACGTGCTATTTATAGCCATGAGATGACTTACTAAAAATAGTAAGTATTCAGATTGTGCTCAAATTTTGCCAGTAGGCGACCTGAAAGATGCTGATCTCGATGGCATGCTTCGCTTTGACATCTTTGCATTTCGTTCCATCTATTTTTAGACATAGCAGGCAAAACCCTAATTTGACTTGCATGCGCTCCGGACTGCTCCCGCTTCCCTTGATTTCTGCTATTTGTCACTCTGCTTGCTGGACTGAAGTGTTGGGTAACCGCTGCGGTGAAACTACTATTTATAGTAAGTGTCCAGAAAGGGGTCAATCGGATGTCGGATGAGTTTGCATGTTACAATGCCCGTCGGATCTCAAAAAACCCAAAAAAACCCAAAAAACTAGTCGACATGCGAGCACTAGCTAAAAATAGTAAGTCCCTGAAAACTGACTCATTCCACTTGCATGTCACACCATTGCGAAGCTCTCGCAAAACCCATATGGAATATCCAGACATGCATTGAAAATCACTGTATGCAAACCCTAAAAATAGCCCTTGAAGGCTGTACTGCTGAAAGTCGCCATCTCGGTTTGCATGTTATATCACCATGAAGGTCTTGAAAAACCCAGATCCATTCTCCAGTCATGCATTGGAGAATCGTATGTTTAAATCCTGAAGATGGCCTCTGAAGGCTGAACTGCTAAAAATAGCCAGTCGTCCAAATTTGTTCAAATTTCTCGTGTAGGTACTCTGAAGCTGCTTGAATGTGCTGAAGTAGTTAGAATCCCGAAATCCTAAGGAAAAGACCTCAAATTAGGTACTTACTAAAAATAGTAAGTCGTCAGATTTCAGTAAGATTTCAGTGGGATCCTGCCTTAGGCCTTCTGACTGTACTGCTGCACTTAGATTTTACCTTGATAACTCTATTTGACCTCAAACAAGCCTGAAGGATAGAAACCCTAATTTTGTAGACTTGGCAATCATTTCGACCTAGGTCAAATGACGGGACCTCCCCGGAAGGACAAAAGATCAGAGATAGAGAGAACCAATGCCAAAAGACCATAATGGAGCAAAAGTTAGGGGGTCCCCATCTTGGATGGGGTGATGTGTGAAAAGGTCACAACAAGTATGTCAAAGGGAAGAACAACATAGTAGTTGATGCCTTGTCAAGAGGCCACATTTGACCTCATTGATGGAAATTACAGCTTATTGGAGGGAGCAGATCCTTGCACAGTACGCTAAGAAATCCATTGCCACCAGCATAGTTGATGGTACCTTGCATGATGAAAGGTACAAGTTGGTGAATGATTTGATCTTGTACAAGGAAAGAATCTTTTTGCTGCCCAAGTCAAAGCTCAAAATGAAGGTGCTTCAAACATTCCATGACATTCCCTTAGCTGGTCACCAAGGTTACTTCAAAACTTACATGAAGACTCGAGAGAGATTTTCATGGAAGGGGCTCAAGGATGAGGCCTTTCGCTATGTCAAAGAATGTCAAATCTATCAACAAAACAAGAATGAGCATACTTTCCCTGCAGGATTGTTGCAGCCCTTGCCCATTCCCAATAAAAAATGGAAAAGTATTTTCATGGACTTCCTTATGGTTTGCCTAAGATGCAAGGAAGAGATTGCATTTTGGTGATTGTTGATAGATTGGCGAAGTTTGCACACTTCTTTTTCATCACTACAGCATTCACAATAGCTTAGGTTGCTGATTTGTTCTTCAGAGAGGTGTTCAAGCTACACAGGTTGCCCAAGAATATTGTGAGTGATAGGGACAGCAAGTTCCTAAGCACGTTTTGGCAGGAGATTTTTAGATTGAGTGGTACGGTGCTTACCCCAAGCACCAGTTATAACCCACAAACGGATGGGCAAACCGAGATTGTGAACAAGTGGCTTGAAGGGTATCTCAAAAATTATGTTTCTAGACAGCAGAAGGCTTGGGTGAGATGGCTCCATTTGGGAGAATACTGCTACAATTCTTCATATCACATGTCCATCAAAAATGTCTTCATTCATGGCTTTGTATGGATACGAAGCCCCTAGCTTCATTGACTTGCTTTTTGGTAACAGTAGAGCTCCTCAAGCAAAATATTTGTTGCAGCAAAGTCAAGACATTCTGAAATCCTTGAAGGACAACCTCCAACATGCCCAAAATCAGAATAAGTATGTCGATCAACACCATATTGAGCATGTGTGCAAAGTGGGAGACATGGTCTATCTAAGACTTCAACCATATCGACAGTCTACTCTCAAGAAGAGCGGAGCGAAGAAAGCTTAAGCCACGTTTCTATGGGCCATTCAGGATCTCCAAAAGAGTTGGGGAAGTGACTTACAAGCTAGAGCTACCAGAGAGTAGAAAAGTACACAATGTCTTCCATGTGTCACGCCTCAAAAAGGCACATGGACACAATGTTCCTCCTTCTACAAAGTTGCCTCCATTGGATGAGGAAGGGAAGCTTGTATTGGTTCCAAAAGCAGTAATTGATTTCAGAGAGCGTTCATTGAGGAGGAGAACCATCAAAAAGTATCTGGAGAAGTGGAAGAATCTACCAATCGAGGATGCAACTTGGGAGGATGAGCAGATTTAGCAGCATCCAAACTTGCGATTGCTTGTGGACAAGCAATCTTGGGGAGGGAGGAATGTAATGTCCCCTTCTCAATCCTAAGCTTTTTAGTGACTGTTAGCCTATTTCTAGAGTCTCGCAGGCTAAACGAAGGAGTTTAGGGGATTCTAGATTCCTTGGAGGATTCATGTCAGCATTTCCAGAAGAATATTCTGATATTGCCAGAAAGCTTTTGTGGGCTTTTTGGGGTTTTTTCTGAGCCTTAGTGGGAAGTAATGCTATTTTTAGCACTTTCTATTATTAGTAAATTTTAGTGTGACAATTTGGAGTTTGGACACACTATTTATAACAGTTTGCTATTTTTAGTAAGTGCTATTTTGGGCCCCTGGTCTTGGTAGTAGTGCAATGCATGGTTTTCATTTTTGGCAATGATTGGTAGTTCAACTTGGGTAAGCCTTGATATTTTTGGCATAATATTCATTCGCCATCACTTAAGTCTTTGAAAAGGTGATTTTGGTGACTTAAGTTAAAAAAGTTCAATTTGAACCCCCCCTTGTGCCCAACTCCTAGGTTTGATGACTTACAGTTGTTTTCAAAAGGGGGACTTGAATTTCATAAAGTGTATGCCTAGATGAGGGACAAAAAGAAATAAAATAAAATAAAATATTCTTTTAGGAGTGGGTGTCCCTTTTGGAGGGAAAAGGATTTCAAATTTGTGAGCCCTAATCTCTATTTAAGCTCACCTTGGGCTCTCATTCTATTCATGCTAATTGATGATAACGAAATGTTGTCGAAGTGAGGATTGAATCCTTCAAAGACTTTGGAGACGAAAACCTTCAATGTTGCTCTAGTTTTGGAGTTGAGAGATACTCCCTACTTGGACATTGGAGTGGCTTCATTGCAAGAGTCACCATTGGAGCTATTGGTGAAAGATTTTTCAGTTTGCTTTCAGTTATGAATTTTTTTTATGTTTTATAGCTATATATTTGGGTGTGTTGATTGACTTTGCAAAGCTTTGGAGTGTTTTGGAGTGATTTTTCTGATTTTCCAGCTTGTTGGCCGTACTATTCATATGCCATAGTTGTACCATATTTGTGTTTCTTCTGATTGAAATGTGGGAGACTTGGTTCTAGTTATCGGACCGATCTATTTCTTTGCCTTGGGTGACCCCTTGTGTCATGTCCCCAAAATTGTAACATATTGAAATACAAATAACTGAATAAAATAAAATATCAAAAACATATATAAATATAAATATAAATAATAACAATATAAATATTATTATAATTATAATTATTGTAGATAATATTATAATTATAATACAAACATTATAAATACAAAACAGATCAAATGATATTGTTATGTAATAACCTCTCAACTATCCCAAGATAAATATTAAACTATAGATAAAATAAATATCATGAAGTATTAAATAATATTTCAATGATTCCTAACAAATAATCATTGTTAATAATTAACAAAAGTAGAACGGTCCCACCTATGGTTGCCCACTTACTAAGGAAGCAAACAATAAACAAAAGGAGAGGAAACGATACAAAGACCCACCCCTTTGTGTGATGCGATTCATATCAAAGGGATGTAACCCTTGACAGAAGAGCTACAGGTGAACAGCAATGTCTCTTGGCACATAGGGTATTAAAGAGGAGACAATTGCAAACAAGCAGGGCGGGGGAAAAATCATATAATTAAATCTGAGTATATTTGGACTGTTAAAACTTATACAGAGCCGATCAGCTTCTCTAGGGACAAATACATAAATCAATACGACCTGAAGCAACATCATCAAATTGCAGGAAGGGAAACATATTCTAATCCATGGAGGGCATTGGAGGAAATAGAAAGGAGAAAGGGAGAACGTTTGATCAAGGAGAGGTAGGACGAACCAGCAAAGTGAAGGCAAATTGGAACCCATTCAGCAGGTCGCGATTTCTGGTGAGACTCATCACTTACCTCTTGTATCTAGTCTCTTACAGCGTAATGATGATTGCTGCTTTCTGTGACTTCTCTTATGCATTTTTTTTATGTAAGGGCATCCTTCTACCCATAAACTAATATATAGAAAAGGAACTGGGAGACACGTCAATCTGAGAGGATGACGTCTTATAGAATTTGGGATAGAACTGTATTACCTTGGCATTCTGCCATATATTGCTTATTTTCTGCTCAATGAAACCAGGCCGATAGGAAAATTGGAGTTGCATTACATAGGCATGAAATTGGAATTGGATTTACAATGCTTTCTTTTGATATCAATTTCCTCTTACTGTCAGAAATTTATTTTTATATATGAAATCTGATAAGAACAAAAAGTATAAGGAAATATACTATAGGGCTGCAAAGGGATTAATTATTCTTTATGTTTATGAATTGCATTTCAAATTTATACTATGAATATAACAAAGGAACATACCTGTTTGTGCCTCTTGCTAACTCTCCTTAAAAGCACTTCATTTGAATACACAAATTATCTTTTGCTAAGCATTAGGAATAGAATGATAATAAATACATTTATTATGTTGGTATAAAGATTGTCTTCTCCATGATTGTTACCCTATTAGGCGGTGAAGCATAGTCCAAGTGGTTAGCCTAAAAACTCCACTCTCATGTCCCTTAGGCCTGAGAAACGGGTTTGGGCATAGAAGGGTGGGGGTCCCACCGTAGGAAACTACACTATTATAGGGGTGGTAGGTCGTAGGCCCTTGGTCCCTAGGGTTTCACCTTTTCCCTAATAGGGCAAGTGTCTTCCGAGGTACTGCCATGTCTGGAGAATGCAGGTACTAAGCCGTTGGGAAAGGAGGATTGTGATAGGCAACCTCCCGTGCCCAACACAAAGGCTTCAAGGCGGATCCATACAGGGCACTCCTCTTGTTTGCTCATTTCTTTTTGCAATTATGATTATGTCTAATTAAGTTGCTAGATATTAAAGCTAACACATAGATCTATGGCATATGTATGTATATATGATGGTTGCAGGACTTGATTCAAGCAAGCCTAGCGGGATATCAGTGGGAGGGAAAGAAGGCCTAAACCCCTAGTTTCCGGCAACCTTAGGACCTAGTAGGTAAGGGCCATTACACCTTGTGCCAATTTGTAGATTTTATGGTGGAGAAGTGGATTTTTAGAGGCAGATTGCCCCTCCTCCTAGGTCATACCATTGCTGGTTGGTGACTGTGAGGGTTTCAGATGTCCGCGGCAAGGCCTGTTGAGTTTTCCAACTATGGTTTAAACGATGCCCCTATGACAGTTCAATTCAGAAATAGTTTAACAATGGATATTCAAATTACAAGGTTTACAACAACATTTATGCCCAACCATTTGAAAACAAATTTCCTAAAGGTTTGTAAGTATGGCTTCATCAACAACATTACTTTCATCAATTTGAATTTGAATATCATGCTAATATATTTGGAGTGAGATTAACTAATGAAATTTGGGAGTTTTCCAATTTAATTAAGCCAAGCTTAAGTGGTGGATTCACAAAAGGCATGGTATAATACTTAGTTGAACTATCACATTATGCTTTAAGAAGAGTTGAATTTTATACTCTAACAAGAGAATAGTTCAATGAAGCACTAATTGAGGATGGAGAAATCACTCTCTACCAACACAAGTTGCTCGAAGAATAGAATGGGATACTTATTTTCTAAATTAAATCTACAAGATGGTTTTTAAGTTCACACCTAAAGAAATCGATTGGGAGGAAATAATTACTCTGATACCAAAAACTTTAATTCTTCCAACTCCTTTCTTCTAAAAAGTGAGCATATGCACTTTTTTGTACTATGATGTCAGCCACATTAAGATCTAACAACATGAATCAAACTTGTTTGAAAAAGTAAGATCCCTATAGCCACTTATGGGTGTTAAGTGCAACATTTTCACTTCACAGGTCCCTCATAACCAAAAAGTTGTTTTCCACTAAAGACGTTCATGATAGACTATGCTTAGAACTATCTACATCTTATGTTGGCCTTAATAAACTTTCATACGTGTCTAGTTTTTGTGGTTGGATTTAAAAAAGAATCTCTAGCAATGAGGTAAAAAATCAAACGAGTCTACTATAAGGCCACGAGCCTACCTCATTGTGAGACATACAGTTTTGGAAATCTGGTCTATGAGTTGTTTAGAGTCTCAAATATATGCTCTTACCGTACACCCAAAAGCAATCTGGATAATCAAAAATATATTTTGGAATGTTTAAATCCTAATCGGTTTAAACATTTAGAGGAACCAAGTCAGTGTATATTATATATTGCAATATGATTATATACTCATTAATTAATGAAAATGACCTTATCAATTATGGGTTTTGGAGTGCTACAAGTCACTAGCACCATTTTTGAAATTAAAATATTCATTACATTTGCCCCTTTCTTTGTTGTGTCGGAGCTTTTTTCCTTACGTGAAACATATCACACCTTCGGGAAGTTAGTGAACTCATGAATTGTACATCATTGTTGACCTTGTTGGCCTTTTCACAACTTCACAAAACTATAAACTTTCCCACATTTAGAACTTGTCCCTTTTCTTCTATCTTTCATTACTTTAATGTCTTTCTATTAGGTTGGCAAAGTGGACAACTTATGAACCCTTGTCACATTTGCACAAGATTCTTGAACTCCCAATACTATGTGACATGCAAACCTTATCACGACATTCCTTCATTTTCTATTCCTATTTCTCTTGTCGCACTTTCAAAGAGTTCATGAACTAGTGAATTCTCCAACATTTAGAACTTTGTTGACCTTTCAAAAAGTTCGCAAACTTGTGAACTTTCTGACTTAAAACTTTGACACATTTTACTTTATTGGGGTTCAAGGATAGGAGGTGATGGGGATGTCGTACTAGTGGAAAGTAGCATGAAAGTTTGACTTCGAAGAAGTGAATGAAAGGATCAGTAGGGTTTGAGATTTGAGCATACCTTGGAAGAGCTATTAGGATGAAGGGAAGTTCAACAATTCCAAAAAGGAACATAGAAAAATTTCACATTTGAAACATGCTCGGAAAGTTGAGGAAGGGATGGAAGTATGACCAAGTTTGAAAGTTCAAAAATAGGCTTTAGGAAACTTTTGGAAGGTGGGCGGTCAGAATGTTGAGGATGACAATAAACAAGTACTTGGGTTATGGGATGCCCACAACTCCGACTTCAAAAAACTTAGAAGAATTTTGAAACAGCAGGAGTCAAGAGTTGAGGATGAAGCAATTGAGTTACTTCAATTCAAGGATGGTCTGACTTCCATTCCTAAAGACTTAGGAAAATTTTGGTAGCAAAGACCAAAAGTTAGGGCGGAGTGGAAGGGGTACTCTAAGAAAATTGAACTCCAACATGTGGACAGGAATGAGCAAAAGACATTGATGAGTTGGGAAGTCCAAAAGTCTAGCACCGCAAAGGTTTTAAGGAAAATGGTCGAAATTTGAAGTTTCGAGGGAACAATGGAAATAGTATGCAAGTAAGGGATACTTATAAATTTGACAACAGAAAGCATTATAAGGCATTAACACATTTTGGAGTTTGGGTGATCAGCTTGACAATCCCGATAGGGCCAATAGGATCAGTTAGGAAAAATTTACAAGGCTATAGACCGAACCGTCAAGATCAAGTGGAAGGGTATATTGTGACAATGAAGCCTAATAACCATATAGACAAAGGGAAAGTAGAGAATTATGAAAAAACCACTCATATTATCCCAAATCAGCTATCAAATCTGGGCTAGCATAAAGCACTAGTAGCACAAGGGGAAAATAGAGAAAAAGAGAGTAAACTGGAGTGGCAACATTGGCTCTACTAGGGAACGTGTGCCTCTTGCATGCATAGCGAGGATCCAGATCTCTAAGAATAGACCAAAACAAAGAGAAAAAGGGAGGTTGGGACAAACACACTTCATCATGATCAAAGCAAGGATCAAGATCATGACTCACAAGGGCACACACAAGACAAATATGTACCAGCCAAAATAAACAACAAAAGGAAAATAATATACAAAGGTTAATAGAACCTCACCCTCAAGAGAATAGTGCTTAAGGCGCCGACCATGAACTGGTAGCTCCATGGATTATCCATTGAAAATCTTGAGATAAAAAATGCCTTGACCATGTTCTTTAGCAACTTGGTAGGGACCAACCTATAAGGCATCAAATTTTCTATGCTTACCTTTATCTTCAAATGTAGAATTCCACATGTGGACAAGATCCACAATCTGAAACTTCCCCTTGAAAACCCTCTTATTAAAGAGGTACTTCATTTTTTATTGTCTAAACAAACTTCTCTAATGGGTAGGCCTTCTTGTCTATTCAATCTCAATCAACTCATACACTCTTCGAGAAATGGCGTACACTTCTTCCCCTTCAACACTAAAGATCCATTGGTCTAAAGCAATTGACAATTTGACATGATGAAACAACTAGGACTGCTAGAGATGATATTCTTGAAAATATTCTAGACGTATATTGTTCTGATGAAAGATGCTACTATCTTGTACAAAAGCATCTTAAATTTATCCTTCATATTCTGATTTTTTTAATATAAAATTCAGCCATCGAACATATTTACCACACAAAGAAAACCTTTATAATGCATTAAAAATTGCTTCTAGAAGAGATCCTGACCTTAGAAAAGAAAAAACAGACAAGCCTTATTAAAAGTGACTTTGTATGAAATACTACATTCATAACAAAGCAACACAAATACACAAATATTTCAACTTCAAACCTAACTACATTCTTAACAAAGAAACATAAATAGTAATACACAAATATTTCAACTTCAAACCTACCTCTTGAAGTCTTGAATGAAGGCAAAGCGGAAATGAGATAAATACTGTGCCAAGTGCCATCAAAAGGCTCCCACTTCTATCCATCAACCAATGGGGTACCCTGTGCGAGAGACCCTGGACCCCAATAGCACCAGCCTCTCCAAACTGCTGAATTGCTCCAAGCAGTGAACCGAAGAGAAGTATTAAAATGGAAAAGTCTGTAAAATGCTGACAACAGTCGAAACTAATTAATCCCCATCTAACTACGAACTAAACAACACAGAAAAGAGGTTGAATGAAAAAAGAATTTATTTCTTTCAAATAAGGCACATATCTGTAAAGACAATCTTGAATGTACAACTACAAGAAACTAATTATAGAGCAGTGACTTTTACAATGTTCTAATTTCACTGAAAGATAAAGGTATATCTAAGAACCTACACATCAAGCAATGCTTAACTGTAATTAGATAGTATCTCCCATCCAGGTGTAATTGAAGTGATTCAGTACCTCCACCAATTTAAGAATCACATTAGGGTTTAAGCTTATTTGTGGCTTTATAAGAACCTTGCAAGAATTAATTACAACATGACTAATGAAAGGTAAGATGTTGATTGAGTTAAAATACTTCCAGCCATCTATCCAACATGATATAACGATTTCATACTCATTCTCCCAATTATTTACGCTGTTGAACAGTAAAAGCGGACTTAGAATACACCTGATATTTTCTTGTTATGCATCACCCTTTTAGCCCCACATAACTGGTTTCGATAATGCCAAGATTCAGTTCCAGTTTTGCTGAGTTCTGTACTGCTATTCTGGCATCAAACTCTAATTATATCTTTGCTAATTAGCACATTCTGAGGTCCGAAATCTACAAAAATGTTAGTGATCAGAAGTTGCACCAGATGCTCATATTGCTTTGATTTTTGAGACATATTGTGCATGTTTTTATTCTCACGATGCAGGTAAACAACTTCCCCAGACTTCAGAAAGATGTTTTGTTAAAAATCAAGGATTTATATATGTTACTTGTTTCTGCAGACAGGCAAGTTACTTAGCATTCACACAATTCTAAATTTTGATTCTGTGAACCAATCAAAATAAAAAATAGAATAATTTTGACTAAGAGTAAGATGTCTAATGTTTTAGCTTTTAATTTATTTTTTAAAATTATATACTGTCAAGTAAAATGTTTTTTTAATTTTCTGTTATACTTCTTTTTTCAAATGAACATTCTTATTGAATTCTCTTACCTCACAATGGACCACCAATTGTCATCAGGAATCTTTTGTTTCATTATTTTTCTTTAATAGTGTTTCTATTAGGCCATCTACCCCACTCTAGATTAACCATCATCAATTGTAGAGCATCCTACACCTCAAGCATCCTGTATAACAAAATGAAATAATTAGCACATCTAGTATCCACAAGTTTGAGGCATTCCTTCCTCTAAAAAGTCTTGAAGTGACGAAGTGAGTTGTGATGGTTGTAAATGAACATTTGAATATCTCTAACTTCTACCAACATTTTTTTCACCCAAGCTATCTTCCCTATGCCTTTCAATGCATTGTTCAATGCATGAACACAACATGAAGTCTAAAAGATGTGCTTGTAAGCACCCTCCATCATCATGCTAGGTAGTTTGCACAAAGGTGCCAAATCAATGACCACTTGTACAACATTTGAGGCCCCAACTTCTTTATGGCCTCTATCAAAATCTAAATTGGAAATATGTATCCTTGCGCTTCCTTGAACACCAAACAACTCTAAGAAAATAAAATTCATTTGCATGTGTGACTTTAATGTTGATGAGTGGTTGATGTCTAATATTGATCCACTCATCCATGACAATAGAGCAAATCGTCCTCATCCAAGTCTGCCTCATGTCCTCCATCACCAAATTCAGCTTAGAATATTTTTTATCAAGGAGGGTAGTGCATAGTTTATGTTCTCCAAGGGGGTTAAATGATTTAAGGGACCAACAAAAATTACATCTTTAAAAATTTGTGTGAAATAAACATGCCACATGAAATGTGATGGCATGGGCAAAGAAAAACTTGGCAATAGAAGACTATAATATCGCCTTTTTTTAATATATGCAATCTTTTTATTTTAAGGTTATACGGACACTGAAAGTAAATGTTTGACTGTGAAAAATTAAGCCCTAAGATAAGAAGTTCAAAATGAACAATAATAATATGCAATTTTTGGATTTTGGAAATATATAACCTTTTTGTATTTTCTGATATGTAAAAACTTGCAAATCAACTCTAATCTGTGAGGATTCAAACTTAACGCTAATGCTGGGCACTAACATGTAATTTTCAAACTATTAGAGAACTTCTAAATAATGTTGAAAGAAATAACGAAAACCTTAAACTCTCATAGTTAATTGTTAGTAATTAAAACTAGCTAAAACATAGCAAAGATCACATGACATTCTTCAAAGATAGGGGACACCCATTAAATCTAACCACCTATCTACAATCTACAATATCAACGGAGTAAAAATCCTCAACACTACACCAGATCACAACCTTGAGGGCTTGTAGGTAAACAGTGGTTAAAACCTTTTCAACAACAAATGCTCAAGATGACTTCAAATCCAATTTCCTTTTCTTTTCTTTTTCTGACATAAGAAAATAAGGACTAAGTCTAAGGTTGTTATATAAAAGTGGAGAATAATTAAGATAAATAAGGACAATGTCAAATGATAATTTTAGAACCACTTCAAATCAATAATGCCATAGTTGCCAACATAAAATGCAATCAAATACAGAAAATAAGGCGATGAATACTCAACTATTACTGATGAAAATATGCAACTAATAACTGCCCATACCGTAGTTGTGAGGAATGATTCCAGTCATAGGGCACAATAGCATGCTTAATTTGCTCAGATTTGGAATAGAAAACAATTACATTTTTTCCAAATTTGCTCAGATTTGGAATAGCAGATAATTACAATATTTCCAAATTTGCTCATTAATTGCATCCCACAAACATATAGTAGAATTAAGGATTTTCATCATCAACCCAAATGACAATTCTAAAGGGTTTTGTCCCATATATCATGCTACCAGGGGTTTTCATCCTTGAGAGTTCCAATTGAAAATTCAGGTTCATAAAAATAATAATTCTCGAATACAAAATGAGGGTGTTAGACTTGCCTTTATAGGTATTTTATTTGAACACTTTTAATAAATTACTTTCCCTCCAAAAATTAAAAATTTAAAAGTAAGTTAATACTAATTAATTATATAATAAAAGGGTACTTTATTTGAGCATCCAAATAAAGCAACAGTTGGGCCCAAAAAAAGAGTCTCCTACCAACCACTTAGGAAAGGGACATGACAAATACTACCACTTTTGATGCTTGCATATTAAACATTCCTACATATGTCCTCAACCTCTCACTACCACAATTTTTCTCTTTCCTCTTGTAGCAACATCACTAGTACCACTAGCAACCATGGATGGCATAACTAATTGTGTAGACTCTATTGGCATTGCCATACCCTTAGACCTTGCTTTGCTCTTCATAAACTAACTATCGACATTTGCCTTCTTATCTATCTTTGTTTCTAGACAAGCATTAACCCTCCATCCTACAATGCCCAAAAGGTGACTATATACCCTAGGGTAGCTTGCTCTAAGATATTTGTTGCAAATATGACACAACCACACCCCATTCCCCCCATTTTTTTTTGTCTTTCTCTAGAGCTATTACAAATTGGAGAAGAGGTTTAGATGGTTTGAAAGGGCCCTTTGCAGAAGGTTTCAAGAGGGTAGAAGGGCACTCCACTCCCACACCCTGATGAACCCCTAGTTGAGCCCATAACTATTATATTCCTTTCTTCTATTTCATGTTCACTACTACTACCCATGTTATTTTGTGAAAAAAAAAGAATAGAAAACTTTTAACATCCACAATGCCAAAGATACCCTATGGGACAGCAAAGGCCACTCATTTTGCATCGTGAAGTGCCGACCCTCTACAATTTACTTTAATAATGAGCTCTCTCATTCTCTCCACCCACCCTTCATTGAATAAATCTTGAAAACAAGCCACTTTTAAATTACTTATGTAGCTGACCTTGATGTCTTTGTACTAGTGTTACAAGACTCGCCCAAATTGGGCGAGTACTCACGAGTCCCAAGGCAGGTGAGTCTAGGCGAGTCTGGCAGACTTGGCAGTTGGGTACTCGTCGGACTTGCCGAGTCTGGCATAATCACCAAACTCACCCAAAACCGGCAAGTCGCGTGCCTCAGACTCAATCGGTGGCTGGGTGAACACAAAGTGCAAAAAAAACATTTTTAAAGCTTCTTCTTTTTTTCTTTTTGCTTTATAACTTGCCTCTATTCCTCCAAAAAGCGCTTCATTTCATTTTCAAGCCAAGGAAGAGAGAAAAAAGAGAGAAGAGAGCCAAAACACGTTTGCATTGAAGGAAAACCAGCAAGGAGATTGAGCACAAGACGGTTATTGAATCCAATTTAAGCAGCTTTGTAGGTGATTTTGCTGCATCTAGAGGAGTCTACAAGGGATTGGAAAGAAATTTCCATTGATTTCAAAGACTATTTAGAAGGTATGTTTGAGTTTTGAAGGTTTTTTTTGTTTTTTTAACCAAAACTTCATTTCTCTTTTTTCTTTCTTCTTTGTTTTTTTATTTTGTTTTAGTGAAACAAAGAACAAGTTACAAACCCTAGGTGTGTTTAAGTTTTTTTGCTGAACAAACCCAAGGCATTCTTGTAAAAAAAAAAAATTGTTTATAGTTGCAAACCCTAGGTTTTTTAGTTTATGTATTATTGCAGCGTTGTTTATATCTATAAATTGTCTCCATCACATTCACAATGTCTCAAAATAGAAAGGACCCTTGTTGGAAATATGCCATTATTACCCCTGGGCAAAAAAAATGAGAAGTAACATGTTTTCAATGCAAAACAACTATGCTTGGGGGTGGCATTAATAGATTGAAATACCACCTTGCATGTATACCGGGCCAAGATGCTAATCCTTGCACAAAAGTCCCTCCTGAGGTAATGCATGACGTGCAAGTGCAATTGGAAACCTTTGAGCAACAAAAAAGAGTTAAAAAATAAGCAAAGAGAGGAGATGCCAGCCATGTGTGGAGTTGGAGATTTGGGTTCTTCCATGCCTCCAATTCCTCCACGAGCTACACCTTCGGTTGTTGGTAGTGGTAGTGGCAGTGGTAGTGGCAATGGTAACGTTAGCATTGGGCCTAGAGTTCATGTATCTAGGTAGGATTCATATATTTTGCCATGCACTACTCCACATTCCCAACCATCTCTTGAGAGCATGGGTTGGAACAAGGATAAACATGATGCAGCCAAAGCTGCAATTGGAGACTTTTGGTTTTATTGCAACATTCCATTTCATGCAGCCAGGTAATTCTTCTTTTGTTTTGTTTTAAAATATATAGCTTGATAGTTGATTCTTTGTCTCTTGAATTTTTAATTTTAGAGCTATGTTGAATTCAAATTGAAATTATAAATCTTTCAATACTTATTTTATTTTATTTATTTGTGTTAGCTCTCCATATTGGCAAAATATGATTGATGCAGTTACTATTTGTGGGCGGGGTTCAAAGCCCCTACTGATGAAGAGATAAAAGGCCCCCTTTTGACCCAAAAAGTGGTTGATTTGAAAGCCACAATAGAGGAGCAGCGAGACATTTGGAGGAAGAAGGGTTGCACCATCATGACCGATGGTTGGACTGATAGAAGAAATAGGACATTGCTCAACTTTCTTGTTTCTTCCTCAGGTATATATTTTACTTCCTAAAATACATTAATTTAGTAATTAACAATCAAGATTTTAAATTTATATTTTATTGAATTATTTATTTTGTTTCTTTTTTAGGTGGTACCGTGTTCATCAAATCTATTGATGCATCCGACAACACCAAAAATGTTGAATTCCTTTGTGAGGCTTTGGAGGGTGTCTTGGTTGAGGTAGGGGAGGAGAATGTGGTGCAAATAGTCATGAATAATGCAGCAAATTATGTTGTTGCAGGTAGCCTATTGATGGATAGGAACAGATCATTGTTTTGGACACCTTGTGCCACTCACTGCCTTGACCTCATATTGGAGGATCTTGGCAAGCTTGCCTGGATCAAAACATGTGTGGAGACCGAAAATAATATTTGTAAGTTCATATATAATCACACGTGTCCTCAACCTTATGAGACAATACACGAGGCAGAAGGAGTTGGCTCACCCTAGGATAACATGCTTTGCTACAAACTTCATCACTCTACAATCCTTACTGCGGTCAAAGGGAGCTTTGAGGCGGATTTTTTTAGTGAGGAGTGGACTTCCTCAACATGTGCTAAGACAAATGCAGGGGATGAAGTGGTAAGTTTGATTTTCGATGAGTAGGGCTTTTGGGTACCTACTGCGGAGATCTTCAAGGTAAATGTAATTAGTAATTAGTTAAGTAATTCTATATTATATTTTCATTTTATTTTTATTTTATTTGCTTATTTTTGTTGACTCTTACTTATGTCAATGTTTCATAATAATTGCAGTTCACAGAGCCTTTAGTGGTTCTATTACGAGTTGCTGATGGGGAGAAGCCCGCAATGGGCTACATATACGAGGGCATGGATAGGGCCAAAGAGGCCATTAGATCCATTTATAGGGGAGTTGATGATAAGTATCGCCCCATTTCAAATATCATCGATAGACGATGGCACCTCTAGCTTCACAAGCCCCTACATGCAACAACATATTTTATCAATCTGACATTCCAATTCAGCAAAGAATTCAAAGCGGATGGGGAGGTTTTGAGTGGGCTCTACACAATTATCGAGCAGAATTTTGATTCTCGTGTTGGAGCCCAAATTGTTGCCAAGATAGAGATTTTCAGACTTGCACAAGGAGATCTCTTTGCAAGAGAAATATGCAAGGCTACTCAATCAACATTGCAGCCAAGTAAAAATTTATTAAGGGCATAATAGCAATTTAAAAATTACCACTTTTCAATCTTTTATATTACTATTAAATATTCAAACTTAAAGTTGAAAAATGAGATTTTCTTTTTCTTTTTCTCATGCCAAATGCATGGTGAGAGGAATTTGGTGAAAAAGTACCAAATCTTTAGAGGATTGCGGTTCGAGTGTTGAGCCAACCATGCAGTGTCTCAGGTTGTGAGCACATGAAATGAACCCTTATAGGTTCAAACTGAAAACTTTTTCTTTCAATTTGCTGGTCTGAAAGTTTTAGACTTGTTTTTCACTTATGCCTTCAATAAGAACTTATTATGTGATGTGATAATGTCAAAAAATGAACTCGAATACAGATTTTTCTTTGTAAACAGTCAAGATGATTATAAACAAGAACATACCCAGCAAGAAAGCATATTCTCTTAGTTTAACCAGAAGCTGGTTACAACAGTAAGTATTGGAAAATTACAATCTGTAGGTCTGATTTTAAGTTTCAGACCTTCAATGATGCCCAGTTTGTGCTCAAAGCACTAGAAAAACCCTAGCTACTAGAAAAGAGAATAGCTGAGTGTTTGGAATGATAAACATAGCTGGAAATGTCTGGTAATACGCTGGTGCATCCTTCTGGGGGCTGTAGCCACCAAAATCTCCACAAATATGATGATGAAGTTAACTTGTAATCTGCTGCAATGAAAATCTGAGTATGTCTGAAGGTAGAAATCACCCCAAAAAGCCTTCTCTGTCAAGCCACCTTCTTGAAATCTCCTCTTCCACCAATCAAAGTCTTAATTTGCAACTGGAGTTGTGCAAAATGCAATCTGGTTGAGCTCAATGGTGAGTTTTTATTTGAAATCACCTCACAAGGTGGTATGGGAACAACACCAAACCACTGTGTTCAAGGGAGCAGCACCTTGAACTGGCTGAAATCACTTTCAGTCAAGAGATATCTCTTAGCAAATAAGGAATCATAAATTAGCATGCCTTCCTATTACCCCAGCTCCCTTTAAATAAGATCTTAAGGCAAGGCTGCCCTAGGGTTGCATCAGATTTGTCTTTATTAAAATATTCATGTTGCTTCAAGGCTAAGGCATCACTTAATTTGTCTCCCAAGAAGATCATATTTTCTCTATTTAAAATATTCAATTACTTTTGCTTCAAGGCTAAGTTTCCTCAAGCCTTCTAGAAAAATCTTATTGTGTTTGTCTTTTTGCCTTTTTGGAGGTTATAAAATATTTCTTGGAAGCTTCCTACAGCTGCCCCAAGGAGGAGATCAGACTTGGTCTTAAAATAATGATTTAAGGTTGCTTCTCCCTTAAGTTACCAAAACCGCCTTAGGAAGAGGGAGGCTTCTAGAATCAGATCAGATTTGGGTGAGGTGACTCACCTCCTTGCTTGCTTGTCCTTCTTGCTTGCTTGGTGTGGCAAAGAGACCTCCTTGCCTGCTTTGACTCAACATAGACCTCCTTGCCTGCTTTGACCAGCAAGTCGACCTCCTTGCTTGCTTTCACCTCCTTGAGTGCTTTGACCAGCAAGTGGGAAGAAGATTAGTATTAGGCTTTGCTTGGTTTAAGGTTAACACCTTCCTAATTCTTATTCACTACCAAAATTTGATTCCTATCACCAAATTTCATCCCCTTTTTATGCCTTCTAACCCACGGGAATGTTGGATGAGCTAGAATCATGCCACCATGATGTTATACCGAAAGTGGGGACATTACAACGCAATTGGAGTATTTTTTAGCACATACACTCCAAGAAGCGAAACAAGTTGTTAGTGCAGAGGTTGAATGATCTTGTTTATGTTCATTACAACCTGCACCTTCGCCATAGAAAGATATTGGGCAGTGACTTGTCACCCATCACGTTGGAGGAAGTTGATCCACGGTCAAAATGGAACACTAAGGCCGAGGATCTTGTTTTTAGCAATGAGGACCTTGATTGGGTCGATGAGGCGGATTAAGAGGCAGAGGCAATAGCCATGGCGGACGAGGAGGATAGAGCACAAGGAGACACCTCGGATGCTGGTTTGGGTGCCACTGAGTTTGAGACATAGGTAGAGATGATGGTTGCATCATCCTCCGGAACCTATCTTAGACATCTACGCAGGAGGACTGATGCTTAGTGATGTAGGCTCTTCTGAGAAATAGGCTTATAGCTTTGTTTTGATATATGTTTGGAACTTTTGATGCCATGGATTTCATATTCCATTAGTATTGTATACATTTGACAACATTTATATATCTAATTGTTTTGACTCTTACTACAGTTATTAGTATTACTTATTTCCTTCAGCTAAAATTTGTGTTTATACTTATATGATCGATGTATGTTTGTGTATGGGATCATAGTAGTTTCTATTTGATGATGTTATTGTGTCTTTAAAGTTTATTTATTAAAGGGTGCAAGAAACAAGTTTTAAATCCTTAAAAATATTTGAATTTCTTGGATTTTTCTATTTATCAAGTCTTTGTCGAGTCTTGGGTGAGTCGGGGCTTCGAGTCCGAGTTCGAATCAAAAATCGGCTAACCGAGTCCAAGGCGAGTCTGAGTCTAGTAACACTAATTTGTTCGCTTTGCAATCTATAATTAAGTGATTTTCAGTTTCCACAGCCCCTTCTATGCACAATATACAAACCCTCTCTTCCCAAACTTCTTTTGGCCTTTTCCACCTCCCTGTTTCACACCAAAGAGGATGTGAGTCTTCAACTGGGAAATGACAATATTTGACCTCCACAGGATATTGGCCTCTATATAGGCCTCTATCAGAATGCAATTGAAAACAGAAAATAAAAAAAAATAAGAATAATTGTTTCTTAAAAATAAAAAATAGAATTAAAAAAAAAATACACTTACCATTGCTACTATCCTATTTTTCCTTAGTGTTCATTGCTCACTAATGGTGTACCTTGCTGCCCTAGTTTTGATCTCTCAACCTGCACCTTTTTCTTCACAACATTTTTTTTCTCCTGCTCTACTACAATTTTTTTTGGATATGTAAAAATGTTTTGGAATGGACAAGAGAGTTATGGTTTGTTTGTTTCAAGCTAAGTGTGGCATGGGGGCTCGCAAGATAAACCAATAAATTTACTTGTAATTCAACCTAAACCATTTTTTATTATTTCGTAACTTTTTTTCGCATGAGGACAACCAACCATCCCTAGGATGATCAAGGGACAACATTGATGTTTGAGGATGTCCCCAATTGCTATTGTCATTCCTACCCATTTTGGGGATGTTCTTACTTGGATTTGAGAGTCAAGGGATGGCAAGGGGATGTTGTTGAGGCATCCTCACATCCCCAATATGGGCATGCATACAAAAGGGCAAAGGATGTATCCCTAGAGAAAATAGCATTTTTCATGTCCAATGTCCCACCCCAATATAATTAATGGGAATTTGCAAATGTCTCCTCACATCCAAATCTATAAGGATGTATTTTAGATGCATAAGTTACCTATTGACAGGTGTTTTATGACCACACCAACACAAAATAAAGTTTCCAATGGTCACTCTATCCTATCTTGATCAAAGTATTCCGCATGCTAAGATTGCTAGAAAGATCATACGTTCAACTCCAAGGTTCCTTATGCAAGGGGATAGTCTCGTTTGGCTCGATGTGATTTTGCTGGATATTCCAAGGGGACTTACACAATTGTTCAATTAGAAGCAGATGCAAAATACGAATGATTTGGAGATGATGCTCATGTTCCTAGACTAACCAGGAAAATACTAAAATTAAAGGGGATAAGGATAGAAATTCTATCGTCTACTCCTAAATGTGAGATACGAAAGCTAACTTCAGCAAGCTTCAAACCAGATTTTGCTTCACCTCCCTTCGGACAGCTTCTACAGAACCGATGCAATCTTCAGAGGATAATAAAAGATATTCAAATTGTGACCCGACAAGCAAATACCATCACCCCGATGCATACGGACATACAAATCACAATCGAAGTTAAGTACAAAGATACTCCAGTCGACCACGCAAGGCGAACCCACCGTCAGCGAGTCTGCTAGTGGTATGGATGAATGGAACTTGCTCAAACTAAACAACGCATTCCACAACTATCAATTACTTGCATGAAATAAAATCAACTTTACTCTAATCTACTTGAATTGGAAAGACAAAAAAGCATTGCTAGCTGCTCACAATAAAAGAAGGAATCACCAATCAATGAAAATTCTTTATACCATGAGAGTGTTCACAACAACTTCTTACAAAACTTTCAAAGGGAAAGCTTTCTTTCCTTTTCAATCTAAGCTATGCTAACTTCTAAGCTATTCACTATATGCCTTCTCTACTCTCTAGCTCAACTCTACTCTTGATCTAATAATTTACAAATGAAGGGGGATGCCCCTTTTATAGCAAGCCCATTTCAGTGGACTGCTTAGATTTGATTACAATGAAGGGCTCAGATTGAGCCACATATGCCCTAATTAGGGTTTTTGCCCTAAAAACCACCACAAAGTGGAGTGGGGTAATAAATGCGCAGAAGATTCTCCACTCCTCTACAAGAACCATAATGAGCAATTAATGCCCGTCACCATCTTCCAGAAGATCCTCATCTAGCAGGGCATTTCTGTTGTCCTCCTCCCTAACTGCAAACTCGATCAAACGGGCCAACACTGCCTCAACCTCCTAAACCGAAATAGGTGGGATGTGGTTGAGCTGAAACTCAAGTACTGTAACTGTCTACCCGTGCCGAGTATAGGACTTTCTCCATGCGACCAAGGCGTCCTGGGTGTTCTGAATTATACTGGAGAAAGTTGAGATATTCTCAAAATCATACTAAACGAACGATCTCACAGCCGAGAAGAAGGGAGCCATCTTACGCCTTAGGCCATTTGCAATTATCTCCTCCGGAGCCAATCTCCTAGCAAATATAGCCTCAAGTTTGTTGAGGACTCCATCTAGAATGTTACCCATTGCCTTCCTGACTCTGGCCGAATCTGCCCATGCCGCATCGTGGAAACCACGGCCTGTGACCACTAAAGAGTACTAACTGGTGAAGTTGTAGCTGTCACCCTCCTGTATCACGCCTCCATCCACCAGGGTTTGTAAAGGCATATGCATCAAAGCCTCCAGACGAAGAACAGTCTTAGTCTGATAGATTTGAGTCTCATTCCAAGCTTGATCAACTATATCCATGTGCCCCAGAACATCAGAGGCCTGCCAGTAAGCATGAGCGAGGTCCTCCATGAACTTCTCCGTTTCAATGCGAACGTGGCCAACCCATTTGTCCGCTTCCAATTCCATCTTCTTCAAATCCTATAAGCCAATAACTGACTCTCTTGGAAGCTCTACCGGGAGTTCAACTGTTGGGTTCCCTTGTTCGCCTGGACGCACAAGATTCTGCACATACCCTATCAATGTCTTATGCTCCTTTTTCAATGTCTTATATTTTCCTTTTGTACAGAGCAATTTGTCCTTCAGTGCTAGATAGGAGTTGTCGCACTCCTCAATTATCTGGGCTCGTGTGGGGCGACCCAACTCAACAGTGGTGATCACATAATTTTCTAGCCTTTCCTCATCTCGATCACACTCTTCTCTCGGGCTAGCAACCTGAAGAGTACAAGAGCCAGATTCATCTGTTGAAATATTTAAAAATTTCCTAGCCCTCTTCTTTTCTAGTGGTGCGCTGATCCTTCTGAGGAATTCTTCCATTTCAACCACTAGATCTACATCATCCTCAAGGTCCCTCCTCATTCTCTCTGTGAGCCAATCCAACACTGCCTACTGTGGATTGCAAATGACGAGGGGCCGTTCTTCCATTGCCTCCTCCTCGCGCACCTCATTTCTAACAATACTTTGTTGGGGCTCATCAGTCTCCATAAGCTGAGTATCTCATGACATTCGGGCCTCTTGCCCCGTGGTATCTTCCTCTTCCAATGCCATGTCAAGCATTTGCTGGAAACGGGTATCAATTGTCGTTTCCCCTTCTTCTTGTTGGCTCCCTCCTCTCGGTGCGTTGACACTTAGGCTGTTTGACTCCCTGAGCGGTGGCTAATTTACTTCTTCAAATTCCCGCTCCTCATTTGATCTAACTCTCTGGCTTCCAAACAGTGGCAACTCTCTCAAACTCAAAGACTGAGTTTGTGACTGTGTGGGTGATGCCTGCTCTACCCTCTTAAATATTGGTTGGGCCGACTCCTCTCTCCGTGTTTCCGCAGCTTGGGCAACCTGCTTTCCTTTTCTTCTTGATGGTAGCCGTTGATCGCCAATCAGGTTATAAGTAAGAGCAATTGACCTGCTCTTAAGCCGGCTCACGTGCTTTTCAACCCAACTCCTCGTGAAAGTCAACACCAAAATGGAAAGTGTATCCAAGTCCGTGATTTCAGGTTCGGACCAATCTAGTGGTGGGACCGGTGTACTCCTTACTGACTCATAGTCAGGCTAAATGACATTGACCTCTTCGTCCACCTGATCCGAAATCAGAATGACTTCACATTCTCTAATCAATTTTAGGGGTAGCCTGGTGAACATCCTCCTTACCTCGGCATCATCAACCGCGTTGGCCCAGAAGTCCTCGATATGAGCCTTGTGCCTGTATTCTACATTTTGCACCATCCGGATGTTGTTATAGGGGTCGAAATCCTACCTGCCAGTATGATATGTGAGGTGAAAAAATTGCAGCTCATCTTCAGCCTCTCTAGCTGCCTGAGAGGAAGGACATACTTCACTTGAATTCCCAATGACGATAGGGAAGTCCAGTCCCTTTTTCCTCTTCTTCTTCTGAATTTTATCATAGGCGATGAGTTGCCTAGATACTTCTAACATTATTATTTGATCGGTGGGGTACCTCGGTAGCTGGTATGGATATGAGGTGAACCCCTGCAGCCTGATGTATGTAAATTTTGGAAATTGGATGAGCCAATATCCATACTCTTCAATCAATGCATGTGCTTCCTTTGAGATTCTTTGTTGCGTTCTCTGCTGAAGAGTCCTTGCAATGTGCATTGTGAATGCATCATTTACCCGCTTGTAGCTAGCAGTGTTGGTTAAATGTAGTTGTGGGCAAGCTTCGTGGATCTTGAACTGTTCAGGGCCACACCCGATTGGCTCCTTGTACGTTATTCCTCGATACTTGGTCATTCGAGCCAACATGTACATCACGTACAAGCTCATGCAGAAAGTCTTTGTTCTCCTCAAGCTCCTGAACTGCTCATCTATGTTGTTGCTTATCATTCTGGCCCAATCAACACATTCTTTTCCTTCCAATATGATCCCGATGTAATAAAACATCCAAGGCTCAAAGATGTAGGCTTGTGGACTTTCGTTCACCCGGCTAAGCATCGCTATGAGATCACAATATTCCTGCTTCACATCCTTAGCAATAATCTGTTTCGGAAGCTTGGTGCGAGGAGGTTTAGGCCTCTGGATCGAGATTGTATTTATAACACCAGCACATCTCTCGAAAGTGGAGGCATACATCTTATCAGCTCTATCCTTTGTCTTGTATAACATCCTCTCAGAAGCAGGAATCCCGAATGCTTCTCCAATAGCATCAAGCGTGAAGTTGGCAAATAACCTGCCATCTGGAGAAACGATAGTCCTTCATTCAGGTTTGTAACAATTTGCGCATTCCATGATCAACTCCGGACATTGTATTGCTGGTGGAAAACCAGCAGCTGCATAGATCCCACTTTTCATTAGTCGGTGTGCTATGACTGATGGCGGATGACCTCCCAGCCCGTACATTCTTGCTCTGAGTGCACCCAGATTAAACGAACCAAGGTTGGTATCGTTCAATCCCGCCAACTTTGAAGAAAACTTAGACTCCAGAAGAAAAGGCTTGGCGAGCTTCTTGATTACTGCCTGTCGAGACGCACTTGCCTTGCCTGCTTCAATATTTGTAGCTCTGCCTGTAGCCCTACTTGTTCCTACAACATCTCTTCTTGCTTCAGCCATCTGCAAAATAGAATAAAATAAGTTAGGCTTTAGATTTAAAAAAAATAAAATAACTTCGAGATGGCTGCAACGTGGAGTTAGCTCTGAAAATAACATCCTTCAGCATAAACTTTTCTAACTCCAAACCTCAAACTTCAACTTCTTTGAGCTTAACAAGAACTTTCAGCAATGTGACTTCTGGCCCTTTGAAATAAAATCGCACCAACTGGCAGCTTTCAGCAAGAAAGTAATTTCTTCAGCATAAAATTTCGAATTTTTTACTTCAGCCTCTTGACTTTCAGCACTTAACTCTCAGCAACTAGAGAAATAATAATCACTGCAGTAGGGAATTTTGAAAACTTTACTTCAGCTTCTTGACTTTCAGCACTTCGAGAAATAAAAATCTCGAGCAACTCCAAGAATTCGATGCTCACACTTAGAAAATAAAATTTCGGCTCAACTTTCAGCAACTTCAAAATTTCGATTCTCTTATCAATCTCTCAACTGCACAAAGAATTCTTCTCACTTCAACAATTTCTCAACTTCGCAAAGAAAATTCTTCTCACTTCAACAATTTCTCAACTTCAAATGGTGAGAAGAAATGAGAAACTTTGTTGCTTAAATAATTCCTCTCAGAGAATCTTGCTAATTTGTGCTGGAGCCATTTTTAGCACTTTCATTAATTCTCCACTCCTTCCACTTAGAAATCTTCCAATTATGGTGAAGTAGTGGGTGAGTTGTCAGCAAGTCGTCATAGCTCTTTCCATAAATGAAGATTCCTTCCTCTACAAAATTCGAAATTTTCCCTCCAAACTGCCAGTTAACTCTCGTCAGTTAAATCACTCGCGAGAAAATCACTTTGATTTATCTTGAAAATTCCATTTTAATTCCTCGCAACATTTAATTAAATTCAACTCATAAAAATCCATGGGGAAATTAAATTAATTTCCAACCCATTAAAATACCCATCATTTAAATCCATGAATTTGCTTTAGACAATTTAAATCCTCTTTAAAATACTTCACCCAGTTGATTAAAAATCATTCGCCAGATCAATCCATTCTCGAAATTTAATCTCCCTCAGAAAAATAATCCAGGTAACTTAGAAAATAATTCCCTCCGAAAATATTAAAAATTTCCTTAGAAAAAAATAATCTCCAATTTCGTTAACTCATGGGTGCACTTTGAAGGGGGGGTCATTTAATTTTCCACTTGACTTTTGAAAAAAATATCTCATCATTAACATTTATTTCAACCTCTTCACCTTGGGCACATTCACTAGGTGACCTTTTATTCTTTTGCCTTGGAATATTTCCATCAAATTCTCCATGCCAAGGGCGTATTTTATCTCATTTAACTTTTAATTCCCACGCCTTAGGAACTCTTCACTTGTTTTCTTCTTGGGCGCACTTTATCTAGTGAAATTTTATTTCACTTAGGAAAATTTCTTTATTTTACACTTCAGGCGCATTTGAGGGGGGAAGCTTTCTTTAACACTTAGGAAATTTCCTCAACATTCTTACTCCAAGGTGGGCGCATTTACATATGCAAGCTTTTACTTTCACACGCCTTAGAGAATTCTCCCATCTTTACTCACCTTCAGCTCATGGGCGCATTTGATACTCTCAACTTTTGCTTTTAATGCCTTAGAAATTTTCTCAAGCTCACTTTACACCTTGGGCGCATATGACCTAGTGAGGTTTTATTTCACACGCCTTAGAAAAATAATCCTCAACTCCTCTTCATCATGGGCGCATTTGCTAGGCCAAGCTTTCACTTTCAAAGACTTAGAAACTTTGCATGCCATTCTTCATCTTCTTGAGCGCATTTCACATGGGGAGCTTTCATGTTGAGGGCGCATTTAGAAGCATAGTTGAAAAACTCGGACTCGGCAATAACTCGGCAGACCCAATTTTTTTTAAAACTCGGGACTCGGCAAAAACTCGAGGAAAAACTCGGCAATAACTCGGCAAATTTATCGAACATTTGAAAATACACAATTTTTTAAAATATAGAACATATTACTAATTTCATCATATATAAGTCAAAATTAGAGTTCAATACATATCAATCATCAATGTATCAACTGATTTCATCACATATAAATCAAAATTAGAGTTTAAAACCTTAAAACATATCAATCATCAATGTCTCATAGACCAAAAAACAAGTTCGACTTCTCAATACATATCAACTTCAAGTTTTTGTATCAATAAAAATTATCTATCCTAAATTTCTTCTACGACTGAAACTCAAAAGTTTTTGTCGCTGCTGTGTGGGTGGTATTGAAGTAGATGGTATAGCTGCAATGTCCTCAATAGAAGCCTCAACAGGTGCCCCAACAGGTGCCTCATCCATAGTGATAGGATCAAACTGCGTGTGTGAAGAAACAACCTCTATTGGCTGACCAAGCTCGCCTTCTTCCTCCTCATATGCTGCCACCTCTGCTTCCCATTCAGCTGCCTCTCCCTCCCTCTCCATCTCAGCAAACTCATCATCACTCATCCATGGTTCCACATTGACCTCATCAGGCTCAGCAATCCAATCTGAGTATGGATCAATGTCATCAAGGTCAAGTGCTTCATGTGAACTCAACCCTTGTACCTTCTTCTCATGCAACTGAAGGTTGTAGCGCACGTAGACAAGGTCATTCAAACGCTTTTGAGTCAACCGATTGCGCTTCTTTGTGTGAATGGCCTCAAAGACACTCCAGTTGCACTCACAACCAGATGCACTACAAGGCTGAGATAAAATGCGAATGGCAACCTTTTGAAGATTAGGCGTTGTGGCACCATAATCTTGCCACCACAAATCTGCAAGGATAACAATTGCCATTTATAATTTAGTAAGGATTTAACAAACTTAAACATTAACATAATGTCATAAATAGTAAAATAATATTAAACACATGAATTTGTTACCTGGTTGTAGAGTGTCTCTCCTACGAATGCAATCTTTGGAAGAAAACAATGGCCCTTCAGCCCTCTTATAGCTTTGTATCTCATCAAGTATGAGATCTCGAAGGTCATCATCGCTAACCAATCTCTCAATACATGTATTGAGGCCAACTTGAACCTCTGCATCTGCTCTGAAAGTAGGAGAGAAATAAAACTTGGGGTTCAAAAAGTAGGCAGCTGCATGAATATGTTGGTGGAGTTGTCTGTTCCACCTCCGATCTATTATGCGCCATATGGGTTCATATTTGGTCTTGTTTGACCCATATAAATGTTGAATTGCCTCTTTGGCCTTATCCATGGCCTCATATAGATACCCCATGGGGCTTTTATCCCCATCCACCAATCGTAGAACTCTAACCAACGGTTCTGACACCTAAAATATAAAAAATTTAACAAAATCAGCAAGTTGTAATATTAGAAAGCAAAAAAATAAATCATCAATAAATGTTTGAAAACTTACTTTGATGATCTCCTCCATTTGTTTGGCAAATCTATCATCAAAAATGGTCTTCTTGATTGTATTTGCTTCAGGCTTCTTGGAATAAGGACTCTCAAGCCATTTTTCACTCACAAACATGCGCTTGAGGTTGGGCAATGTAGCTAAAATGCTTTGCAAGGTGAGGAAATTGGTGGCAAAGTGTGTGAGTCCTGATCGCACGAGATCCTTACCATCAGTGTGCTCTCTCATGAGACTTAGGACCCATGTGTGATTGTAGATATACTTTGTGATATTCCTTCCATCTTCAACGACATTCTTCACCCAACTTATTTTCCCTATGTCCTCAAGGAGCAAATCAAGACAGTGGGCAGCACAAGGGGTCCAAAATAATGTAGGATGCCTCACCATTAGAAGTTTATCGGCTGCCACATATGCAGCTGCATTGTCGGTCACAATTTGAATTACATTTTGAACTCCCACTTCCATCACCACCTCATCCAACATGTTGCACAAGGTCTCTGCATTTTTTGTTTCATTGGAGGCATCAACTGATTTTAGAAATACCAATTGTCCCCCTGAAGCCACTAGAAAGTTGATGAGTGTCCTATTTCTGCCATCCGTCCACCCATCAGATATAATGGTGCAGCCATTCTTTTTCCAATTTCTCCTTTGTTCCTCCACTAGTTTGTGTGTGTTTTGGATCTCATTTTGCAATAATGGCCCACTCAACTCATAACGACTTGGGGCCTTGAACCCCTTACCTACCACAGTCAATGCAGTGACCAACTCTTCCCAATAAGGACTAGAAGCAACATTGAATGAAATATTGTTGTAGTACCAAAATCTAGCACATGCCAACTTCGCCTCATTTTGCAATTCTCTATTCCAAGAAGTACCTTCCAATGAAGGTTGTGCACCAGGAGTATTACGTGGAACAAAAAAATTAGAATTGAGGCTGCCCACACTTCCAGTTCCTAATCCTCGTATTCGTGGCCCAAGAGAAGAACCTCCCATAGCCCTATGTGACCCTGTAGAACTGAAATCTGCATATGGGGCTGCCATTGCCTCTACTGCTCTCTTTTTACTTTCCTTCGTTTGGTCATATGCTGCAAGGAGTGCTTTGGCCTCCATCTCAACCTCTTCAAGTGCCTTTTGACATGGTGTAACATCTCGACAAGGGATTCGTGCAAGGTGGTATTTCAACCGATTTATGCCACCAAAATAAGACAAAGTGCAATGGTTGCAAATAACCTCTCCTCGTGCTGCACCTGGTGTTCCATGTTTCCAACAAGGATCTTTTGGTTTGCCACCACTCTTTTTACTTGCAGAAGCCATATTCTTTTAGCAAATTATGAACGTAAACCTGGCAAAAGGGAGACAACATTGAAATTAGAAACAAGGTAATCCATGTCCATGATTCCATTTAAATTTTAAACTTTTTTTCATAATGTAGTTTCATAAAGAGATAAATTATTAACAATTATTCTCTCTTCTCATTTTATTATGGAAACAAAATTTCTTTTGTTGGTTTGAAATTTGAAATGTAATATTTTATTATTATATAATAAATATAATAATATTTTAATTAATTATTTTTTATTTATTGATTTATAAATATTAAAAGATATAAAATTTTAAAGAATATTTTTTTAAAAAAAATTATATATTATATAGAGTCTAGACGTCAGTAATTAAAAAATTGAATTTTTTTAATTTATTTTATTTTTAAGACTTATAATTTAATATATTTGTAAAAAATAATAAATATATATTATATAAGGTTCACCGTTCAAGTATTTAAACTTTAAGTTTAATATTTTAAATTATAAGTTTTATTTTAATTACTTAGTCTTATATATTAAAAATAAAATAAATTAAAAAAATACAATTTATTTGATACTTTTACATATATATTATATATTAATTTTTAATCTATTAAAATTTAAATTATAGCCTATAGGTATTATGTTTTATAAATATATATTATATTTTAATTTTTTACAAATCTATTAAAATTTAAATTATGGATATTAAGTTTTTATAAATAAAAAATAAAAAATAAAACCTAGATTCGACTATGTTCATGTCGATTTTTGCTGAGAAATTTTTTTTTCAAAAAAATCAAATTGCAGGCAAATTTTTTTTTGAGAAAACCTGTTTCTTGTTGTGCCCTCGTCGATTTTCCTAGTCGCCGGCCCGTTCTTTGTCTGGCGCGTCCTTTTTTCCTGCATGCGCACGTCGTTTTTCTCAAGTCGCGTCAAATTTATGGGTTATTTGCCCTCGTTTTTCCTTGCGGTTGCTCTGGAGCGACGTGAATAAAAGCTAACATGTTAAATGACTGACGCCCGACGCCTTTTGTTTTATTATTTGCTAAAAAAAATTAGGTTAAACGAAATAAAATATCACTGTGGTTTTTTACCCGCGTTTTTCGGCTGAGACACGCGATTTTTCGCATTTTTAACTGGTTAACTCGCTGCGATTTTTTCACATTACTCGGCGGCGAGTTTTTACACGATTTACTCGCCCACTAATTTTTTGTGCGATTACTCGCGAGTTGTGCGAGTTTTTCAACCATGATACGGCAACTCTACAATTCTTTGCATTGTCCGTTACAACTTGGACTACATTTTGAGGCCCCACTTCATTAATGCATTGTAGAAGGATGTCAACAATAAATTGTGCATCCTTTACCTGCCCCTCACAATCCATAGCCTTTAGAAACATTGCCCCTTTAGGGCACACTGCAATCAAATTAATCAATGGTCTATTTCTTGCATCTTTCCATCCATCAGAAATAATAGACACACCTATTTCTTTCCATGAGGCTTTGATGGGATATAATGCATCTTCTACATGTTTTACCTCCTTTGCCAATATAGTGGTGCGCACCTTCTCATAACTTGGGCTTGTGTACCCCTTTGGAGCTTCATTTGCTTTTCTAATCATGTCTTGCCAATAAGGTGATCTAACAACATTGAAAGAGATGCCATTTGCATAGAGGCATCTTCCAATGGCTTGGTCAGCAAGTTGTCTTGCATCATTATTAAATGCCTTCTCCAATGGTCCCTTTGCTCTCTTCGAAACACTACCCTCATTGACATTTTCAACTTCATTTACTCTCAAAAAGGGATGGCTTTCTACTACAATGTTAGGACAACCAATATGTGTTTGAGATGAAGTAGATGGTACCCCCTTTCCTGTACTTGATGGATGCCCCATTTTTTTTTGAACCCTTGCATCTGCTTCCTCTTGCTCTGCAATATATTTTGCTATTTTCTCAGGTGTTATAGGTATTTTATTTTTTCCTGGACATGGTTTAATTCCTTTCCCAGTAACTCCACACAAATGCAATTTCACCCGGCTATAAGAACTAGTGTATTTCGTTTCACACCCAGGGCATACCCAAACACATGTCCCCCCACCTGAAACTTGCTCTACTATTTCTACATGTCTCCATAGCGGTGAAGCCGGATCAAACTTCAATGAGGGATTAGTATTACCGACGGAAGCTGAACTGTTTGCCATGATATTTAGAAAATAGAAACAATCTCTAAACCTGCAATTACAAATTTTAAATTTAAAAATTATTAAGAGAATATATAAATCTAAGCAATAAATTATAATTTTTTTAGATCTAAATTGTATAAATTATAATTTTTTAAAATCTTAAATTGTATAAATTATTAATTTTTTAAATCTAAATTTTATAAATCTAAATTGTGCAAATCTAAGATTTTAATTTCTAAACAATAAAATAATTCTAAAATTTATAAATTATATAATATAATATATGAATACTAAAAATAATATATGAATATTATATTATTTATTAATAATTTAATATAATAATTATTTATATAAGAATCAAAAAATAAAAACTATAAATAAAAGTTAAATTATAATAATTATTTATTCATATTAAAAGTAAAATTTTTAAATATGACATCACAAAATATTAAATAATTAATATATAAAATTATATTTTAAATAATAAATATAATATATAGATTAACTATTATAAATTTTATTATATACTAAGTTACTAACTATTATAAATTTTAAAATTTACATTTTAGTGTGTAAATTTAAAACAATACAAAAAAAAAAATGAGAAACCCCTACCTGGTCGCGCTCGTGCGTGTTCTTTGTCTGCCGCACGCCCTCCTGTTTCCTCTTTGCCGCGCGCCCTCCTGTTTCCTCTTTGCCGCGTGCCCTCCTGTTCCCTCTCTGCCTGCGTGCCTGTCATTTCCTCTTTGTCGCGTGCCCTCCTATCTTTCTCTGCCCGCATGCCGTCAAACTCTTTTGTTTCGTTTCTCTGCGTTTTTTGTTAGCCGTCAAACTCTTTGGCGTTTTCTTTCTGCGTTTTTGAGTCTCGTAATCTGCAAGATACAACTCACACGCCAAATCCGCGTCTTTGACAAGTAATTTCGCCCTAAAATTCATAGAAATCGAGGGAAAAGTCAAAGGCCGGATGAAAAAAGGGTCAAAAAACGCATTTGAGTCGCCACGTCAGCTGAAAAACGTCGGGAATCACGTTTGTGTTTTTGGAATCGAACCCACAGAGCATTTGTCGATTCCTGTCCGATTCTAGAGCGATTTGATTCCGTTTCAATACCCGAAACATTTCCAAACGGGAATCGCTCAGGAAAGGGTGACGATTCGGTAACCAAGCTTTTTATGAATGTTAATCAAAGGCAACCTAAAGAAATTGGGATACACAAAAAATTACAAATTAGTTTTGTAACTTACTTGTAATGACTGCCTATAATAATCTAAATCTTGTTTGTTTGTAAGTGAGGATAAAATTGAAATGACAGATCTCTGATCCTACTGCATTTCTATTATGGCTCTGGCTGATTATGTGTTTCTTTGTTTAATTTGGCTATTTGTGTTTTTGATACTATTTTGTAAATACTTTGCATACAGATTAAGCAATCTTATGTATGAATGACGGTGTGCTTTCTTTATTTTGTTAATAGCATTGTCAACAAGATTGAATTCTAACGGTAATGTTTGTCACTGGATTTAGATAGGTGTGGGATTTTCCATTAGCAAAATGATTGTTGAAACTTGAAAGTCTTATATTCCGTTGTTACTAAATGAAGTTGGTTATGGCCACATGGTCTGCAGGTGCTATGTTGCCATTGAATGAGCATAGAGGTTATGGGGATTAGATTTTGAGGATTTGGTAATAACTAATAAGTCTTATGGTGCTGCATGTTTCGCCATCACGGTAAGGGATAAGATGTCAGAAATGTCTGCAATAGGCATATACAAACAAAACAAGAATTAAAAGTATCTTTAGAGCACTGAAGGAGAAGAATTCTGGTTCTGAATCTACAAAGAATCCTTTGCTGGTACAAAGTGTTCATTTGAATCCTGATCTAAAAACCTATAATCCAGCAACTCATAAAGAATGCATGGGGTAGAGCATTGCTACTCTTCTTGCAGGTGGTAACCCAAGAGTACTATGTTTCAGTGATGAAATGAAGGGCCTATCTGTACTGGGGTTCGTCTGGTGCAGCTTGTTTGTATGTTGAGTGGTTTTTATGTTGGGATTTATACATTCTAAGTTGAGGGAAAATGTAATTACGATTTGGGAATTCTTGATGGGTTGATTACAATATTCATTAGTGTCATTAAGGGCTTGATATATGGTATATTTATTCATTTATATACATAGACCTTTACTCAAAATGCTATCAAACACTACTTGTGGCTATTTTGTATCCCCTTCCAGTATTATTAAAGTTTCAATCAATTAATTAACAGTGTTTATCTGAATTTTGGAAATGGGGGGATGAGGAATGGCAAAAAGTTTCGGGATTTTGGGGATGGTGAGCGAAAGGTTAATAAAATAATGAAAAAAACAATATATTTAAACTTTTAAATATGAATAAATAAATAAAATTAAAAATAAATTAAAGTAAGTGAAAAGAAGCTACAATTCTACAAAATATACACAGTGAGCTCGATTTGCAGTGACCATTCCATTAATATAATCCATATGATAATCATAATGATATAATAGGACTTTTTAATGTTTTTTAAACTAGTGGCAGCTAAGTTGGTTGATTGTATCCTTCAAGGACCACCAGTATAACACAATAAAATAATTGTAGAAGCAAGATCATTTAAAAAAAATTGACGTACCTGGATGGAAATCAAGACATGGACCCAAGTTAAAATCAATTGCTAATGTATGTACGAACCAAATCAAACAATTTGTCTAGGTTGATAATCACCATAATTAGATAAATTAAAAAAAAGGACCATATCCCCAATTAAATTGTATTGTCAACCATTAAGAGGCCCCTTCCGAATAGTGGAAAATTATCTCGTCAGAGTTTGAGAAATTATTGGTGGAAGGAAGTACTATCAAATGGACAAGTCCTATCTGAATCATGTCTGTGTTGAATTTGATAATTTGGCAAGTGACATGGATGAAAAAGATCAATGCATGAATGGCTTAAAACAGGAAAGATGCAAAAATTGTGTCTGAAGATTGAAGAGATTGTGACAGAATATGTCAAAGTTAAGATCATAGGGTATATGATATAGTTTGACTATATCCTTTGCTTCTGAAGATGCTGGTCGCGTTTTTTCTGTATCTTTATAATAAGAGGAGGATGAGATCCTCAGGAAAACTATTGTAGCCCTCAATGATAAGCACTAACAACTATTAGTTCACAGATTGCGTCAACAAAGTATTAGACAGCGTACTGCAAATTTTGAGAAAAGAAATCGGAAAAAGCCTAAAAAGCAAAAGCAAGTTGTTGAGGAGAATATAGTTATTTGTGTGGCGGTTAGATGAAAATGTGAGAATGTAATTTACAAACAGGTGAATAGTGTTGGTGACAAAGTGAATATATTGATGAGTAGTGTTGGTGACAAAGTGAATATATTGATGAGTAGTGTTGGTGACAAAATGAAAATATTAACGAGTTTGGTTAGGAAATGCAAACAAGAAGATTAGAACTTAAATTGGAAAACGGAACGGAAACACAATGCTTCCTATTTTAAAAATAATTGTAAGCAAACAATGAAATTCAAACAATGGCATACAAATGAACAAAGTTACCAAATTTGAATTCCATTATTTATTTTATTAAAGTAGATTTGCTCAATAGATAGGGTGTGGTTGCTTGAAGCCTCGAACACTTGCTTCAGAA